>CM031244.1:255861-573361 GCA_018340775.1 Taxus wallichiana var. yunnanensis
AGAATAAAGCTTTAAAAATTTCAGAAACCTTGTCATCGAAAATTAGGGAGCGTTTACGTAAAGATAAAATTACGGAAGCCATGGGTGTGATGAATCCAAATTTTGGAATACGAAGGTGGCCGTGCTGAGACTTTGTCGATAAGCATTTCCATAAATCAATGGGTACAATAATGGAACAATTTACAAAGACGTCGAGCTGAGAAGTGGCACGGAAATCAAAGGTATCTTGAATGCCGATTTATTAAAGTTTGATCGACCAATTTTGCAACAATGAGGAACCAATATAAGAATTTAGATCAACCTTCCTGAAGTGGTGCTTATTACGAGGGCATGGCGAGGAATCTATCAAAGTTCTATCTTATAAGAAGATATCGGTGAGTATTTCGGACTATATGAGTTATGCCGAGAGAATGATTTTGGGGTCTGTGGAGGATGAAAGAGTTTTGATGCATTGTCATTTATAAAATCAAAACCCGAGAAACAAGTTGGATAAAAATGGAAAGTTGCATGAGGTGTTACGTTTCACGATACTCCTCGAAACCTTTCCGTTTGATGAATGCAATTGCGCCTTTGAATTCCCTTTGCAAAAGAAGAGGTGTAAATAAT
Source organism: Taxus wallichiana var. yunnanensis (assembly GCA_018340775.1). Lineage (NCBI taxonomy): Eukaryota > Viridiplantae > Streptophyta > Pinopsida > Cupressales > Taxaceae > Taxus > Taxus wallichiana. The sequence continues at coordinate 256,468 of CM031244.1, forward strand.
ACAGCTACAAGTACAAATATTCCCAACCTTGAGAGTGTAATTGGCTCTTCGTCACATTCTCGGAAAGACAACATCGACTTTGATGAAGCTATTGATAATGGATTGTTTCAACTTTAAGTAGGTATCTTCTTTATCTATCTTTATCTTTATCATTAAAGATGTTACAGAGTCTATATACTAAAAATGTCGGACAATTCACCCATCTATCTACTAATCCATTTCTCGTGTTTGGATTTTTTAAAACACAGATCTAGCTCATTACCAGTGGCAGTGATGATTTCAACTTTAAGCAGGTATCTTTTTCCCCTTAATCTTATTGTTTGTTACTATTCATTTTTTGACAGAGCAATTGCTCACTGGAATTCCCTTTGCGAAAAAAGAGATGTAAATAATACAGCTACAAGTACAAATATTCCCAACCTTGAGAGTGTAATTGGCTCTTCGTCACATTCTACAGAAGACAACATCGACTTTGATGAAGCTATTGATAATGGATTGTTTCAACTTTAAGTAGGTATCTTCTTTATCTATCTTTTATCTTTATATACTAAAAATGTCAGTGCAATTCACCCATCTATCTACTAATCCATTTCTCGTGTTGGATTTTTTTTTAAAACAAAGATCTATCTCATTACACAGGTGGCGGTGATGATTTCAACTTTAAGCGGTATCTTTTTCCCCTTAATCTTATTGTTTGTTACTATTCATTTTTTCAGCTCGGTTATAATTAAAGATGTTACTGGTGTATGCATTTACATTTAGTTAAATACAAAATTTTTATTTTTTGAAAACGTGGGTTGACATCCGTCCAGGAAGTCACATTACTTCTGGGAAGCACAATGTCGAGCAACTCACCCATCTATCTACTAATCAATTTTTTGTGTTGAATTTTTAAGACAAAGATCTAGCACATTACTGGTGATGATTTCAATTTTAAATAGGTATCTTCTTCAACATAATCTTATTGTTTGTTACCTTACATTTTTTCAGCTCTTGTTATCATTAAAGATGTTATGAAGTCTAATTCTTTATATTTACATTTATTTAAAGATATTGTTGGTCTATATATTTAAAGTTGTTGAAGCCGCACTTCTCGGGGTGACAATGTCGGGCAACTCACCCCTCCATCTCAATGTCATGTGAAACAAAGATCTAGCACGTTACCCTTGATGATTTCACATAATCTAATACACTAAGAGAAGTAATTCTTTCCTTGATGATTTCTTACCGGTGATGATTCTTTCTTGATTTCTTAGAATTATATTTAATTTATTTTTAAATACAAGTCCACATAAAATTTGGGATAAACAATACATTATACGATTTTAAATATAAGTCCACATAAAATTCCTCATCATCCATATATATCATATCATCACCATATCATTATCATATCCTCATTATCATCATCTATCATTAATTATCAATTATCATCATTCATCATCTACGTCCACATACTGATTCATGACAATGCAAATAAACAAGAAACATACATATAATTCATGAGAACTTTATGTTGAGCTGTAAATTGTTTTTCAATATTTGAGAAACTTGATTTTATCAATTGTACTTCAAGAAGATCATGATTAATCAATTCAAGGCATAGAAATGGGGAGCTTCAAGAAAATTGTCTTCAAACATACAATTGAACATTGTATCTTTAGAGGAGGAAAACAAAACATGGTGGTAGCGAGAATATACTAAAGGATATGTAAACAACCTTATTGAGCTATGATCATATGCACACCTTAAAAATTTGAAAAAAAAAGAGACATTTTTTAATTCAACCACTCCAAGAAGCATTCCAAGAGAATCTCAAGATGTGAATCCTATCTGACATATTTTGAATCTTGATCCATTTTCCCAAAACATTTTACAATATCTCAAGATGGGAATCCTATACAAATTTAACTTCTATGATTTATCTGGAGAAGGCCTTTGTATTTTTCTTTAAAATAGAATTTTCCTACACCATAAGTCTATTAAGGAGAAATCCTAAATAGTAAAGATCTGTTTCAAATCTTAATTGCTATTTTTTCCCAAAGACATAATTTTCAAGATAATTAAAGTCCCACAAGATATTTAGGCACTAAATTTTACATTATACACATTAAATTGATCATCGTCTTTCATCATCATCTATCATTGATTATCAATTGTCATCATTCATCATCTACGTCCACATACTATTCATGACAATGCAAGTAAACAAGAAACATACATATAATTCATGATAATCACCATCTAATCACCATATAATTAAATTCAAATAGCATAGTACAAACTCAATAGTTGAAGTTTTCAAATTCAATATTTAAAGTTTAGTCAATAATAAAAGTTTCTAATTTTCAAAACCCTCTTTTTCTTTAGAAAATTCTGCTCTGCTCTCTTCCCCAACGGCTTCTTCCACTCTGGCTGCACCTCTTTCCCCAACAGCAGAAATAACCCCTGAACTTATAAGATCTTCTGCAGCACTGTCCAGATTTTTTATAATTCTTTCTTCTTGATTTGTTGCATCTCCATGTGACAACAAATTTGGATCAGCAGCTGCTTTGGCTTTGAACAAGATGTCGTGGTCGAGACCATGCTCTTTAATTATCCACTTTAGTGTATTGTTTTGTTTGTTAACAAAACAATATTTTGCTTCAAATTTTTTTCATGCGGATAAGTCATTGTTTCTTTCTTTGTTTCCAAGTGAACTTGCAAAACCTTCGCACGACTCTTCAAATTTTCATATTTCAACCGCACAAAAAAGAGTAACATCAATTCAAAATATTAATGTAAATTCAAAATTTCAAATTAACAAAATGATTGTTAGAATGTAATAGTACTTACAACCGCTCTATCTCTTTCGGCATTTGCGATTGATACCAAATCCTTGTCCTTTGACCATTTGTTAAAATATGCAGGCCTCGGCACTAATATTTTCCAATTTTTTAGTGCCTTATCTAAAATGCCATCTTTATAGTCGTTGTTAAACGTGATGGTCCCACATCTTACTTGGGTAAGTAAGGAATCCATCTTCGCAGTTGATTACGGATCGCACAGTACGTATAAACTATCCTCGTTGCCAATAATTTTCATAACGACTAATAATCTCATTGATAAGAACTTTAGCCCTTCTCTCCCATTCTATAAGCTGTTGGATTTGAGGAATAATAAACTCACTGACATGGGATTGACAATCATTACCAATTAAGTTCTCCAAAGGAAAAGGTGGAAACTCTTCACTATCTGAATCTGATGCAGACGATCTTGCTGGAGAAGTGTGGGGGCTTTCACCATGACCAAGATCAACTACTCCTTGTTTCTGTCTTTGGGTGGGCTGATCCTGTTTTTGAAAAAATAAATCAAGATTTAGATAAATAAATTTAAATCAGAATGTAATTAAAAATTGTAAAGCATATTAAAATTGAAATTTGAAGTATACCTGCTGGCCTTGAATCATCTCGCGGGTATCGAAAAAACTAGTTGGGTCATTGCTATCAATGCCCAAATAATCTTCATCTAAATTTATATTGTTCAAAACAGATATGCCCGTTGCGCTGGGCAAGCCACCAAGTGAGAGAGTTGGAATTCGAAACGAGGAGTCAAGGTTTAGTGTCCCACTAGGGGCCGGAGCAAAAGGCATGCGTTTACCAATGTTCTTTTTCACTGTTCCTCTGGTTGGCATTTTAAAAATTAATGGTTGAGTGGGTGTCGGTGCCGTGGTTTGATCATGACTGACATGTGCTGAAAAGTACAAGAAAAAATGAAAAATATTAAAACAATTCATAAAGTCAAAACTACGAAATTAAACGTTGTATAGAAAAGTTGTACCTTGTTGTCGAGGGGTTGTTTTTTTCGGTGCTACGGGTGGCCTTGTAGGAGTTGTACTCAGTGGCTGTTCAGAAGATATCAATGCATGCGACTGTATGGAGTGAGTTGGGGAAGAAGGTTCCATAGTCCCTGCTATTCATCAATATTAAATGTTGTCAATTCATTTTGTTAAAATTTAAATTGAAAAATAAATCTGCAACTTTGGAATTTGTAAATAATATATGAGAATGTATTACTTCTCTGGCATTTAACGAGTTCAAACTGTTGAGGGTTTGGAGAGGAGTGAGCTTCCATTTCAGATTGGGAGTCCCCCGAAGCCTCCGCGTGTAGTTGGCCTCTTCCTCTCGACATCTTTTTTTTTTTGGGAATGGCTTCAAGATATCTTCTCTGCAAAACATTAAAATTTAAGTTTTAATAACTGTGCACTGTAATGAAGAAAATTGTAATACAATTACAAACTAAATAGTTTATACCTGTTGTTCTGCAAATGGAATTGAGAATTTCTTCAAAACCTCATCAGAGCAAGTAGGAATTTCTTTAGCTTTTAAATTTAAAAGTGCCTCATAGTAGAAGCCGAGGAGATAGTTTGTTGAATAAATGAAAGGTTTATCTGAGATTTTTGAATTTGATATGTCAGCTCTTATTTTTTTGGATAGAAATGTGCACCAATCGAATTTTTGTTTTGAGATAGTGGCACAAATGTATGCAATGGCCCAATTTGGTATATCTGTTTGGCGACCCTGCATAACAATTCTGGCTTGAAAAAATGCAATAAGTGCAGCAAGAAAGTGGTGTGCAATTGATTGTGTATCTACACCACGCCTTGATTTATTGACATGGGCTGCAAATGCGAAACAGTGAAAATTACTATAAATTTATAACAGCAAATTGTATCAGAATAAAAAACAGAATAAAAAATTTGAATTAAAACGAATTATACTTACAATCAACATGGAAACCGTACGTTGATTCGAGAAATTTCTTGTTTTCTTCCACGAGTGTTGCCTTGGTTGTAACAGTTGGTAAATTTCTGATAGGAAGGCCCGTAAACCGATGTATGTCATTCGGTTCAATAGTGAATTGGAACATTTGGCCATCGTTCAGAGTCACATAAAATATACCGTCCTCTGAATTGTAGCATGACAGAAGGTAATTCAAAATATCCGGATCTGTTTCGAAATGGGGCATATTAACGAGCCCTGTAAATCCACACTCTTCCATTATAGCTTGATATTCTGAAGACATCTTTAAAGCCGTATGGATGTGAGGGCATAAGGGATTCCCGTAGGTTATCTTGGAAATCGATTGACTTGGATTCTCTTCATTTTCTTCTTGAACTTGCAATTGGGAAGCATGTGAAGTCGACATTATAAATTTGTAATTGCGTCTTTGTCAAAGATTTAGACCTCTGAAAATTCAAGAACGGAAAATGAAAACGAGAAAATGAGCGGCATATGGGTATAATATAACCTAAATAGGGCATCATCATCCCTACTGGCGTCGTCATTTGCTTGAATGACGCGCGTCAATAGGAGTGGTCGCGCGGCGTCAATAAAAGCAAGTGTCGCGCCAATAGAATAGGTCGGCATTTGTTTACGCGCGTCATTTGTTTATGATGTCGCGCGTCATTTGTTTACATGTCGCCAAGCGTCAATAGAGGACAATGGCGTCGCAAGGCGTCAATAGAGGAGAAAATTGTCGCGGCGTCATAGAGGACAATGTCGCGCGTCAATAGAGGACAATGTCGCGTCAATAGTCAACATAGAGGACAATGTCACACGTCAGCGAGAGGACAATGTCGCATGTCATTTCACGTGATGAGGACAATGTGTCGCGTCAATAGAAACAATGTCGCGCGCGTCCAATAGAATCAGCGACGCACGCGAGGACAATGTCGGCGTAGATCGAGTGACGCCGCGTCGTCAGTAGAGAGCAATAATAACGCGTCATTACGATGCATTGTCGCTCGGTGCGCGTCATCGAGCTATTGTCGCGCCGGTGGCGTGCGTCATTACGGTTTACCACATTGTCGCGCGTCACCGATGGAGCCTTGAAAAACCAGTGAAAATTTTGTTTTTGAATCTGTCACAAATTCACCTTTCATTGCTAAATCTGGTTACGGGGATATTCGCCAGGTATTTTCCACCTTCAATTTTATAGGGGTGTCTTAAAATGAACCACGATTTATTGGGAGGATGGATGGATGAGGGGGACAAGATCCAAGCATTAATTCAAAGGTGGGTGGGAGGTAAAATTATTAAATAAATGCAAAGGAAGATGAAATTATTAAATGAAGGTGGTTGAGAATCTCAGGAATGGATAAAAGGTGTGTTGAGAGGATGCAATTTATTAAATAAATTCCATGGAGAGGTGAAATCATTAAATGACAACCTAAAGAAGATAAAAAGACATTTAGGGAGGATAGATGGTAGGAAAATATTACATGAGGGTAGGTGAGAACTTCAGGGATGATAAATAGGGTGATTCTGGAGGATAAAAGAGGTTAATAAATAGGTTTAGGGATAATAAATGGGATGTGATAAATAAATATGATTAGGGATTAATTAAATTTGATTAAGGGTGAATTAGGGAAATAAAATAAATGATGGGATAATGTAGGGAAGTGGTAAATTTGAATAAATGGGATTTAGGAGGGAAAGGAAATTTGAATTGGTGACCATGGTGAAAGAGAGCGAATGCACTGAAGAAAAAAGGTAGTAATACAAAATTTTGGTGTCTACATTTTCCCCTTTTTGTCATGTGGTTATGTCGCAAGCAATCCGTTTAATGATGAGAGATGAGGAATGAAGGATGATGGAGGAGTGATGAGATGCTCCTCCTCAAACTAGAAATCAATGACACAAAATATAATCAATGACAATTTTGAAAGAGATATGAGAAGGATGGAAAGGATGAGAAAAGAAGATGAGAGGATCTATCATGCCCCAGAAAGAAGGATTCAAACAACAATAAAAACTATGATAGTTATTCAGGAGTTACTTGATAGGGAAAAATTATGGTCTCAATGGAGACGATGGAAATGTCCTATGAGCTTGTGATCAATAAAAACTTGATTTGCAAGATGGAGGGAATCAATGGGAATCCACTCAAATGGATGTATAAGCCATGGGACCAATGAGTCAAAGGAAGACATCAAAATTTGCACAAACAAATGTGAGGATAATAATGCAAAATCCTTCATACATGAGGAATCAGTGAAGAATATGCATCCAACAGGATGAGGATGATGATGAAAATAATGGTGCCCTAGAAAAGGACACAAAGATGGCCAAAAAGGTGAGATAGGAAAATGTGAGATATGGTGCCCCAAGAGGGAACACAAAGATGGCCACAAAAGTGGAATTAAGATGAGATAGATTGGATAAGATGTTATATTGGATGATATTTGAATGAGATAAGACAAGTTGATAAGATGGGATGAGAGAAGATTGATAAGGTGAGAAAAACCATATGGCTATTAGATGGGATTAGATTGGATGAGGAGAATAGATCAAATGAGATAAATGGATAAGATAGGAATGATATGCCGAGTTGATAGAAAGGATATAACTTCATTTCTTCAATGGTGACCAAAATGAGACAAATGACATGTGATCATAACAAAGAGTGCGCAAATGATGCTTTCAAACCTCATGGTCCACTCGAAGTAAACAACGAGGGACAATTAAGGCAATGCACTTGTGGTTTGAACAAAAGTGTTAACCTGGGTTAACCAACGTTAGTTAGTTATTTCATGGATCATATAGGAAAGTGTGTAAAGTGAACTTATAAATCTATTTTTAACACATCAAATGGGTTTAGATGTGACATGTATGCGAGAAATAAGCTCTCCATTGATCCATAAACTTCTACTTTAGAACTCTATCAATCACACAATTATGCTATTCTACTTTCAACTTTGGAAAATGATAGATTTGCTTGAAAAATTAGAGCTTCAAAATGTTAATTTTATTATCTAGTCTTTTAGAAAGGAAATTGTAGAAAGGAAAGAATTCAAACTTCAACACAAAAATTTTATTATGAAAACCTCCAATGAAGGAAAACTAGTCAATATTAAGGGAAACTACTCTTTCTTCCCACTTTTATTGGTCTAATATAGACAATTTTAGATTACAGTAAGTATGAAAAGAAGCAACAATGTAAATATTCTCTCTAATTACTTGCTTGCTTTGTTTCTACACCTTGATCCTACAATTCCACTCCATGCACTGAAGATCTTTGTCACTGCTCTCATTAAACTCTGCTTCTCGATCTCTCTGGATCTTCAAATGCCCATTCTCTTGCTCCTTTCATGTATTTATAGGCCTTCCCATGTCCTCCCATGCACTAGAGGATGTGAAAGGGCATGGAAGGGGAAAATACATAGTTTAGCGCTTCAAATTTGCATCCATTCGTTGCTTCTTCTTTTACTATTCGAAAGTGTCGGGATTGCTGCCCCGAGTAGGCCTCGAACCACCACCTAGCTAGGTGGCGTTTCTACACCTTGAACCACTTCCCCTAAAGGGTGGTGGTTCACTTAACTCGCCACTCTTCTCTTTGAGCGGAGGTTCCTTCTGAACCTCGGTTTATCTCATTTTATTCACTTTTCTTTTTCTTCTTTCTTGGTCTACGATGGAACTAATGAAGTGATGTGTTTTTAGATCCCTATGGATCATACCTCCCCTACTTAGGAGATTTTGGTCCCATAAAATATTAGTGGGGGATTGGTAGAGAAATCAACTCCTTCTCGTTCTCATTCGAGTACCACTGGGTCAGCCTTGGTGTCTTCTCTCATCCAACCTGCCAAGACTCCTGTGTCTTTCTAGTTTTTTGCTCCAGTGCTACATCCTCCTTCGAGTTTCCTCAAGTATAATACTCTTTGGAAGGAAACTTCTATGTCTTTCCTTCTTTGTCATGCATAGATGGCATTAGTGGATGGGAGCTCTTGCAACTTGATATCATGTGCATCTGCATGAAGTATGGTCTGAAGGTTTCTTCTCCAACTTGCTCAAGTATGGTGAAGGTCCCATATTATAGTGGTTTAGTCCTTCTTTCTTGTCTTTTTCTCTTGAGATGGATTGGCTGGATCCTCTCCAAGTACGTTGATGCTATAGTCACCACCATTCCATGTATCTCCTCTTCTTCTTTCTACCCCATGGTCAGGTCCAGTGAATCCGTAGGTAGATATGGTGATTGCGTAGTGGAAGTTTGTTTTGCTCTTTGAATGAGCAGTTCTAGTGGTGGTTTCTTTTGTAAAAAATGACAAGTGCTATCCAAATTCTCCATCCTTTCATCGAAATATCTGTGCTCTCTCATCCATTTTGATTTCCTCCCAATGAAAGAAAAAAATGATGATTTTCTGAATAAGTCTTGGTGTTTGGTTGGCATTTACCATATCCTTCTTTGATTTGCTCTGGTGTTCCCAGATGTTAAAACTAACTCCTTCCTTGACCCATCTATACCGGTTATCCCTCCTTGTAAACATAGCATCCTTGACATACAAGTAAAGACTTCTAAAGACAACATCAAATGCATCAAGTGGAATAATATCAACCTCTAATACATCTAATATATTGGGTATTTATCCCAAACTAAAACTTACACTTCCTTGTAACTTGTATTTCTACACCCTTCTTCACCCATCCCAGTGGGTTTGGATGTGGATGCACGTAAGTCTATAGACCAAGTTGTTCTAAAAATGCATTAGAAATCAAATTTGAATGAGAACCATAATCTACTAAAGCATCTACCTTAATCTTCTTGATTTGGATTATGATTTGAAATAGCTTACTCATATCTTCTTCTTCTGCTACCTCGTACATGTTAGTGGCCATGCATCCCAGCCTCCCGTCTACATCTAAATCATCCTCAATATCTACCTCTCTTTCTATCTTCATAGTGGCCATGAATTTCTTGGAGTCATTGGTTTGATGCTTTGGGTGCAATTTTGGATGCAACTTCCAACATGTGGCATCAATATGTCCATTTACATCACAATTCTTACAGAAATTCTTAGGATATTTACAAGTATGCAAAGAAATATTGGCATGTTTACCTTTCCATTTACCTCTGCTACTTTTCTTCCCTTGTTCTTTGTCCTCTGATTCGTTGACCGGTAACTCTCCCTTTGGCTCTCTCTTTACTTCTTCTCGTTATCAATGTAGTATGCTTGTATACAAGCTTCATTGAGATCCTTGGGATTCTTGGAGATTACCTTCCTCCAAATGTGAGTGTGAAGTCCTCCCAAATACTTGGTTAGAATGTCCTCATCCTTCAAGTCCATATTATGCAACATGGATTTTCTCCAAAATTCCGTAGTGTAGTCTTGCATGCTTTGACCTACCACCTTTAAAAATACGCCACTTAATCATCATGTCGATGTATTATGACCAATAGGATAGAAGTTAGCTCTAATCAATTCTTTAAAACCTTTCCAAGTAATCGATAATAGGACATTTATTCTTCTCACAAGTGGCTAGATGGGTTTCCCACCAAACCGAACATGACACTCCATTTTGAGATGTGCAAAGGTGATCCTTTGTGCCTCAGTGACATTATGCACACTAAAGTAGACTTCCAATTGTTTTAGCCATTTATCGAGTAATTCTACATCTACTTTTCCTTCAAAATTCTTTATTTCCACTTTCGTTTCAACTTTAAAAGTTGTATGTGTAAATTTTACCTTCTCGCTTACAATTGGCGTCTCTTCACACCCTTCCCTTTCTTCCTCTTCGTGGCTCTTTCCGATACTAAATTTTTCATAGTTCTCAAACCACCAAGTCCATGGAATCTTTCTTAACTAAAGTCATCTTTTGTAGATATGAAATCTCTTCTTATTTTCTATATAATCTATCCATCATGGTCTCTAGCATCTCGACTCTACGGACCAAGTTATCTTCCTCCATTTGAGCTCAAATTCTCTGTTTCCACTTCTTCGTAGAAATATCTAGCTTGCAAGGTAAAAATTCTTCACCTTTGGACCTTGTCACTATCATAAAAATCACAAGAAAGATTCGAATACCATAGTCTTGGATATATAATTAGTTCTGATACCAAAATGATCCGTAAACTTCTACTTTGGAACTCTACGAATCACAAAATTATGTTGTTCTACTTTTAGCTTTGGAAAATGACATATTTTCTTGAAAAATTAGAGCTTCATGACTGATTAAATAGTGCTATAGAAAGGAAATTTTAGAGAAGGAAAGAAATCAAACTTCAACACCAACAATTTTATCCTGGAAACCTCCAATGGAGGAAAACTAGCCGGAAGGGAAACTACTCTTTTTCCCACTTTTATTGGTCTAATATATAAAATTTTAGATTACAATAAGTATGAAAAGAAGAAACAATGTAAACCTTCTCTCCAATTATTTTCTTGCTCTATTTCTACACTTTGCTCCTACAATTCCACTCCATGCACTAAATATCTTGCTCACTGCTCTCATTAAATTATGCTTCTCGATCTCTTTAGATCTTCAAATGCCCATTCTTTTCCTCCTTTCATGCATTTATAGGCCTTCCCATGTCCTCCCATGCATTGGAGGATGTGAAAGGGCATGAAAGGGAAGAGACATAGTTGGGCGCTTCAAATTTGCATCCATTCATGCTCCATTCTTATTTTCTGTTTGAAAGTGTCAGGACCACTTGCTGAGTAGTGGCGATCTCAAGACCACCGCCTTGGTTGAGTGGTGGTTTCGGGAGACCGCCACCCCTAAAGGTCGATGGTTCTAAAACCAACACTCTGCATAGAGTGGTGGTTCCTACCAAAACCTATGTTTACCTAATTTTATTCACTTTTCTTGTTTCTCCTTCTTGGTGCTGATGGAATTGATGAAGTGGTGTGTTTTTCTAGATCCCTATGGATCATCCATAGAGTGGATTTCCCTAAATCTATACCCCATCTCTGGGTAGGGGAAGAACAAATTGATCAATGTGAGAAGTCTGCTATAAGAAAGTTGATCGATGCGGGAATATTTTTTAGGATGTTGATTTTACTTTTTAATACTTGACTTGATAAGATAGAAGGCTGATCAATGCAAGAAGAATTTGTTGCCATGATACAAAGTAGTAGCCATCCTTCAAGGAGTGGTCTACTTTATATAATTGTGATTTTTATAGAATGGAAGAAATGATATACACGATAGTCTTCCTTCGAGGGATCGGTCTATTTACTTGACCCTATTTATTTTACATAAACAATTGTCCTTTGAGGAGAGCAATCTATTTTGACAACTTTTGACATGAGCATCCATGGAATTTTGTCTTCTTCTTTTCTTTTCACAGGGAAGAGCTGGGGATAACTAGGTATACCACTTAGGAGGGGATAATGAATGTACAAGTGACACCCATGGACCCTTAGCATAGTTCTAGTAGGTAAATAAGAGGGTAATGGATGTAATGATCATGGAGTTCTCACCAAGAAGGAGAATCTATCCATAAGGAATATGCTATGAGAGCAGAGACAAGGTGCCCATACTCAAGGTCATGATCGAGAAAATTGACAATAGACCACATTATTTTATGATTATAGATGGATATGGCTAATGGATGGATGACCAATGGGATGACTAAGTACACATTGGTAAGTATGTTAATAGTACAAAGGATGCAAGTGCAAAGTGTCAATAGGTTCCGTTTCTAGTTTACCATCAAGGGATGATAGGCTCAAGATCCATACTTAAATGTATGATCTAATATAGTTAGGATTAAAATTTCCATGTTGGATCCTTTCTAGAGTAGTGACATTTTGATTTTATTTAAGGACAAGGTCACTAATGTTGAAGTCACGCCCGAGACAAGATGATAGATTATGGAGATGATATGAGATAGAGAAGAGGATGGTAAAATCCTATGTGCTATCTTTAGAATAGCGAGGAAATATGCATCTATGGTGAGATGAAGATGGCCACAAGACATGGACTTCAGGATGAGGTATGGTGCCCCAAGAGAGGCACAAAGATATCCATAAAGGTGGACTTAGAATGAGATGCAATAATAGATAAATAGATTTGGATAAGATGAGATAAAAAATTAGATGAAGGATAAGTAGATTTGGATGGGATTAGGTGAGATTAGATGAGACAATGTGGGGATTATAGTAGAATTGTCCTAGAGGGATTGTGGAGATCAAAATAATTTAAGGGGCAAGGATGCAATGTCATCGATGTCTATGGAGTCATTAGATGGAGAAGAAGATGGTTCAATGCACATGGGAGATGTAGATGGCGGAGGATACATAAGAGGATTAAGAGTGAGGGCTAGATACTCCCCCAGTGAGAGATGTTGCATCACATTAGACATATTGGGTGCATATATGGATGAGTTAGAGGATGCCGAGAACAATGGGTTAGGATCCTTAGAAAGAGTAGCGATGATGCCTTGATATTATGATTGGATAGCTAATCGAGGATCATGAGGGTGAGGAATATTAGTAATGTAGATAACATCATTTAAGAGAGTGGGATTCCCTTGATGAGAAATAGATCTCGGAGGAGGGATTGTGACGAATGGTTTGGAGGGGGATCCTAACCTAGATTCCTTAAGAGGTGAGGGTTCGATTAGGGGATTGGATTTGGATGTGGATGAGATGGAAGGAAGAGGATGGTCTTCATGGATGAGAAGGTCATATTTTGCCATTAGATTATGGATGAGAGTTTGGAGGGCCTTACAATGCTCAATGTCATGACTCGGGGTATGATGATAAGAACATACAACATTAGGATCAAACCAAGGATGTTTTGGAGTGTGTGGATCAAAAAGTTGATAAGAGGAAGGGTGATTGCTGAGGTTTGGAGTAAGCATTGAAATATTTTAGTATGGAACCCAATGGGGTTTTCAAAGAAGAGGTTATATCTGAAATGGATTTTGGTATTAGAAGGCAAAGGAGGTGGTTTGTTTTGATGAGGCCTCATGAGGGCCTTTGGTCCAAAATTTGAGTTGGAAGGAGAAGTGGATATCTATTATTTGGTTTTAATGACTTGGAACTTGGATGATTTTGAAGGAGGGTTAGATCTAGGAGGAGGGATAAATTGCTTGGATTTGGGTTGGTTGGTGATTGTTGTCTTAGATGAAGATCCTGACCTTAAGATGGAGGGACATTCCTCAAGAGTGATGATGATACATTGGCTTGCTTAGGCTTGGGATATGAGGTTTTACCCTTGGTGGGGATTATTACAATTTCAAACCAGGGGTTTCTATGAAGCAGAGAGCTTGATGATGTGGATTGTGTCAAAGATGAAGATATTGAGGATGGAAGGGGATTTTTGGATGATGTGCTTGATGAGATTAGAAGAGGTTATAGATTGTATAGGTCTAGGATTTTGTGGTGTAGAGATGATTGGTTTTATAGATGGGGCATGGACACCATTTGTGGTTGTCTTGAGTGGGGGTGTTTGTTTCATAAATGTTTCAAGGGGTATCATAGATATATGTGCAAATCGAGATGTAGATATAGGTGTGGTTATGCTAAAATATGTGATTGACGATGTAGGAATCTTAGAATCGAGATACAATAGATTATGACATAGGGGTATTAGGTATATTTGGGATGGTTATAGATATAGGTGGTGTAGATGTAGTAGGCACATTCTCTATAGATGTGTATGAAGGACTAGATGTGATAGGTTGGAATGTGGTAAGTGTAGGGATATGCAAAAATATTAATCAGTTATTTTTGTAGGAGTGTCTAAAGTAAAGGTAGATGTGGTGGATGATGGGGTAGTATATGTAGGTAATAACGTAGGATCTTGATTTATGGTGTTAATTGTGTGAGCAATAGGTTCATAAGATGTGGGGGGTGGCTGGATTTGTTGATGGATATTTAAAAAATCAAGGGGTTGATTAGGTGATGTGTTAGGATTGTTTAATTGAAGGTCCACCTGATTTATAAGATGTTGAACATGATATTTTAAGGAAAGAAATTTCTCAATGTCATGACCTTGGAATTGATGATACTTACACTAATGCCCCTCACGATACCATATAAGTTTGGGTCACGAGTTGTCAATAGGTTGCGTGGGAGGAAGTGGACTGCCATCAAATTGTCAAATATTGAACTATAGGATTCCCCAAGTGGGATATAGTTGGAAGGTGGTTTAGGAACTCTTTGTAGAGGCTTTATGTGTGAATGGACGTGGATGAAGATTTAACCATGGCGACATTGGAGGCATTTTTAGATTTATCACCATGCATGGAGGATTTAGTGAACTTGGTTTTGGGTTTTTTTGATCAAAGTTTGACTTGGCCTTGCTTAAGGGCATGAAGTTGGAGTTTATGAGCCATAGTGAAAGTCTTTTTAAAGGTTTGGAATGTCTGAATTTGAAGAGTAGATGATAAATGATTCATACAAGAACATGGAAATATTTCAATAAGCTCGATCTATGGAAGGGAGAATGATAATTGGTTGATTAGGCTACACCATCTAGTGACGAAGTCTGTAAGATATTTTTCATCATACTATCTAATGGCGTAGAGGTATGTAATGGTGATTTTGTACACAATATTTATTGAGAAATGTTCAAGGAAAAGTTGGGCAAGTTGAGTGAGTGAGAATAGGGAATGTTGTGGGATATTTTTGTACCAATATAACATGAGACCGACCAATGACATGGGAAATGTGTGAAGCATGAGATCTTGATCATGGGAAATAAGGTAGAATGCATGCCTAAATACACAAATATATTGGTAGGAACATGTGATGTAGAGAGAAAGGGTTGATTTGTGCTATGTTTTTCAGATATAGAAGAAATCAAGTGTGATACTTGATATGGTTGAATAGGCATACTAGTGACAGTAGCGGATGAAGTAGGGATAGTGTTGATATGAGGTGAGTTGGGTAGAATGGGATTCCATAATTGAGTGGATTGAAGGGATTGAGGGATTGTGTCGACTTATGAGATAAGTAATCATAAATGGTGATAGGATTAACATCAAGGAGTTCCTAAAACTCCGAGTGTCCACGAGGGATAGTAGGAGGTCTAAGAGTCTATAAAGGAGTAGGAGATGGAGGTGAGGTGGGTCTAAAGGAAATAGAATAATGAGAGATAAAAGGATTGGTTTCAAGATGAGGCTCATTTTGGATGACATGGTATTCATGAAGAGAGACCATAAAAACAAGAGGTTGGGGGACCAAAGGTGTGGTCTCAATTTCAGAAGCTTATTAGGAAGGATCATTGGAAGAAGGGATGTCATTGGATGAGGTAGATTGTTGTGTTTTTCTTGGCCTGAGAAGGAGTGATAATAGGCATAAAATAGATAAACATTTGTTTATGTATTTTATTAACAAACAAATCAAGCAACAATTTTTTTATCATCATGATTATTAAAAGAGTGTGAGAAAAGAAAATAAAAAGGCTCAAAGGGGAACCTAGGAAAATGGATAATCTAAGGCTAGTTTTAGGTGGTTTTGGCTGTGGAGTCCTCAATATACCCAAAGGTACATGAGGCCAAAATATGTATAGAATTTATAATGTGGCTAGAACACTTTGTGTAAAATTTCCTATTGGGTGATCAAATCCCAATAAGGTTCACTGGTATGGGATTGTTTCAATGTGTGATTTTGATTATTATGTTTCGATGTGTGTGACTAAATGTGAAATGCAACCAATTAAACCCCTACTTATAGTAGTTTTCCAAGTAGGGATGAAAGGGTTCTTTTTATATTTAAAACCAAATATGGAGATTTGATGAGAAAAACCACACAATAAATGGAAAATGCGATGCGAAAAAAAGAAGATGCTAAGACGAAAGGGGAATACTTGGTTTTCATTTTTCCTTTTTATATGATCTTTAAAATAAAGAAAACAACATGAAATATCCAAGCAATCCAAAATCCCAACACAGACAAACAAAATCAAAGCCTCTACCTATAATGTTAGTAGAAGATAGAAGAAATATGGAAAATGAACAACAAAATGCAAGAGACTCACCTAAAAGGGTGGTCCCACCGGCATGCCAGAATGTTGACCAAGTTTTCCCATTTCCTATCCAAGTTAATGAAATAGTAATGGAATAAAACAAGTAACTTGGAATATGGAGGGTTTATAGTACCTTAAGATGACGATGGTGTGGACAGGTGCTAAGATGAACTCCTCCTCGATGTGAGCTAGACGACTTGCACAAAAAAGAAGACTAAGAAGAAAATAGATTAGTAGATAGGATGGAGGGTTGTTCACATGAGCACCGTTCAACGAAGCATGAAATTATTTGGATGGATGTCAACCCTCTTGTAAATAATATTAAATAGGAAATATGATAATGGATTTGATAAAAGCATGCACTATCCGAAATAGAACAAAAATGAAAGATGCACGTAAAGTGATAAAAATATGATTTGATCTAAATACGAAAAAATAAATCGAACATGACAAGATTTGATAGTGACTCGAGGTAATAGTGGGCAGATTGACGGTGATGAGGGCGAGATAAGATGGAAAAACAATGTGAAAATGTAGATCTAAAGCTTCGATGGTAGATCTAGGACACATGTAAAACTATATTAATACACAAAGACACGGAGAAGATCAAGAATAGGGAGAAATAGGAGGGATGGTAGGAAATTAGGAAAAGTGATGATAAGTGGTATGAAAATAGGGGTCAATGATGATGAGTGGGCCTAAGAGAAAAAATATGGGGTGATAGAGAGGCATGATGGTGAGATATAGAAACCGGATGGGTACAAAAGTAGAGATCTGTGATAGTGGATCTAAACAAAAAGGAAATTGATGTAGATGAGGCTAGCTTAATGGAGACTAGATAGGGTCGACGGTGGTAGGCTGTGCAGTTAAGGCTTGAACGAAATGGATAGGCCAAATGAAGACCTACGGATGAAACATAAGGATGAGATGGCGAAGTAGAGTTCACGATGCTAGCTAAACTCACAAGATGTTAGTGACATATATATAATAATAATATTATAATAAAAACACAAGATATGCCAAGGTGAAAGAAGTCTCCCCAAATCTCCAAAGTTGATGCACACAAAAGCTCCAAGAAGACTCCAAGATTCCAAAATTGCATCCCTTGATCTCCGAAGAAGGAGGGGTATGGTTGTATTTATAGGGAGGATGGATGGATGAGGGGATAGGAAAGCATTAAATAAAGGTAGGTGGGAGGTAAAATTATTAAATAAAGGAAAAGGGAGATGAAATTATTAAATGAAGGTGGTTAGGAACCTAGGGATGGATAAAAGGTGGTTGAGAGGATGTAATTTATTAAATAAAGGCCATGGAGAGGTGAAATCATTAAATGGTGGCCTAGAGAAGATAAAAGAGACATTTAGGGAGGATAGATGGTAGGAAAATATTAAATGAGGGTAGGTGAGAACCTAGGGATGATAAATAGGGTGCTTAGGGAGGATAAAAGAGGTTAATAAATAGGTTTAGGGATAATAAATGGGATGTGATAAATAAATATGATTAGGGATTAATTAAATTTGAATAAGGGTGAATTAGGGAAATAAAATAAATGATGGGATAATGTAGGGAAGTGGGAAATTTGAATAAATGGGATTTAGGAAGGAAAGGGTAAATTCAAATGGGTGACCATGGTGAAAGAGAACAAATGCAGGGTGAAGACAAAAGTGATACCAAATTTTGGTGTCTACAATTGGTTTATTACTATTGTTGATAGGTCATAGACCACAATTTTTTTAAGGTTATCGACTAATGTTTATATTGTACATTAACTTACAAGGAACAATGGTCATTGACCATAATGTTGGCATGTAAAATTGATGGATGTTATTGTAAAACAATGATCATCAACCTCGAGAAAATTAAATTAATTAAGGTTTATATATTGAATGGTCATGGACCAAATGAAAGGTAAAGAGTTATGTTTAATTTATAAATAAAACGGTCATGGACCGAGGGAGAAAATAAATTTGTTTGTTTAATGGGTCTTAGGCGACATTAGTTGGAATTGTCAAAGTTTAATGTAAATTAATATTTGTTTATATGGCTATTGACCATCTCACAAGGTAAGAAGATACATTTTGAATTAATAATATGGTCACCAACCATAAGGTGAATATCAAGGAATTTATTATAGTTAAATGTGGAACCATGGTCACGAGACCATATTGTTGGGCATGCATATATTTAATATTATTTATTATAAGTGGTCTCGATCGTTCGAACTCCATGCCGGTTTATTGGAATGTTTGGAGGAAAATTTACGAGTGTACTCTATCGGTCATTAAATAACATTAATAAGGAATATTTTTTGGGAATGGGAAAGCTTGCATTCTCATCCAAAAGATATTAAATTCCCTTCCTATTACATTTTTTGGTTTTATTGTTTGGTTTTGTTGTTAGGAGATTTCATGAGGTTTTATTACATTAGAAAATACTATAGAGTTGTGTGGGAAATTGGATGCATGATAGAGCTCTATTTAAATTCCAATTTTGTGTTTATTCTTAATATTGTGGAAATTTTGGGAGCATTCACTGGAAATGCGAGTTGCAAGTTTTAAGGGAAAAGAAGAAAAAGGGAAAACTAGGCATGGGTTATTTTTAATTACACTCTTGTTGTTTTTGATATAAAAGTGGTGAATATGATTGGGTTCTCTTAGCTATTCAAAAATTGGAATGTCTCTTACTTTTATTATGAAATCTTGAAAAGAAAATGGTAGGAAGCTGTAGACATGAAATGGGTTTTGTGTATGAAGTGAAATACATTTTTTTGTTATAATCACATTCTGGGTTTGCTAATTTTGAATGGAATTTTAAAGAAAATAAATTTCATTTATTAGCTCGATTTGAGCCTACTAAAGTTTTTGGGAATTGGGAACTTCGCTTGTGATTTATTAAGATTTGTTCCTTCTCTAAAAATGTGTTTTAGATCATATTAAAATTCTGATTTGAAGAAAATTTTAAAGGGATTCTAGGTCTACAATTTTACCGTAAAAATACATATATTTTTATCATTCGATTAGAGCTTGCTAATAGTAGACTTGTTTTTGGATTTTTGATTGAGTTGGAATTTTAAAAAATATATAATTTCTCTTCAATTTCAGTATGTAGGTGTTTGCGAAAATTAACTAAAAGAATGGAAAACATTGCGGGTTTGTTGGGAAATAATAAATCTATAGTTTTTTTCATTTTTGAATCTAGGTCTGATTTTTTATGGAAAAATATGGATTCATATAATTTGGGTTTTTGTTGATTTAATTTTCAATGATGATATTAGTCGATTTGGTCAAATATTATTGTTCGGATATGAATATTATCATTAATAATTCTAAATAATTATCTTTGACCTAAGCTCCATTCATTTTAGTATGAAATTATTGATTATTGTAAATTAGGAAATGCATTTCTGGTTGATTGTTGATTGTTGAGTGGGGTGAAGAATAGTTACGTTCATTCTTTAAAACCATACATTTATATTCAACCAAAGTTACTTCGTGACATAGTATATATAGATAAGAATGAAAGCAAATGATTGTTATAGATATAAACCTTAGTTTGGGTTATTGTATCAAACATTAACAACAATATGTCACCTTTATTGATTAAGGGTTGTAATATAAATTAAATACATGAGATGTTGGAAATGTATGATTTCTTGTTAAGTATGATTATGTTCTATCTCTTTTGCAATATTTTCGAGAAAGGAGATGCATTAGTTGATGCATTCATTAAGTATGACTATTTTTCTTTGTCGAAGTTTAATGGATTGATGCTTGTATGAAATTATAGACTAGATTATGGCAAGATTATATTGCATTTGCAAGTTATATAAACGATCTAAAGTTACGAACATCAGTTAGATTTATGATTGTTTTAGAACATATCTTAATTTTGTAGTATCATTCAATTGAACAATGATATTTATAAATGTAATTAATGAATTATGAAGTTTGTAAATTATTAGTTAAGTAAATCTTAACATATTCTTTTATTTCAATTAAATACAACAAGTTTATGAGTTAAGATAACTCATGTCGGTTCTTAAAGCCCGACTATGTATAAATTACCTCTCCTATAATGTACAAAATGAAGTGACAATTATGAAGTGATTAACTGGATAGTTACACATAATTTCTTCATGCATTAATTGTTAAAAATCCATTTAGGATTATTGTATTTAATTGTAATGTGAAAGTATTAGTTTCGTAAGATGATTGAAGACATTTTCCTATTGCACTATCATGATTTATTATATGTCATTATTTTGGAAATATAAGGATTTATCCTTGTTAATTTTTAATAAATATACTTGTTGTTTTGTATCACATTTTGTGAGATATAAAGGTGATTTTAATGTTGCTTTTTAAGAAGAGTATGAATGAAATTAATTAAATTTATTGATAAAACTATATCTGGTTTAATAATATATCTTGAATGAAAAAATTTGACGATTGACAAACCTTGTATGATATGGAAATAAGTACAAAAAAACAACGCTTATATCAATATGCACCTTATTAAAATGAAAATGTTTAAGTGTTGATTTTAACGGGAGGGTATAAAGATAAGCTAATGATTTTTGTTAAGTAATCATAATTGATTATATGGTTTCATTATGCATGACCAAATGTGTCATTGATAAAAAAGTCATTGACCAAGTTTTTCAATTCATATCAAATGACGATCAAATGAGATAAAGTGAATTATTCATATTAAATGATAAAATTATGAGACTAAGAACAATACTAATAAGAAGTGGTTGGATTATTTAAATGTGAGACATAATTAAGTAAACCTAACCTTAGTGATCAATGCTATACTAATTAGATATAGTAATACCATAAGCTACTATAGGCCTCTATTGAAAAAAGGATAACATGTTATGATACCTAATATCCTATCGTGAAGAAAAACCTAACACTTAACTCGGATAGATAGGTGATAGTGTAAATAAAGTGTGGGCATTATGTCCCAACATTCCATTTGACAGAACGCTACCCATACCATCTTATGATGGCCATGGGAAGTCTAGTGAGTACGTGGTCACTCTATTTCCCATAGGGATCCTAAGATGGAACTGATAGTGTCCTCACAAATAGAATGATGAGTCCTAGTTCCTACTTCTTTGAAACAGAAAATAAATTTCTTAAATAATGAAATGATATCTAGATAACTTTATAGAGATGGTTATGCATTGTGACAGAGACAAGTTTCATTGACTTGTGTGCGATCAAAAACTAAGCTTGCATTGCTCACATGAAAATTTTTCCGAGTAGTGTAACTAGCTAATTACACTATCTATTCACCATACCCCTAGCTTGTTGTGTCGGATGCTAGATGGATTGTAGCTTTTCTGATTTCCAAGTTAACACTTAGGAGTTACATTTAGTCCTCAAGACGTGTTAAAGGTTTAACCAAATGTATAAAAGTTATACACATTGGGTTAGAGTGAATCAAGGAGGATTAGGTAGATCTAGTTGAACCTTATAGCCACACATGGTCATCATTTGTTATCAAATGGATTGAAAACATTTAATTATGCTATATTTTTATTTATACAAGTTAAAAATCATTGAAGACATTAATTGTGATTAAGGGGTTTGTTTTTTAAAAATTCCCTTAATTTGGATGAAGTATAACATGGGTGTTACATTTTGGTATCATAGCTGAAGGTTATCAGCTTTTGGACTTAATGGGTTCATATGCTAACAGAACATATTATTATTGTTTAACAAAATACGATGGTTAGGAGAAGGGAAAACAACGAGGATAAAAATATAACAACCCAAAATCTAGATGAAATCCTAGTAGTCCTTTAGGACACTCAAAACCATGTAGCTACCTTAGAGCAGTAGGTTGTGGGTGAGAATGAAGAAAAGAAGACAAGGTTGATAAAATTATAGAAAATAAGGAAGCATGGCCTAATGTTGGAAACTATAATGCTGAAAATTAGCCAGGAAATAAAAGAGCCCACTTGGAAACTAAATTTTCAAGAGATATCAAGTAGATTAGTCCACCCAATTTTGATGGAATAACCTTAGGAGATGGAGCTGAGAACTAGATGAGTGAAATGGAAAAATATTTTAAAATTAGAGACTTTTTTGAAGAAACCAAGGAAATTTAGGGTATTTTTCATCTCTTTAATGAAGCATTTTCATGGTGGGACAAGCTGTAAAATGGAATTAAGATTTTAAAGCTATTATCTTTTGGGAAAAAATGATTTTTAATTCCACAAATGCTTTGGTAACCACAACTATACTTGAGCATAAAATGTCGAGTTCTAAAACCTAACTCAAGATAAACCGAGGTGTGCACGAGTATTGGGAAAAATTCACCAAATTTCTGAAGTATGTACCATAGTATCAAAAGGATGAAAAATTTAGAATACGTAAATTCATTATGGGGCTAAACCCCATCATTAGAGGAGAATTAGATCTGCATGGGCCTTTTCTTATGGAAGTTGTACTTGAAAACTCCATTAGGCAAGAGAAAAAACTATAGGCAATATCTGCTCATAGAGATGACAAGCGAAAGAAGATATTCAACTAACCTTCACCATTAATACCTAGAAAAACATGATGGAACAAGGTAGGTATTAAAACAAAGAATTCTAGAAATAATACAATAGCTAAACTTGCTATAAATGTAAAGAGAAATGGGCAGAATAGTGCTACAACAAATGATAATAAATTTGAAAAGAAATGACCTTTTATTGGATGTTTCAAATGTGGTGGTGACCACTATATGAACAACCGTCCCAAGAAAAATCGGGGTAACAATCAATAGTAGAAGATACACACTGCAGTGGCTAACCACCAAGCTGAGAAATAAGCTCCTCCCATTAAAGTTCCATGTAAGTTGTATAGAATTATTGTTACTATTTTATTTGACATAGATGATGAAGTGCTTCATTTCTAATAAATTATCTGGAAAAATAAATAAGAAAGTGAGTTAAATAAAAATACATGGACTATAAAATATGGGAATAATGATGTTCAAACTATAGACCAATGTTTGTTTGACACAACATTGGAATTACTTAACTTCACCACAAAATTGGACCTATACATAGCTCCTCTAGGGTCTTATGACATTATTATTGGTGTAAATTGGTTGTCCCAACATAAAAAAATTGTAGATTGTTTCAAAAATGAATAGAATGCCTAGATGAAATATAAGAAACAACAAACATACCAGAATAAAAGGAATTTTGAAGTAAGGAATATTTCTGCTATGTAACTTAAGAAAGATAAGAACAAGGGTTGTATGCTACATGTGATAATTTTTTTTTACTTAGGAAGTTAAGACTTCCTTGGAGGATTATCTGTTGTTACAAAAGTATAGGGGCATCCTTCCAGAGGAATTACATGGAATTCCTCCTAGTTGCGAGTTTGATTTTACCATTGATATCAAACCTTGAATTGAACTGATATCTTGGGCACCATACATAATGACAACAACTGAATTAGTCAAACTAAAAAAAAATTCATGAACTATTGTCTAAGTGATTAAATAGATCGAGTGCATCTCCTTGGGAAGCATTGGTTATAGACGCTAAATCACGCACTTGGGTATATTTCTAGGTCCTAAAAAAATGATAGCATTTACATGATTCCTAAGCAAGAAAACTAGTGGTTGACAACTATCTTTGGCCTCTTTTCTTCATCTCTTGTTTTCTATTTGTCCTTACACACCCTACATCCTCATCAAAAATTTACATATTAATTATTTATCATGACTTGAGACACTAACACCCAAACCGGACAACAACGCACTGGATGCTCTATTCCCTTTTGGGTGCCCCTAACCATTTCTTACCTTACTCACTCTTTTTGGGTCTCTTTTATCTTTTGGGAATCTTTTTCACTTATGGGTCGGCCTTCTAGTTGTCAATTATGAAATTCAAATAAGGAAATCATATAAATACATAGTTATGTGTTCAAAATCAAGGACCAAGCACTAAGCATTACTATCATCACCTAAGCTTGCATTCCAAAGGCACTAAAGAACTTCAAAGGCATCCATCTAACATCCATTCAAGGGACAAGGGCTGCATACTTCTACATACACAACATAGGAAGGGGAAGTCTATTCTATTCCATCCACACATACTACTACATTACTACATTCTAGCTACAACCCGCTATCAAGTGTAACTTGCACAAGGGAATCCTAGGGCATCATTTTTACACACACACAAGAACTACATGGAGTTTGAGATGTAGTGTAACACTCGGTCATAAGTTCACTCTTTGGGTGACCGTTGGGGTTAGTCTGACTCCCCATTCTACATTTTCCTTTTTAGGTTTGATGTGGTTTGTGGGCTTGTGTAGGTGAAATTATATTTTGTAGGCTACAGGTATCATCAATGATCTTGGTGTGAACATCATGTGATCAATAGAGAGAAATTGTGAAACCCTAACAACATAACAAAAACCAAATTTTGAGCTCCTACATAGTCACCAACACTCATAGTCATTCACCGGTGCCCATGCACCTCGCCTACACTAGGCACCCTATCTAAAATTATTCTCAGGTTTTATATTTCACAATGAATAGTTATGATATTATTTACTGATCTGTTGATTAGCCGCACTACCCGAGATAACTTTGTGTCCATTCGAAATAAGCTAAGTCCTCTTACCTCTCTATTGCTTAGGGTTTTCACATTTACATACTAGTTTTCTTGTGTTATATTGTATTGTATCATTAATATATTATTTATTTCAATAGTTATTCTATAACATACATTTTATTCAAATTAAATTGAATCATTTGGTGAACCCAACACTCAAACCCACCCTTTCTTCTAGGCATTTTGGTCATTTTTATACCATAGGTGAAATCTATGAACCCTTTACTAATGAAGACCTTCATGATCTCCAAGCTCATATTGTTGAACATCCAAAGACTTAGCTATTATGTTATTTTCTTCTTTTGAGGAGGCCAACAACCTAGTTGAGCTCAAACCTCTGCCTCTAATACTACTTCCATTCCTATTGCAATACAACCTCCTAATTATAACCTTCCACCTACCTCTATTGTTCCCATTTCCATTCCTACTCCTACCAACCATTTCACTCCACCTCTTATTTCTCACACATGAAAAGTCTCCTCTTCTAGAACCCATGACTTAGCTTCTCTATACTAGGATATATAAGTTTAAATCATCAACTTCAAAAGTTATTTCCCGCTCCTCTCCATCTATTGATTCCTCATTACTCCTTCACACCCCTTTCACACTTACCATTTCTGCTTATCAACTTCCTCCTAACTTCATCACCCCTAAGATTCCCACCTTTAATGGCCATGGTGACCCTTAAGAGCATCTCTAATATTTTCATGTGGCATGTATTGACTATGTGGATGATCATACATTACTAGCTAAGCTATTTCCTAGAAGTCTTCAAGATTACGCCATGTGTTGGTTTTATGATCTACCTATTCATTAGGTAAATTATTTTATGCATCTAGTGATGATTTTTTTGCCCACTTTTCCATCAATATTGGCACCAATGTAACTTATGCACAAATTTCTCAAATCAAATAAATACATAATGAGCATCTAGATGACTATGGTATGTGCTAAAAGAAAAACCCAACTAAGTTTACCAATGTAGTTGCTGATTCAAAATTACAAAATATTTTCGTCCAAAGTCTATTACCTACACTTCAAGAGAGTGTTATCTTTGATACCTATCCTTCATTTGATCAATTGTTACATACACAAAATGCACAAATTCAAAATTCAATCTATGGGAAAATTAAACCATCATGATGCTTCATCATCTATTTTTAATAGGTTTCAAGCTAAATCAACATTCAAGCTATCTCCTAAGCCCACCAAAGAAAAGGAAACTATTAATGTTGTCCCTACACCTGAAAATATTCAATGACAACCTACAAAGTGTAATTTTACCAAATTAACCTATGCACCCCAATTTTTATTGCCTCAACTTATCAAAATTAATCTCATCACTCTGCCACCACCGCTCAATCTTGACCCCTCTTACCCCCATGACTACAATTATGATGAAAATACATGATGTAATTATCACCAATGTGTTGGGCATTCTACTGATATTTGTTTCAAAATAAATCATATCATTCAAGATCTCATTGACAACAATTCACTCAAGCTCCCTCAACCATCCACTTCTAAGCCGATCAATGATAATAAAAAGCTAAAAATATTTAATGGCCCTTTGCCCAAGCATAACCCAAAAGCTCTTGATTTTTTTGCTAATCATACATATAGAGTTGTGCCTCCTCCTTCATTGGGCCCCCTTGACTTCCTTGTTGCTTCTACTAGTACATAACAACTCATCATTACATTCTCTGATCATGATTATCATGCTACATTTACTTCTGATTCATTACACATCAATGCTTCTATTGGTTCATATACCGTCAATAATACTATGATCTATCCATTGGTTCCCACTAAAATATGCTCCATCGCACTCCTCCTAGATATCAAATTTCCATTGTCTAATATCAAATTCTCAAAGTGCCTCATTCTTTTGGTTACATTACGCTTCCCATTATAGTTATGTCTCTTACCATGCTTGTGTCATTCATTGTGGTATCTTTAATCAAAGGCTATGATATGCTTCTAGGTCTCTCTTGGCTCTATGTTGCCAAAGCCATCCCTTTCATGAATCATTTATGTCTCAATTTCATTCAAAATAAAAAAATTGTCATTATTTTAGGAATCCCACCATGTACACCATTGCCGATACCTCCTCTTAATGCAATCTATACACCAATATCAACATCTAGGCCTCTTATGCCTATCAAGTCTAAAGTACATTCTACACCTAGTTATTCTATTTGTACATGACCTACTTCATTATATTTTCATCGTCATCGGTCTAATATTCCACCTTGTTGGCTTAATACCCCTACTTGGGTAGCCCCTTCAAATAATTGTTCACCACCGCCTTCACCACATAGGTCTCCTTCACATACACATAACTACTCCATTTATCTTAGAGCATGATCACATGCCTTTGTATCCTTGGAAATTGGGTAAAGGGCCCTTGCCCTTCACTATCATCAAATATTCTACTCTTGCTTGCACTATTGGGGGACATCACACTTTCTTCTCCCCTTCCAATGTCCTTCACTTATTTCTAATACCTATTACTACACTCTGTGCTATGTGATTCGTGTTTAATATTTATAAGCACTTTTAAATCCTTTGATACATGCATTGTATTGTCATTACCCTATGAAACACTCTAGTTCCATGGTTCATACTTGACTTCTAAGGGTCTAATTCTAAAATGAACCTCACATCATTCACACTTCACGCTTTGTGCTTCACGATACATCTTTCTAAAGCATCTATCTTCACACCACACATTACTCAATGACACACTCTTGTTCTATGGTTCATTCTTTACTATTGAGGGTTTCTATAAATGAACCTCATCTCATACAAATACAATGAGGGCATGATGCTCCTATCATATTTTCACTTTGCATACCATTCCATCACACTCATACATTGCATCTTCATATCTTGGTTGCATCTAATCTTGCTATATTATTCTATTTACATGTTACACTTTGTCTTCCATGCTAGATAGATTCTTAGTATGTCATTATGTTTATCATATACACATGCATGTTCAATTAGTCTCTAGTTGTGAATGCAAATCTCTTGCAGTTCGTACACACTACTGATGATGCTTAACAGTCCCACCAATGCTCTTGGGGGCATCTACCTTTCTCTACTATCATATACTACCCTGGTTCTATTGTTAAATATTATTATAGTTACTTTACCTTTCATTGATTCATACACACTCGTGATATGCTATTTATCTTTCTAACATGCTAACGAGTGATTCATGTGTAGAATTTTCTTTACAGGACTATATGCCACCATGATTATTTGGTATACTTTGCTAGAATTTATTTTCCATTGTATGTTATTGTTTTTGGACTCGCCTATGTCTTGTATGCTCATTATATGATTTTGGATGTTTCGACACTGATTGTCTTGTGGCATTGTGAGTGATGTCCCATGTTTGAAACCTAATTTTCACATTCCACTTTGTTTGCACATTTTCTTGTTACACTATATTCTATTGCATGCTTGCTAATTTTTCTACTAACACATGTTACTATCAACTTTTTGCATGTGCCTTGGTGTCTACCATGCACTTCGCCTACCCTTGTAGGCATCCACTTCAGAAAAACATCAGTCCTCTCCTTTGGGTGATAATCTCCTTCTATCATTGCATACACCCCAAATGAGGGGGCATACATTAGGTGAAAAAATCACCCATACAACAACTCAAAGCTATAATACATATACGAATAATACAAAAATAACATAGGAATATAGTCACGAGAATGACCCGAATATGACTTGGGTCCACCACATAAATGTACAGACACTAGTGCTTGGGTGACCCTGTCCTCCCATGGGTGCTAATGTCGTAGGGGTAGATACAACCAATTTTTCAATAAAGCACAATCTACATCACTTCACATATCAATTTAATAGTTACAAGAACATGCCTCCAAATCGAAAAATGTATTATATATCCTTCAATTGGTACAAGCAAAACTAATTTGGACAATTAGGACAAAAGGAACAACAAGAACAAATAGGGATACATCATCTGTAGTGGTGCTTATTGGGAAGAGTCATGGAAGGAGAGTAAAACTAGACCTCTCTCCCCAACACTTTCTCTTTGGCATGAGATCACCCAAAAATCTTGCACTTGGCATGAGATCACCTAAAAAAATTACACTTAGCATGAGATTGCCCAAAAACTCACACTTGGCATGAGATCGCCCAAAAACTTGCTATCAACATGATATCACCCAAAAAAATTACTCTTCACAACATTTCAGGACACTTTTCTATCCTTTACACTCTTTTACATCAGGTGCACACTTTCCTTTACTACTAATTTTACACACTTTTACATACTTTTACATACTTTTCTCAAATTTTTCATATACAAGACTTTGACTACTCTTTTCTCTTCTTTTGAGATACTTCCTTAATACAAAACAATAACCAACCTACAATAGTAAATACAAGCATAACAACAAGTACAAGCAACACATACACTTCATGTTTAGGGTCACTTTCCTTTTCTAGTCTCCATGTTTCACATTGCGGTCATTCCACACTTGATTGTCCTCTCAAAGCACACTATTTGCCACATTATCTATAAGATCATAAGGTATGCATATCTTATCTACTTTATGTTATCAATTATTCACTTAACAACATAAATTGGGGGAAATTTAGACACTAAATCACTCACTTGGGTACATTTCTAGGTCCTACAAACATGATAGAATTTACATTATTCCTAAGAAATAAAACTAGTGGTTGATAACTATATTTGGCCTCTTTTCTTCGTCTCTTATTTTATATTTTCTCCTACACACCATACAACTAAGTTGAAACTTTACTTGTTTATCTTTCATGACTTAAGACACTAACACCCAACCATGACAACATCACCCAAGCACTCCTATCCATTATGAGAAACCCCGACCCTTTCTTACCTTACTCACTCTTTTTGGGCCTCTTTTATCTTTTGGGCATCTTTTTCACTTATGGGTTGCCCTTCTAGTTGTCAATTGTAAAATTCAAATAAGGGAATCATATAAATACATAGTTATGTGTTCAAAATCAAGGACCAAGCACTAAAAATTACTACCGAATTCAAAGGCATCCATATAACATCCATTCAAGGGAAAGGGGCTGCATACTTATGCATACACAACATAGGAAGGGGAAGTCTATTCTATTCCATCCACACATACTACTACATTGCTACATTCTAGCTACAACCTATTATCAAGTGCAACTTGCACAAGGGCATTATTATTACACACACACACACATATAATAGCTACATGGAGTCGAGATGTGGTGTAGTACTCGTTCATAAGTTCACTCTCGAGGTGACCACCGTGGTTAGTCTGAATCCCCATTCTTCATTTTCCTTTTAGGTTTGATGTGGTTTGTGGGCTTATGTAGGTGAACTTATATTTTGTAGGTTATATGAATCATTAAAAATATTGGTGTGAACATCAAGAAATAAATATAGAGAAACTACAAAACCATATCGACACAAAAAAAACTAGATTATGATCTCGTACATAATCACCAATGCCTAGATTTGGTTGCTGCACCTAGACACCTCTATCCCAAAATGGGTGCCCCTATCGACATTATTATTAGGTTTCAAATTTCACAATGAACAATTACAACATTGTTTTTAGTTTGTTCATTAGTCGCACCCTTCTAGATCACTTCCTATACATTCAAAAATCAACCAAGTTCTCTTATCTCTCTTTATTTCTTAGGGGTTTCACATTTACATTCTAGTTTTCTTGCATCATACTATATTGTAACATTCATATATTATTTATTTCAATAATTAATCAGTAATATAAATTTAATTCAAATTAAATTAAATCACTAGTCATCTTCATTAAGAAGAAGGATGAAACTTTAAGACTATGCATCAATTATCACATACTTAACAAGGCCACAATAAATAATAAGTATCCTTTGCCAAGGATTGATGAATTTTTAATTAAATGTAAGATGCACATGTCTATTCAAATATCAAATTTCCATCTGGTTATCATAATCTTAGGATAAAGGATGAAGACATTCATAAGACAATGTTTAGAACAAGATATAGGAATTATGAGTTTACAATGTTACCTTTTGGACTCACTAATGCACTAGTTGCATTCATGAACTTAATGAAAAATATTTTTCAGGAATATCTAGATAAATTTGTGCTAGTTTTCTTGGATGACATTCTGATTTATTCTAAGAACATGGAAGAACACAATGAACACTTGAGAATAGTGTTGGATGTGCTTAGGAAAAGAGATTTATTCAATGAACATAATTTTTAAGTGTTATTTTTACTGAACCAAGTGCAATACCTTGGGAAAATAATAAAAAAGATGGTATTTCAGTTGACCCATCAAAAATCAAAGCCATAATTGAATGGCCAACACCTAAGAATGTACATGAAGTTAGAAGCTTCATGGGGTTGGCTGGTTATTACAGAAAATTTGTGAAAGATTTTTCTAGAGTGGTTGCACCAATAACCTCTTTGTAGAAAAAGGACAAGAAATTCCTATGGACTGATAAGTGTGAAATAACATTTAATATGTTGAAGGAAAAATTACAACAACACTTGTTTTGAAGGTTCCAAATCCTAATGAAAGATTGACTTTATGGCGATGCCTTTGGTGAAGGTTTGGGTGGAATAATTCTGAAAAAATAACGCAATTTCTTATGAAAGTAGAAAGATGAAGGTGCATGAGTAGAAAAATTCTACCCATGACTTAGAAATTGCTGCCACGAGTTCATGTTTTACAAATCTGGAGGCATTACTTGGTGGGAAATCCTTTCAAATTGAAAACCCGCCACTTGGATCTGAAATATATCTTCACGTAGCCTAATTTAAACATAAGACAATGTAGGTGGCTTGATTTTTCATCTCGAAGATGATTTTGTTAGGAAATTAGTGTTTACTATGTTGTAATTATGTTAGGTTGTTATACATTGTTATAACAATATATATGACATGTTTATTGTTAGGCATATTGTTAGTGTGGTTAGAGGGAGTTCCTATATTTTAGGAACTATAATATCCCATATATTATGGTTTCATATGTAATTAATTAATATACAAAGATTATTGCTCTGTAAATATGATGTGTCACTTTCATATGGTATCGAGTGATGTTTATCTAGAGGAGACAACATTGACATTGGAGCTTGTGTATTCATTTAAATGTCGACCTCATGGATGGTGGACGTCATTTTCTCCTCCAACATAGAATTCTAACTCATCGCAAAAAATTAATTCTACCATAGGTGCATGAATAGAATTCTGATATATAGTTTCTTTGTTGTAAGTGTGAATTTTTATTTATTGTTACAATAGTATATAACAACTAAGCTTATGGATGCAGGTATGCCATTGGGAATATAGTACTAATTTTGTATGCATTTATGAGGAAAAAATTTGATGGTGTTGTGAGCTCTTAAGGAGGCATGTGTCTGATCTATCTAGGCATTATTTGGAATTTTAATAAACTCTACATTTATTCCTTTCTGATCCACTCCCAAGCACCTATGGCATGGTATGTTCTCTAAGTTATGTTCAACACTGAATTTGAATGAACTAGGAACATTTTAGAAAATTCAAGGATGCTCTATTAAGAATTAAGAGAACCAATTAGTTTAAGTGGAACTTCTATCCCATTGTACCTTTTGTAGATGGTCTCCCCATACTTGATGGAAGATTTCAGTGCTGACATGACATTAAACATGTTAATTAGACATATTTTTCATCAACGCATTCAATCTCGACTGCGAGCCTCCAAAACTTCCCACAAAGACCCACCATATAAAAACCAATAATGCATGGTTCTACAGCTTCATACACTCTAATGAAGCATCCTATTCTACCACATGTCATGGAATGTAATTTTTTTGAACTTTTATTGAGCGCTCATTCCAAAAAAAAAATAGTATAAGGAAGTATAATGTTTAAGAGTCACGTTCCACTCTCGTAGTATTAATAGCCTATAGTCTAGTCAAAATAATGTTGTTACTTGCTATGTCAAGACCGATAGTCATAAATTTTATTAATGGATAGTTATAATGTGGTATAAAGAGTGTCATTTAGATTGTTAAAATAAATATTTGATTGAATTAAGTCCTTTATTATTATGTCATCTAGGGTGCGTTATAAGTGTATTTTTTAAGTTTTTTTAATCGAGTTCTATGAATGAGTCTAACTCCATTCGTTTACATAAGTCTACATTTTCTAATAAGGTAGCATTTTCTATGTTGTTTTAATCGTAGTGTCAAAATAATGTCATATGAATTGTCAAGTTAATCTATTTTTCAAAAAGTAAATTGTCAAAATTTGTATTGTCATTTTCATTTTGTCTCATCCATATAAGTATTGTTGTCAAAGTCTGTTTAAGTCATTATTTCTGAGTCTTATTAAGTTTTCAAAATTGTAATTTTTTTTCTCCTTACACATGCATTTTTAGTGGAATCGATGTCCGAGATAAAGTAATGAGCTTCATGATCAAATTTGGTTGAGCTAACAAAATCATTCTCTAGAGGTCGAGGCAACGAGAGGATGGATGATGATCATCACCTATCATCATTCACCAACAACAGGGTCACATACAACACTGGTGGGAAATTTTATAGCGGTGTGTGCAAAATTAAAACAAGTTATACATTCCCTGCCAAAGTTTGAAATGAGGAGAATGTACATTGCTGATGTTGAGAAAATTTGTATAGGAGGGTAGTTGAACTGGAGTGATCCTTTGACTCTCGAGATTCTTCGATTGTCATACTTCTAACATCAATCGACCGGTGAAAGAGCATTCAATGGAAGTGAAAGCGAGAACTGTTGAGTTCACGTATGTAGGTGAATTGGTGGAAGTGTGATCATCCAGTATGGGATTCACTGTGGTGAAGTGGATTGGTCATGTGCAACAAGATCCAGATAACAAGATCCAAGCCAATAGTATGTAGAGGTATATAATTCTGTTTCTAGTTTTTTTGATGTGCTTCTTCCCATGTAAACACTAAGGGGGGAAATGTTAGGAAATTAGTGTTTACTATGTCGTAATTATGTTAGGTTGTTATACATTTTTATAAAAATATATACGACATGTTTATTGTTAGGCATATTGTTAGTGTGGTTAGAGGGAGTTCCTATATTTTAGGAATTGTAATCTCCTATATATTCTAGTTTTATATGTAATTAATTAAGATACAAAGATTATTGCTATGCAAATCTGATGTGTCACTTTTAATTTTTACATAAGTAAATACATTAAAGGATAATAGAACTGAGTGACTAATGCACCAAGTCATATGAAGCATGTTTCTATTTTAACCCTCATAACACAATTTAAGGATGAAGTAAAGAAACAAATGCAAATTGATTCGTATTATCATCATGTGAAAATTGTGTTAGCAATAAATCCGAATGATAGGAGGTATGAAGGTTTTAAGTTTGATAATGAAGGATTCTTGAGATATAAAAACAAAGTTTATGTACCTTTGGGTAATGACCTTAGAACAAAATTCATGATGCTTCTTATTCTAGGCATCCTAGAGTGACGAAACTGTTGGCTGATGTAAAACATAAATATTTTTGAAGAGGAATGAAGAAAGACATCACAAATTAAGTTTCTCATTGTGTAAAATGTAAATGTGTTAAGGTTGAGCACATGTATCCTACTTATCTATTATACCCTCATAACATTCCACATTACAAATGAAAAGTAATTAGCATGGATTTTGTGCAAGGGCTACCATTGTCTAAAAATAAGCATGACATGATTTTAGTAGTGGTTGAAAAACAAACTAAAGTAGCTCACTTCATATCGGGTAATCTAAAGGATGATTCAATCGTACTTGTAAAATGGTTTGTGCATGAAATTTTTAGATTACAGAGTTTTGGAATTGATTATTTCTAACAAGGATCCTAGAATGACCTCTCAATTTTGGAAAACTTTAAACTCAGCTTTGGGAACAAAACTAAACTTTAGTTCAACATACCATCCAAAAATAGATGGTCAAACAGAAAGAGTTAACCAGGTTATGGAGGATATGCTCAAAATATATTACATGTATCGAAATACATATGGGAAGAATATCTTCCATTGGTTGAATTTACCTATAATAACACTTATCATTCTTCACTAAAAATGTCACCATTTGAAGCATTGTATGAGAGAAGGTGTAGAACTCATGTCATTTGGGACAACACGGAGAACATATAGGTAGTAGGCGTATAAATGTTAATAAAAATGGAAAAGCAAGTGAATCTTATTCTTAATCAAGAAGGAAACAACTTATAGGCGTAAAAGCCACATAGATCTAAAAAGAGTTGATAGGAAATTTGAGCAAGGAGATAAAGTCTTCTTAAGGGTAAAACCTAAAAACAACTCAATTACATTTGGCAAGTCTACCTAATTATCACCTAGAGATGTGAGAAATTTCAAAATTATGTAAGTTATATGTCCAATGGCATGCCGATTAACATTACCTCCCACATTGTCTAGAATGCATGATGTTTTTCATATTTCATTTCTTAAAAATTATGTTTCGATATAACACATGTCATAAATTGGAACTCTTTACAGGTTCAGGACCCATGAATTATCTTGGTTGAACCTATACGAGTGTTGGAAACTCACATGTTACATATAAGAAACTGAGATTTTGTACAATGAAGGTCCAATGGGACCAATATTATGAAAATAACACAACTTGAGAGAATATAGATGAAATATAAACAACATTTCCTTATCTATTTAAATAATAAAAATTGTTAGTTGACTATCTTATATTAATATATTATACCATACTTGATAATAATGTTAACTGCAATGGTAAATTGTTGCTATATTGATGACTATTTAAAAATATTTTCTGTTTTGAGGCTATTACAACCAAGATTTTTGAGTTATGATTGACTGAAATTTTGGAAATTTTCTCAAGTTTTTATAAAAATGTGAACTATTTTTCTTTTACGGTGATGTATAGATTGTTTTCTATTGATATATTCATTGTGTTAAGATAAAACATCGGTGCGATGATTCTTTAAGGGGGAAGTATGTCACACCTCGCGAGTTGAATGTTCTTTCATAGTAAATGTTTGATAATGATTAAATTAATGATGAACGTTAAATTTTTAAGTAAGTATATATTGTTATACACACACACACACACACACACACACACACACACACACACACACACACACACACACACACACATGTATATGTGGAAACATATACATACACATATATAGATGCATACATATCCATATATACTTAGTTTCCTTCTAACATTTGTTTAACTTGTATGATGATAAGCTATTGTTTGCATTGTTGTATGTGGATATGGTTGATTTGATTTCACCACCTATTGGATTAATTAATAAATTTACAATGTTAAGGATACTTTACATTGTTTAAGGTAATATCGTAAATTGATTAATGGTTATTGTTAATACTATCCTAACTTGGTCTTATACCGCATTCCCTTGTTCAAGTTAACTACATTTCTTGAGATTGTTTAAAATTGTGTTTTATTTTGAGGGGGTCTTAGACCACTCCGCAAGGTAATTTCTCAGTGGTATTGTTTAAATGTTGTAATTGTGAGGTTGAACCTTCATGGAATTGTGAACGTGGTAATTGACCATTGAAGAGGTAATAAGTGTAATGTTTTATTGATTATTAGTTTATTGCTATTGTTGATAGGTCATAGATCACAAAGAAAATTTAAGGTTATCGAATAATATTTATATTTTACACTAACTTACAAGGAACATTTGTCATTGACCATAGTGTTGGCATGTAAAATTGATGGATAATATTGTAAAGCAAGGGCCATCGACCTCGAGGCAATTAGATTAATTAAGGTTTGTAAATTGAATGGTCATGGACCAAATGCAAGGTAAAGAGTTATGGTTAAGTTATATATAAAATGGTCATGGACTGAGGGAACAAATAAATTAGTTTGTTTAATGTGCCTTAGACCATATTACTTGGCATTGTCAAAGTTGAATGTTTATTGATTTTTGTTGATATGAAAATCAACCGTATTACAAGTAAGAAGATAAAGTTTGAACTAATAATAAGGTCATTGACCATAAGGTGAGTATCAAGGTAATTTATTAGTATTAAATGTGGAACCATGGTCATAGACCATACTTGATGGGCATACATATAATTAATCTTGTTTATTGTAAGTGGTCTCTCGATCGTTCGAATTCCTTATCGGTTTATAGGAAAATTTGGAGTGAAATTTACAATCAGATTTTCAGTCGAAAATGAAATTAGTAAGGCATAATATTTGTGTAATGGGTAAGCTTGCATTACAAGCCAAAAGACATGCACTTCCCTTCCTAGTCAATTTTTTTGGTCTTATTGTTTGGTTTTGTTCTTTGGGAGATTGCGTGAGGTTATATTGCATGAGAAAATACTTGGAGATTCTTGTGGAGACTACATGCATGATAGAACTCTATTTAAATGGATATATTTTTAATTCTTGTTGTTGTGGAAATTTTGGGAGCCTTTGCTGGAAATGTGAGTTGCGGGTTTCAAGAGAAAAGAAGAAAAAGGGAAAACAAGGAAAATATAAAACTAGGCATGGGTTATTTTTACTTACACTCTTGTTGTTTTTAATATGAAATTGGTGAATATGTTTGTTTTCTTAGCTATTCAAAAATATGGACCGTTTCTTGCTCTTATTATGAAAACTTGAAAAGAAAATGGTAGGAAACTACAAAGAAGAAATGGGTCTTTGTGTATGAAGTGAAATATAATTTTTTTGTTATAATAACATTATGGGTTTACTGTTTATGAATGAAATTTTAAAGAAATTTTTTGAGCATGCAAAATGACTAAGTACCAAGGAGAAGTGAGTGCGTGGAAGAAAGGAACATGAGGAAGCACATGCTAGGAGAATAGGCTTTACATGTTGAAGAAAGACGAGAATGCGTGAGGAGACAGACCAAGCACTTAGCCATTTTTGGATGCGAGATCTAAATATAGACTTGGAGTAGTGACCAAGAAAGCTTTAGAAGATAATATTGAAACATGAAGACTTGCATGTTAAGAAAAGGATATTTTGGGATATATGGAAGACCGAAATACATGCATAGCCTAGAGATAATAATATGATCTCAACTAAGAGTTAAGCTGTAGTAGGTCTACTATTAGAGAGCTTGCATGCTTTTTGTACTTAGCTTGTAGTGGCGCATGTATATTATTAGCATGTAACCTATTTTAGAGATGCATGGGAAGTGAAGGGAAAGTCCCCACCCCTATATATATGTATGATTTTTAGAGTTTAGAGAGACCAATTTTGTAATAGAATTATCTTTGTGGATTACGTGCATGCATGACTCGTAATGCAACTCGATGTATGTAAAGAACTTCGTGTTTTGTGGTATTTAATATAATGGATATTTATGGCTGGATATTGGTGGTTAACATAACTAAGCATGGATATTGTATGGTAAATCTAATTATGGTTCTTTTTTAGTATTCATGTATGGTAGTTGGGATCTAGACATGGTTTATGTTATGCAATATAATTAATTATCTGTTATGGATTTGGAATATTTGTATAATCATGCTAACTTCTTGAACAAGCTGACATAAAAGAGGGACTTGGTACCCTTGCACACTTCAGTGAGCACTTAGTTCAGGTTGAGTGATGTGCCAACATGCCTTAGGGTTTTGTGTGTAAAACAAGACTACATTTTGGTTATGTTGTCAAGACCTCTTTTTCAATTGTTTTCCAGGATGTTGCATGATGAAGACATACCGATTGACCTTGGCAGTATTGAAGAGTGGTTAAACAATTTAGAGGAAGAGTATACTCACAGATTTAGCACTAGACCTGAATTTAATGCACACACATGGGTTGAACAAAATCTGTATCATGAGTTGTATGAGATGTTCTTCACCATTTTCCCTATAAATTTTTACGAGTGGATGGTCACTTATGAATTGTAGAGAAATTTGAGGTTTTGAACACTTGTTTGGATGCAGGAAGAATTCAAGGCCTTGCATGATGCATATTTGACTTGTACACGTGTTGTAGATCATTGGTGGAGTCATGTTTTGAATAGATATATTTTGGAGTACGCGGTTTCGCTATTCCTATCCGTGAGGTTGCTAAGTTTTAGTTCTTACATGAACCCAAAGGATTTTATTTACACGGTATACCTTTAGCAATTAAGATTTTGATCGTGACCTTAGATGTGGAAGAACATCCTATGGGTAGCTAAACCCCACCATGCATAGGGGCATGAGTAGGTGTGGTGAAAGATGGCAGATAGACATAGAAAAGAAAGGTGTTGCGGAGGGAGATGGTTCGTGAAGGATTTGGAGCTCACATAGAATATGTGGAGCTGGAGCATCCAGAACTCCCCATTCGGGAAAACATAGAAGAGAACCCTCTTCGGTTTCGAGATGAAGGAACATCTAAAGAAATATTGAGGACCATGGGCGCGCATTTGATCCTACCTGGAAACCTAGCCCTTGCGCTTGGTTTTCCAATTTCTACTGCAGGCAACAATAAGCAAGCTAGTGTGGAAAGTATAGTATCAACAACTAGAGTTAGTTTATATACAATTTCAGGAGTTAATCGGGTAGCTTATTTATCTAATGCAAAGCACAATCATTGTCTATTTTATTTAAAGGTCCAAAGTAGGAGTTTTCTTTTACGCACGTCATCGACATAAAATATGGGAACATAGAATGTTGGCATAACATTTGGAAGTAGCACAACTTTGCAGACTATGGGAGTTTAACTTAGTACAACTATTGGAAAACAAGGAAGTGCATCCTTTGGTGTGTTTTCTGCTGTAGGTGGGGGGATTAGGAGGATTACGTGGCTTGAGATCTAGTAGATCCGGTGATTACGGGGAAAAGGAAACATAAGAGGTTATCTAGGTTCTAGATTTAGTGGGCACACCGCATCTGCACCAGCCCCAAAAAATTTATATGGAAATGTCTCTTCGTCTCCTAGAATACAGAGGAATAGAAGATATAACAAAGCATGTGTATATGTGTGAGCTACTATGGTGCGTGAAGGGGATTACTTCTCCAGAGAGCAAGGCAAGTTAGTTTACAACTACTCTGTAAGGCTACACACATAGCTGGTACAAGAAATATGATCCAAACAAGACTTGTGTAGATTGCACTATGTTGTGTGATGCTTTCTTAGTAGAGTTTCACATACCAGATTTTGAGTAGAAGAGCATCAACGCACTGAAAGACATCAAGTAGGTACGCACCGAGAGTTTTCGTGGAGTATGATGCATGTTTCAAAACCATTTTGTTAAAGATATCTTATGACATTCACTTGAGTTATCATGATCAATGGTTCATTAGAGGATTGATCATGCCATTTAGAAGAGCACTCTCACATAAGACTCATATAGATATTCACAAGGCACTTGAAGCAACTCTACGCGTTGAGGTAGTTGGGAGTGTAGACAAAGGACTTTGCCCATTTTTGGAGGCTTAGTTTGTAGCTATTTAAAAACAATTAGAGAAATTATCAGCTAAATCAATGCATGAGACACGCAGTGGAATTTTAGTGCACAAATTGTGAAGTATAAGGGAATACTAAGGATAGTTGTCCTCGTAAATCGGTCGCACAATGTTTTTGGGTCGTGAGATCTGTTACTTGGATCATGATTAAAGTTGGTGCCCTTTTTGCAACGCATAATAAGAAATAATGTATCTTGTTACTGTAATACTTGTAGGTCTACCACTCATGATACTAAAAATTACAAGTTGATTGATCATATTCATGATGCCATAGCTACTTTCTTGGTATAAGTCGAATAGTGTTACAAATAATTTTGAGGAACAAGGTGAGCATCACGAGCATAATCATAATGAAGGACGCTTTGATGGAGGTCTAGGTAGAGGTCAAGCATACCATGGAGGATTCAAAGGATGAGGTTGCAGCAGTGGAAGAAGTGAATTTCTATGAGGAACATGTTATACATGCGGATCCCCTGATCATTATAGGACAAAATTCCATGAGAACATTATTTTTTGTTTTTTTGGAAAGAATAAAAACTATGAAGAATGCTCGAACTTATATGAGCACCTAAGTAAAAAGCAAAAGAAAGATAAGGGTATGAGAATGGTTAGACTACAATGCACTGTGGAAGATAAGTGGATTCCCAACTTAGCCCCGATCCCGAGTTGATACCGATTTTGGTTACTATGTGTACTTTGATGAATACACAAGGGAAGTCATAAAGTAG
This sequence comes from Taxus wallichiana var. yunnanensis, assembly GCA_018340775.1. NCBI lineage: Eukaryota > Viridiplantae > Streptophyta > Pinopsida > Cupressales > Taxaceae > Taxus > Taxus wallichiana. Next base: position 298,058 of record CM031244.1, read on the forward strand.
AAGCCTATAATTACAAAGGAGGAAGTATTGCATGTAAAGTTTCCAGTCCTACACAACAAAGGAAGTTTATCAAGAGACAATGGAGGTGATTAGGAATCTACAGGGTGAGATACAATATTTGAATGAACAAAGTCGTGGAAGTTAGAACAGAAGAAAACAATTGAACTTCCTCGAAGGAGGTTGTGAATTAAAGGAGGTTTACAAGATGCTTTGCAACAAGAAAACAACATTCCTTAGTTGGGGGAATGGTTAAGGGGAAAGACACCATGCACTTTGGGTAGAGCGTGAAAGATAGATTTTGCATGCTAACCTTCCTCATCATAGTTTGGATTATGATAAGGAGATCAATCTGAATGCTATTGTTGATGGCTGGGTTTTGAGTAAAATTTTGATTGATACAAGTGCAAAAGTGAATGTACTCACTTTGGACTGCGTGGAATCAGATGGGGAGACCACCATTGCATCCATCTTCAAATTTTTTGTTTATGAAAAATAGGAGTAAAGTCACGCCTATTAGAGTATTGAAAGATGCTACAATTACTATATAGGGGCAAAGTTTACTAGGTATTTTGAACTCTTAGCGCTTGCAGAGGATGATAGTTTTCAAGCATTGATTGGGTGCCCTTGGTGTTATGCCAACAACATTGATCTATGATTCAATAAAGGATATATAAGTTTTGAGAACAAGGAAGAGCACACCATTATCCCTTTGACAAATGAAAAAGCTGCACCTTATGTAGAGCCCTTAAGTGAAGAGGATTTAAATAGAATTTATGTGTGCACCATCAAATATCTGGAAGTACTTGAGCCCTCAAGGGAAGGAGTTCTCCAGTGGGATGATGCATGATCCATGAGTGATACTACAAGTGTTACATGTGACAATTGGGCACATGACACTTATGAAATGGTTGGGCGCGAGATAAGTAGTGTGGTTATGAGCTTAAGTAGGCCACATTGTGTTAGGCATTTGGGCAATAACTAGATACCATAGTATCTGGAAAAGGAAATCCTAAAGTATTCTTGCGCTCTATGGAAGTTCAATGGACATATCAAGTTGAAATAAGGAATATGCTAGTTTATACTATTTGTGGGACAACAACGCACTAGTGGATGGTTCACAGGGATAATATTTTGGAGTGGCGAGAAGTGAGAATCAACTTCTATCCTAGGTTTCTCAGAAGTAATGCACGTACTTTAATCTATGAATTTCATGGTAAAGATACTGTTCAAAATCATGTTCAACAGTGTGAGAGACTCTTGTGAGAGGGGCGGCAGAAGCTTTACCACCTTACCTATGGGTGCAAAGGCTCTATTTCACCTTGTGAGGCTACTCACGTGCATGGTATGTCTATGCAAAGTTGAATAGAGAGATAGGAAATTAGTAAGAATTGATTGCATGTATGATTAAGACCTTTGACTATTTTCCCACTAAACCACCGGTGAATGAGGCATTATAGGTTATGAAGTGCTAGAATATGGGAGATAATGCAAAGGTAAAGGAAATCATTCATGAGTTATTAGGTGAGTCATACCTAGAGGCATGATTTGAATAAGAAGAGATTGATGCGAGAATAGGTTAGGCGCACCTACCTAGAAAAATAAAAGGGAAAGATGGTCTATGTAATTGATGATGAAGAAATGGGGAATCTGGATGTTGAGTATACAAAGGGTACATATGAGGTCTTATATAGTATAGATGAGAAGGTGCATACATAAAATAAGCATATGAAAACAAATAAGGTCAATATTGAGACATATGCTACACATAAGGAGGCCACCATTGGAGATTATTGGTCTGACTCTTAGGTTACTAAAATAATTGAGTCATTGCGTGACTTCGAGACTTGTTCCCTACATGATATCATGGATTAAAAGGGGTGTATGAATCTTTGGAAAGATGAGAATCAATATAAAGGAAGGTGCGCGCGTGGTTAGGAAGAGGCCTTACATGGTGAATCCTAACCTGCACGTCAAGGTGAAGGAAGAAATTTACAAAATGTTGAATTCTAGAATCATTGAGCCCATCAAGGATTTAGAATGGGTTAGCCCTATGGTGATCAACATAAATAAGGATGGAAGAATAAGTATTTGTGTGGATTATAGGGAGTTGAATTCTGCATGTGTAATAGATCCCTTCCGAACACCATTTACTGAATAAATATTGGAAGGCATTGTAGGGTGTAGAATCTACTCCTTCACGATGGATTTTCTATATATCATCAAAGTGAGGATATCTAAAGAGGATCAAGGGAAGTTAGTTTTCACCACCGAATGGGGAAGTTTTGCATACATGGTTATGCCCTTTAGATTAAAGAATGCGATACGGTATTTTTGCGCATTGTTGTGCAAGCATTCTAGGACTTTATTCATAAGTTCATGCGGTTTATCTAGATGATTGGACAATTTATGGGCTAGTGAAAGATTACATGATAACTTATGAATTATTTTTGAGAGGTTCCGATAGTTAAGCATCTCCTTAAAATTCAAAAAGTGGGTTTTTGCTACACTTTTTGGGAGTTTCTTAGGGACACATCATCCGTAAGGAAGACGTGTTAATAGATCATACTAAATAGAGTGAAGTGCGTGGATTCTTGGGGCACACAAGATATCACAATAAATTTATCAAGGTTATTCCAAGATTTCGAATCCTTGGAGGAATTATTGAAGAGCAAAGGAAAGTTCCATTGGGGTGAGGTGAAATAACACGTGTTAAAGACATTTGAAGGAAAGGCTTACTACAACACCTATTTTGTGATTTCCTTCTTGGACCAAATATTTTTTTGTGCATGTGGATGCCTCTAGCATGACCATTAGCATAGTATAAGCCCAACATGGGGAAGGGATTGTCGATCATCCTATTTTCTTCACAAGTAGGAAGTTGACCCCAGCAAAAAAAATTATACAACTATAGAGCGTGAGGCCCTATCCATGATCTACATGCTACATAAGTTTCGACAATACTTGCTAGCAACACCTTTTATTTTCTATATAGATCACATGTCATTGAATTACTTAGTGAAAAAGTTAGTTTTACATGGGTGTATATTCCATTATATCCTGTTATTCCATGAATTTGACTTCATAGTGGTGGTTAAACCAAGCAAGAGTAATTATGGACTAGATCATTTATCAAGGATTAATTTAGGTGAGGATGCGAAGATAATTGAGGACACAATGTTAGATGCACAATTATTTAGATTAAATCACATGCCCTTTGACTTAGAAGATATTATTGTCTTTTTACGAATAGGTGTGGCACATGAAGGAAAGAAGAGCATAGAGAATAAACAACTTGACATACATGTCATGTCTTACATGTTGATTAGTGGGGACTTATACAAACTAGGCCAAGATGAATTTTTACGCCGGTGTGTACTTGAACATGTGCGTGAATCCATTGTGTAGGAAGCTCATGGGGAATTGCTAGTGGACATTATGCTAGAGATACCACTTGTGCGCAAGATTTTAATCGATGGTCTATAGTGGGAAATGTTGTATAAGGATTATAAATCATATTGTAAGGCATATGACAATTTTCATTACCTTGTAAAGCTGAGCATAGAGATGAAATTCCTTTAAGGCCGATTACTAGTGCGTAACCATTTGGAAAGTGGGAAATTGATTTTGTGGGTCCTGTTTCCCCACCCGCATGTAGGACTCGATAGCACTACATTATAACCTGTACAAATTATCTTACAATGTGGGGTAAAGTGGCACCTACAAAGGATTACATGACAACTACAATAACATGGTTCCTATGAGATAACATTATCAACATGTATGGATGTCCATTGAGTTTGACAAGTGATATGGGTACTCATTTTTGTAATGAGACTATCAAGATACCGTTGGCATAATTTATGGTGACACACCATAAAAGAACACCTTATCACCCTTAGGCTAATGGAATTGCTTTGAGGTTTTCAACAAGATATTGAGCTACACATTGACTAAAATTTGTGATCTTTGGAAGGAAATATTGGGATGATAAAGTATTTGTTTGTACTTTGGGCATACATGAAAAATTATAAGAAGTTGAATAAGATGACATCATTTCAGTTGGTGTTTGCCATAGAGGCTGTTCTACCAAAGTGGATTTTATGCTACCTTCTATACTTATTAAGCACATAGGGGGTTGGTGATCGGAAGCACTTGAAGAGCATATTGATAAACCGATACGATTGGATGAAAGTCGCTATAACATGATGGAGTTAGAAAATAGAAAATCCTAGGAAGAAGGCATAGCATGATAGAAATATTAAGGATAAGAAGCTTGAATTTGGATAGATGGTTCTTCTTTATGACTCAAAGTTATTGTGCCACCCTGAAAAGATTAAAGTACATTGGTTGGTACCGTATGTTGTGACTTATATACTTGATTCAGGTGCTTGCTTATTAGAGGCATTGGATGGAACACAATTTCTTGGTTCCTTCAATGGGAGTAAGATGAAACCCTACAATAAATAAGTGTTCTTGGTGTTTTTCATAAGGCGGTATTGTCATTAGATTATATTTCCTTAATGTATTTCCCTTATATGTGTTTCCTTCATCGTTGCTATGTTTTTTCAATTTAGTTCAGTGTTTTGTGTAATAAGTGTGCTTGCATGCTAGAAGCTGATTACTCCTGGTTGAGTTTATGTGCATAGTACCATGCATACCTTTAGTGTGGGGTATAAAGAGTATAACTAGAAGCAAGCGTACAAGAGTTGATGTTGAAAATGGCCCAGGAAAAACAAGACCACACGTTGGGGTTCTAAGTACCAAAGGATCACGGATAATGGTGGTGATAATAGTTTTTGGAAAAGGATGGGGTGTTATGAGGAAGAAGATGATAATAAGGACAATGTGAAAGGAAAATTCCATGTACAGGAACAACTGCGCAAATCAACATGAGGTAGGTGCAACAGGAAAAACTAGGAAAAGGATGTAGCAGTTGATGTACTTCGGTGCTAGGAGCACGTGTAAGGAGGTCTGTGGTCAGTGTAGTTTTATGCATCGAAGGTTGCAGCTTTGGTTACGTGTGTTGGGCACGTGAGGGGAAACACACTTGAGAAGGCGAGAAAAGGTGAATTTATTGCGGTAGTATGGTGGTAGGTAGCATTATAATTATTGTAGTAAACATAAAAAACTATAAATAGGGGGTTGAGGTAAGTTATTTTTACCTTGCGATAATTTGTGGAAGAGCTTGTGTGAGCTAGGAATCCTTGTGAATTTGTGTGAATGATCGATTGTGAAGATAGGAATTTGTGAACCATATTGTGAAGACAGACATGATCATGCACAAAGAAATTTTGTGAAATAATTCTGTGGGTTTGGATGGTGTGGTGTGAAAAGAAACAAGTTCTCTGGTTAGGGTTTGAAGAACTAGGGCACGAATTTTAGAATTACGCAAAGAAGTAGGGTTCTAAGTTTGAGGCATCAAAAGAAAAAAACACAAGGTATAAATTATCAAGTACTTGACCTAGGGAAATGACACTAAAAAGAGCAGCGAAGAACCGTTTCACCAAAGAAGAAGGATAAGGAAAACCAAGATTACGGTGGCAAGTTTTAATGAGGAATGGAATCTAGAGATGCAATACCTAGATGGAGTATTGATGGGGATGGAGTGGGTGTCCCATGTGCGAAAGATGGTTATAAGTGATTATAACCACTGAAATAAGTCAGCAGAGAAGGATATGACATTGGAACTAGTTCGACCCATAAGTGAGAGGACAACAGATGATAAACTACTTGTATGATGAATCGGTGCGAGAAGAATTTGGAGAAGGATGGACTCCTTGAACTATACAAACTATATTTTTGACAAGCCTAAGAGATTGTACCACTGGCTTATGTCACGCATACAAGAAGACTATTTTTACTTTGTGGGAAGGAGGATGCACATAACTCCACAGTTAATTTCTAGGTACACTGGAATTATCTGCACTGGAGAGTCGTTTGATGATGACTTGTGCGACAATGAGGCTGTCAAAGAAACAAATAAGGAGTATGAGTAAAAGAAAGGTGGGAACGCCTTTGATATCTTAAATATTAATGACCCAGTCATGAAGATGGCTATGTTCTTGCTTACCAAATTGAATGGACAAGAACAATGGAATGAAGTCAATAAGATATGGTTGAACATTTTCAAGAAGATAGCTAAAGGAACCATCTATAACATCTCAAACTTTGTTGCGGAGATATCATTGCTTTGTAGTGCGAGATTGAGAGAAGATTATTTATGGTAATATATTTCTTCGATTTTATTCTCTGAAATTGGGGTTCCCAATGGGCTGAACAAAAAACATATGGGAGTACGCCGATGAAGACCCTCTCTCTACTAAGAGGTTTGTAACATATACTTATGATACTATGAAACACGTGTACAAGTCACACTTGGATAAATAGTACAAAAAAATGCATGATTCCTTTGGCACAGAATGGAGGATTCTAGAGAAACTCCTAGGCTTGGTAGGGGATGATGTTGAATTTGTAGTGTACCATACTACATGATGGCACTAAGAGCCCGTGGTGCAAATTTCCTTTTTCCTTCACAAAGCAATATTTACAGAGGCGCAGTTAATAGATTCAGGAGGTCAATAAATTGAGCTTTGATTTAAGTGAAGTCAACTAGGAGCATCATGCGTAGAGCCGAACCCTTGTTTACCCCAAGAAGAACATGTATATGGAAATGTATGTCTCCGACGACATAAATTTTCTCAAGCCCATTAAAATACCGATGGTAGGGACAACTGCAACAATGGTGTATATACGACCAAAATTTGAGAAGGAATCATATGTATAAGATGATGTTTCTATCCCTGAAGACCCTACAGGAAGAAATACGGTGGAGGTAAAAAATATAGATAGAGAAGAAAATCCTATAATGAGCGGTGCCAATGTGTGTGTGGTGCGAGACCATAGGGACATAAGAGACAGTGTAGGTACGAGTAATTATAATCATAGGAAGAAGTCCTGAGTAAGGAAGAAGCAAAGGGTGATACAACGTTCTAATTCGAGAAGAAAAAAATCTTGAAGAACAAGGAAATAGAGGGGAGGAAGAGGCGGGAGCCTAAAAGAACCCTCCCATATACAATGTGCATGAATCGATGAGGAGTGGAGCATGCGACTAGGAAATGCTTGAGAGGGAGAAGGAGATGAAAAGAAGATGGGACAAATGATCATAAAACTTTGCACCTTTTCGACAAGAGTTAGAGAGTGTTGTAGAGAAAGAGGTAGCAAGTATAATACAAAATTTGGTTGAGAAAGAGGTGGAGCGTAGTGTTGAAGTAAAAGAAAAGGAGAAATGTGGAAGTAAAGGAGGAGATATAAGTATGATGGTAGGGTTCCCAAAGGGTGTGTGCACGAGCAACAGGCGCATGTCTACCCAATAAGGACCTACTATAACTTATGATGCAGATCCAAACAAGGTCTTGCGTGCTTCTTACGAGCACAATACAAGTGGACCAATTGTTTTTTTGGTAATATTTTGATAAGGAAAATGCATTTCCATGCACTAGAAAATTTTGTCTTTGACATTTGAGTCTCATGTTGATGAGCTTAAATTTGAAGTCAATGCAAGAGCATTGCTAGATATGCATGCTTCACTGAGCTCCAAGGAGGTAAATCCAATTGTGGATAAGAAGCAATTGGTGATGAACATACATGTAATGTCTTTGGATAAGATATCTGTGGAAGTAGAGGCTAGGATTTTTGGGTGAAATAATAGGATCGAGTGCTTGAAAAAGATATGGAAGAAAAGAATAAAGAAATTATTGTGAGGGATAAGGAAATAAAGGGGAAGGAACAAATGATTGTGTAATTGAAAGATGAGTTAAGGGAGGAAAAATGAAGATTGTGTGAAGTATACAAAAATTAGAGATGATAGCAGACTCAATTATAATAGTGCGCTTGGAATTGGCCCCCTTTCACAGAAGTATGAATCAACTTTCCACTATCTATAATATTTGATGCGTATAATCACAATGCAGAAGTAACCCCTAGCACTAGAGTTAGCGGAAGAAGTTATGGCATGACAAAAGGATAGGAGAAGGCACAAATCGAGGCAACCATAACTCGGTACACTGAGCTTCTCACGTCAATGAAAACCATAACTCATATGGATGAAGTTGTCTATGACAACTGTGAAGACAGAGATAGGGTGGCAAGTGTGTTGGTTACCACTCATGAGGCGGATTTAAAGGAGTTCCAAACCAAAAACAAAGGAAATTGGGTGGAACGTGAAAAAATCCTACCAAAAGTAGATTTGAATTTTGAGGGCCTCTATAAATAATAAGATAAAGGAATTGTATCCCCAAGTAACACACATAATGGACGTGCTGACAAACCTTAGCAAACAACTGGAAAATATTGTTGACACATTTAAAGCTAAGGGTGAAGAGCTGACATTTGAGGAAGTCAGTGTGATGATGGGGGATTTTTCAAACAAGCATAAAATGAGGTGGAAGAATGGAATGAAATTGAAGCATCATTAAATAAGGATTTCCCAATCCTCATTCAATAGTAGCAAGATTATTTCATTCTTTGGCATGCAAGCCAAGTACATGTTCAGTATTCTTCTATTCTTTATTCTTTCTTAGAGCGAGCCGAAATGTTTGTGAGGATGGACAACACTTTTAGTGTGGGGTAATGTTGAGAATGAAAAATGACTAAGTATTGAGGAGAAGTAAGCACGTGGGAGAAATGCGCATGAGGAAGCATGTGCTAGGAGAACATGGGTTGTGTGCTGAAGACAGACATGAATGCGTGTAGGAGACAAACCGAGCACTTAACTAGTTTTTGGGTGTGGATCTAAATATAGCTTTGGAGTAGTGACCAAGTAAGGTTTAGAAGATAAGATTGAAACATGAAGACTTACGGGTTAAGTAAAGACTATTTTAGGATATAGGGAAGACCGAATGACATGCATAACCTAGAGCTAATAATAGGATTTGAAGTAAGAGTGAACTGTAGTAGGTCTATTGTTAGAGAGCTTGGATGCTTTGTGTACTTAGCTTGTAGTGGCGCATGGCTATTCTTAGCATGTAGCCTATTTTAGAGATGCATGGCGGTGAAGGGAAAGTTCCCACCCCTATATATATGTATGATCTACATAGTTTAGAGAGACCACTTTTGTAATAGAGTTATGCTACTAGATTATGTGCGCACATGAATCATAGTGACACTCGGATGTATGTAAAAAAATTATGTGTTTTGCAATATTTAATATAATAGATCTTTGTTCTTTGGATATTGGTGGTTGACATAACGAGCATAGATCTTATATGGTAAAACTGATTATGGTTCTTGTTTAAGTATTCATGCATGGTAGTTGGGATCTAGATCTGGTTTATGTTATGCAATATACTTAATTATCTATTATGGATCTGAAATATTTGTATAATCATGCTAACTTCTTGAACAAGCTAACATAAAAGAGGGACATGGTACCCTTGTGCGCTTTGGATGAGCGCTCGATCTAGGCTTAGTGATGTGTTAGCGGGCCTTGGGATATTGTGGGTAAAAACAAGACTACATTTTGGTTCCGTTGCCAGAAATCTTTTTCAGTTGTTTTCCAAGATGTTGCATAATGAAGACGTACCAGTTGACCTTGGCTAGTATTGAAGAGTGGTTAGATAATTTAGAGGAAGAATATGCTTACAGATTTAGCTAAGCTTGGACCTGAATTTAATGCACACACATGGGTTGAACAGAATCTGTATCATGAGATGTATGATACGTTCTTCACCATTTTCCCTATAAATTTGTATGAGTGGATGGTCACTTATGCATCATAGAGAAATTAGAGGTTTCAAACACTTGTTTGGATGCGAAAGAATTCCATGCCTTGCTTGATACATATATGACTTGTACACACGTTGTAGATCATTGGTGGAGCAGTGTGTTGAATAGTTATATTATGGAGTACATGGTTTATATTTATTCCTATCTAGAGGTTGCTGAGTTCCAGTTCTTATGTGAACCTAGAGGATTTTATTTGTGTAGTATACCTTTAGCGATTAAGATCTTGATCGTGACCCTAGATTAGAAGAACATCATATGGGTAGCTAAATTCCACCATGTATAGGGGCATGAGAAGGTGTGGTGAGAGATGGCGGATCTTGCGGTAGAGAGACATAGAGAAGAAATGAGCTTGAATTTAATAAAGCACGCGAGAGAGATTGGGAGAAGAAGTGAGAAATCATGGAAAGAATAGTATTATGGAGGGAGATGGCTCGTGAAGGATTTGGAGCTCATGTAGAAGACATGCGGCAAGAGCATCTAGAGCTCTCCCATTTGGGAGAGCATGGAAGATAAACCTCTTTGGTTTCAAATGAAGGCTATTTTGAATAAATATTGAGGACCCCAAGTGCACATCTAATCTTACCCGATGACCTAGCCCTTGTGGTTGGTTTTCCAAATTCTACGATAGACAAAAGTAATGAAGCTAGTGTAGATAGTAGAGTAACAACAACTAGAGTTAATTTATAGTGAAGTTCGGAGTTAATCAAGTAGATTATTCATGTAAGGTGGCACAATCATCATCTATGTTATTTGGAGGTCCGGTAGGAGGTATCTTTTTTGGCATGTCATCGGCACAAAATGTGGGCATGCAAAACCTTGGCATAACTTCTCGGAAGTAGCAAAACTTTGTAGACTATGGGAGTTTAGTTTAGTACAACTATTGGAACACAAGGTAGTGCATCCTTTGGTCCATTTCCCCTATAGGGGGATCAGGTGGCTTGGATCTAGTGGATCTGGTGGTTTTAGGGGTGGAGGAAACATAAGAGGTAATACAGGTTCTAGATCTGGTGGGCATAGTTTGCACTAGCCCCAACAAATATATATGGAAATCTCTTTCCTCTTCCAAAATATAGAGGAATAGAAGATATAGCTGAGCACATGCATATGTGTGAAATACTATGGTGCATAAAGGGGATTATTGCTCCAGAGCACAAGGTAAGTTATTTTGCAACTACTTTGCAAGGGCACGCACATAATTGGTATATGAAATATGATCTGAACTAAAAATGTGTAGATTACACAACTTTGTCTACATGATGCTTTATTAGTAGAGTTTCACATACCTAAATTTAAGCGAGAAGAGTATCAATGCACTGAAAGACATCAAGCAAGGTACGAATGAGAGTGTTTGGGATTATGGTTCATGTTTCAAAACCCTTTTATCAAAGCTATCTTATAACATTCATCCGAGTTAGCATGCTCAATAGTTTGTTGGAGGACTAATCATGCCGTTTAGAAGGGCGATATCACAAAAGACTTATATAGATCCACACAAGGCACTTGAAGTATCTCAACATGCTAATACGGTTGGGAGTGTAGACATAGGAGTCAACCCATTTTTGGAGGCTCATATTGCAGCTATGAAAAAATTGTCAGAGAAATTTTTAGCTAACTCAGCACATGAGATGCATAGTGGAATTTGTTGCAATGATTGTGAAGTAGAAGGGAATAATAAGGATAGTTGCCCTCGTAAATCAGTGTGCCATGTTGTTGGACTGTGAGATTTTTCACTTGGATCATGATTCAAGTCAGCACCCTTTGCTACAATTCTCGATAAGAAAGAATGTATCCTATTACTGCAAGATTTGCAGGTCTACCACTCATGATACTGAAAATTATAGGTTGATTGATTAGATTCATTGTGCCATGATACTGGTATATGTCAAACCAAAGTGTTACAAATAATTCTAAGGAACAAGGTGAGCATCATGAGCATAATCACAATGAAGGGTGCTTTGATGGAGGTGAGGTAGAGGTCGAGGATACCATGGAGGATTTATAGGTCAAGATTGAGGTATTGGAAGAAGTGAATTTCCATGAGGAATGTGCTATACATGCGGATCCCCGATCATTATAGGCGTGAATTATCTCGAACATTATTTGTTATTTTTACAAAAAAACCAAAACTATGAAGAATGCCCAGAACTATATGAGCACTTGAGTAAGAAGCACAAGTAAGATAAGGGCGTGGGAATAGTTAGAGTACAACACACTATGGAAGGTCAATGGATTCCCAAGTTAGCACATGATCATGATTCGGTGCACCGTTTTGGTTACTACGTGCACCGAGGTTGCGCGTGTGAGGGAAATCCCAAAGCAAAAGCCTATCATTACAAAGGATGAAGTATTACATGCAAAGTATCCAGACCCTATGCATTAGAAGGTAATTTATCAAGAGACAATGGAGGTGATTAGGAATCTAGAGGGTGAGATGCAATGTTTGAAATAAATATATGGGAAATTAGAATAGAAGAAAGTATATGAGCTTCCTTAGAAGGATGTTGACGACCTAAAGGAGGTTTTCAAGATGTTGCGATAAGAAAACATCACTTCTTTATTGGGGGAATGGTTAAGGGGAAAGATGGTGCACGCTAGGGTAGAGCACGAAAGATAGATTTTTCATGTTAACCTTCCTCCTCATAGTCTAGATTATGATAAGGAGATCACTCTAAATGTTGTTGTTGATGGCTGGATTTTGAGTAACATTTTGATTGATATAGGTGCAAAAGTGAATGTAATCACTTTGGATGTGGAATCGGATGGGGAGATCACGGTTGTAGTCATCTTCAATTGTGCTATTTATGGAAAATAGGACTAAAGCCACACCTATTGGAGTCTTGAAAGATGCTACAATTACTATATAGGGGCCAAGTTTCTTGGGAATTTTAATTCTTAGTGTTTGTAAAGGTGATAGTTTTCAAGCATTGCTTGGCGTCCTTGGTGTTATGCCAACAACATTGATCTATGCTTCAATAAAGGATATATAAGTTTTGAGAACAAGGAAGAGCGCATCATTATCCCTTTAACAGATTGAAAATATGCACCTTATGTAGAGCCCTTAAGTGAAGAGGATTTAGACAAAATTTATGTGCGTACCATCAAATATCTTAAAGTACTTGAGCCCTCAAAGGAAGGAGTTATCCAGTGGAATGATGCATGGTTCATGAGTGATACTACATGTGTTCCATGTGAAATTTGTTCACATGACACTTATGAAATGGTTAGGCGTGACATAAGTAGTGTGGTTACGCGCGTAAGTAGGTGATGTTGTGTTAGGAATTTGGGCGGTAACCGAGTACCAAGGTATCTTGGCGAAGGAAATCCTAAAGTATTCCATGCTCTATGGAATTTTGGTGGACATATCAACTTTAAAGAAGAAATATGCTAGTTTATACTATTTACGAGATATCAACGAGTTGGTGGATGGTTCACAGGGATAATATTTTGGAGTGGCGAGAAGTGAGAATCAATTTCTCTTCTAGGTTTCTTCAAAAAATGCACCTACTACAATTTTTGAATTTCACGGGTTCAACACCATGTTCAATAGTGTTAGAGACTCTGCAGACAAAGGCGGGGAAGATTTACCATCTTCCCTATGGGTGCACAATCTCTATTTCACCTTGTGAGGCTGCGCCCACGCATGGTATGATTATGCAGAGTTGAATAGAGAGACAAGAAATTGGTAAGAATTGATTACAAGTATGATTGAACTTTGACTATTTTTCCACTAAACCTTCGGTGAATGAGGTATTACAGGTTATGAAGCACTTGACTATGTGAGATAGTGCAAAGGTAGAGGAACTTATTCAAGAGTTATTAGGTGATTCAAACCTAGAGTATTTCTTTAAAGAAGAAGAGACTGATGAAGACAACTCTGGCACGCCTTCCTAGAAAAAGAAAAGGGAAATATGGTCTATGTAATTGATGATGAAGAAGTGGAGAATCTAGATGTTGAGCATATAGAGGGTATGCACAAGGTCTTAGAAAATGTAGATGAGAAGGTACACACTTACCATGAGCCTATGAAAACAAAGAAGGTCAACATTGGGACAAATGTTGAACCTAAGGAGGCCATCATTAGAGATTATTGGTATGACTATGAGGTTGTTAAATAATTGAGTTGCTGTGCAACTTCTAGGAATTTTTCCTAGAGGCTATCATGAATTAAAAGGGGTGCATGAATCTTTAAGTGAGATGAGAATAAAGCTAAAGTAAGGTGCACACCCGGTTAGGAAGGCCTTACAAGATGAATCCTAACTTGTGCATCAAGGTGAAGGAAGAAATTGACAAAATGCTGAATTCTAGAATCATTGAGCCCATCGAGGAGTCATAATGGGTTAGTCCTATGGTGATCAACATAAAAAAGGATGGAAGAATAAGGATTTGTGTGGATTATAGGAAATTGAATTCTATATGTGTAATAGATCATTTCCAACACCTTTTACTGAAGAAATCTTGGAAGGAGTTGCGGGCATGAAATCTACTCCATTGATGGATTTTTTGGATATTATCAAGTGAGGAGAGCTAAAGATAACCAAGAGAAGACAACTTTCACTAATGAATGGGGAAGTTTTTCATACATGGTTATGCCCTTTGGATTAAAGAATGCACCAATGGTATTTTCGTGCATTGTTGTGTAAGCTAGGAATTTATTCATAAGTTCTTGTAGGTTTATCTAGATGATTAGATAGTTTATGGGCTAGTGAAAGATCAACTGCGATAACTTATGATTTATGTTTGAGAGGTGCTGATTGTTGAGCATCTCCTTAAACATCAAAAAGTGCATTTTTTCTACACCTTTTGGGAGTTTTTTGGGACACATCATCTGTAAGGAAAGCTTGTTAGTAACTTTTCGAAGAATCCTTACTCAGCGGTTCCTATGGTAAATAAAAATTACTTATTTTTGACTTCAGTTCTGGTAAAAAGAAGATCAATTATTGAAATTTGGGATTGATACAATCAAATATTCTCACCGATAAATCAACTTATGAAATATATTTGATTTACTAAGATCCCTTGTGGTTCTTGTTATTTTGGGCTTGGAGGAACCTACTAACTAGAGTGAGGTCTTGCGAGATTCTTGGGGCACACTTTGGATATTACAGAATTTTTCAAGGGTTATGTTAAGATCATTGCACCCTTGGAGGAATTATTAAAGAGTAAATGCAAGTTCCATTGGGGTGAGGTGCAACAACATGCGTTTGAGACATTAAAGGAAAAGCTTACTATAGTGCCCATTTTGTACTTTCCTTCTTAGATTTTTTTTTCATGTGCATGTGGACACCTCTGGCACATCCATTGGTGTGGTATTAGCCCAACTTGGGGAAGGGATTGTTGATCATCCTATTTTCTTTGTAAGAAGGAATTTGACCCTAGAAGAACAAAATTATATAACTATAGAGCGCAAGGCTTTGTCCATGATCTACGCCCTGTATAAGTTTCGACAATACTTACTGGCCACACCTTTTATTTTCTATATAGAGCACATGAAATTGAAGTAGTTGGTGAACAAGCCCATTTTACAGGGGTGCATATGCTGTTGGATCCTGTTATTCCAAGAATTTGACTTCACGGTGGTGGTTAAGCCAGGCAAGAGTAATTCTAGATCAGATCATTTATCAAGGATTAATTTAGGTGAGGATGCACAGAGCATTGAGGACACAATGCCGGATGCACAACTATTCGATTAAACTACGTACCCTCCAAATTAGAAGATATTGGTGTCTTTTTTTTTTGAGCAGGTGTGGTGCCTGAAGGAATGAAGAACATAGAGAAAAAACAACTTGCCATACACACCACACCTTACATGTTGAGTAGTGGAGACTTATACAAACTAGGCCGAGATGAAGTTTTATGCTGTGTGTACTTGAACATGAGTGTGAAGCCATTATGGAGGAATCTCATGGGGGAATTGTTGGTGGATATTATCTTTGGAGACACCATAGTGTACAAGATTTTACTTGTTGATCTATGGTGGGAAATGTTGTATAAGGATTATAAATCATAGTGTAAGGCATGTGACCATTGTCAAGAACTTTAAAAGCTTGGGCATAGAGATGAAATGCCTTTAAGGCCGATCGCTAGTGCAGAACCATTGGAAAAGTGGGCAATTGAATTTTTGGGTCCTATTTCCCCACCCACGTGTAGGAATGAATCGCGCTACATTATAAATTGTACATATTATCTTACAAGGTGGGATGAAGCGAAACCTATAAAGGATTACATGATAACTACAACAACATGGTTCTTGTGGGAGAACATTAGTAGTAGGTATGCATGTCCATTGAGTTTGACAAGTGATAGGGGTACTCATTCTCTTAATGAGACTATTAGGATATTGTTGGTAGAATTTATGGTGGCACACCATAAAAAAACACCTTATCACACTCAAGCTAATGGAACTGTTGAGGATTTTAACAAGATATTGAGCCTCACATTGACTAAAATTTGTGATGTTGGAAGGAAATAATGGGATTATAAAGTCTCTGCTATACTTTGGGCATACAAGAAAAATTTTAAGAAGTTGAATAAGGCGACACCCTTTCGGTTGGTGTTTGGCACAGAGGCTTTTCTACTAATGGATTTTATGCTACCTTCTCTGCATATTACATGCAGTACATTTAGTTGATGAGAAAGAACTTGAAGAGCGTATTGATAAACTGATGTAGTTGGATGAAAGATGCACTATAGCATGATGGAGTCAGAAGATAGAAAATTCTAGGAAGAAGGCATGATATGATAGACATATTAAGGATAAGAAACTTGAAGTTGGACATATGGTTCTTCTTTATGACTCAAAGTTCTTGAGCCACCACGAAATATTAAAGTGCATTGGTTGGGACCGTATGTCGCGACTTATATACTTGATTCGAGTAATTTCGATTAGAGACAATGGATGGAACATGGTTACCCGATTTCTTCAACGAGAGTAGGTTGAAGCCCTACTATAAATAAGTGTTCTTGGTGTTTCTAATAAGGTATTATTTCCATTAGATTATATTTCCTTAATACATTTCCCTTATATGTGTTTCCTTCATCGTTGTTATGCTTTGTCAATTTAGTTCAGTGTTTTGTGCAGTAAGTGCGCTTGTGGGCGAGAAGTGATTACTTCTGGTTGAGTTCATGCGCAGAGGACTATGCATACCTTTAGTGCGGGGTATGAAGAGTATAAGTAGAAGGAAACACACAAGAGTTTATGTTGAGAATGGCCCAGGAAATGTTGGTGTAAACGCATTCACACTTGTCTTTGTGAACTAGATATTTTTCACCTTAAATAAGCCCATTTGAGAGCATATGTTATAATTATTTTTTAATTATTTTGTGGGATATTGTTTATCTCCCATAACTTATTAGAGATGTTGAGCTATTGCCTCCACTCCTTGATTTATGGAGATGATTTAATCTCCTTGTCTTAGTGTTTCCTCCCTACTTTTTGGTTGAGGATTAGCTTTGTGAACACTATATAATTGTGTGTTCACGGACATGAAATAAACAAGCTTGAATAATATCTCTTTTTGTTTTGTTTTTTCTCTAAAACTTGCCTCCTTGTGAAACTATGTGGTTGTAGTTGTTGCTAAGATCTCGTGTTTCTCCCCTTCATGGTAACAAAGCATTTGGTTACTTTGCATAAATCCTTTTCCTAGTTACGTGTAATTGTGTTTTCAAGTTTTTCTATTCTTTCTTTCTTGTTGGAGTTGCCTTTTGTTACTAATGTTTTGAAGCTTCTTTGGCCTTATGCTTTGCATACTAGTTATGCCTGCCTACCTGGTTATCTCCTGCTACACTTTGGTGATTATTTGGATCTTCATTAGTTGCTTATCATTTTTGTTGGAGGTTTTAAATATATTATTTGTAGAAAGAAAACGAACGGGATTGAAGGCCACAAGTAAGGTTTTTGGTTTCGGAAATGATTTTATTTGGAGTTTCCTTCATATTATATCCTTTTCTAGATAGATATTCTCTTGTGTGAGTAGTAATGCACTTCCAACGTAGAAAATCAAAGCATTAAAAACCTTTTTTTTTGTTGAAAAAATCTACTTTCCACTACACAAAATGGTTTTGAAGGTGGTTTTGGATTTAAAATGTCTTTGTGATTTTATTTCATTCAATCATTTTTGCATGCACAACCAATGTTGATTGGCTAATTAAACTATTCTTTGCAAAACTATACTTTTTGAAAAATTTATTTTTCTAAAGTTTCGTTTAAATAAATTTTTTTGGGGCTAATAATCCTATTTTGGGTTAAATTAATATTTTTAGGGTTGTTTATAAATAGAAGGCATATTTAGAATATACATCTTCTCCGATTCCAATGAGTGGTCACACAACCACCTTTGCCTCTGATTGGTCTGATTTTTTAATCAGTGGGTCCTTTTAAATTAAAATTGGTCTATTTTACGGGAATTTGAAAGCTTAATAAATTTTTCCCGGTAACTTGAAATCAAGTGCCATTTTTGAAAAAGTGCATTTTTTTGACCCGTTCTATTGGTTTAATTTTTAGTACCATCTAAGGAAGTACCATTTTCGGGGAGAATTGGTCATTTTCTGCCATGTCAAGAAGTCTTCCTTCTTCGTTTGTGCCTACAAACATCATAGATCTATGCCTATTTAAACCATTAAATTCATCCAACTATCATGTTTGGAAACCAAAAATGGAATAGTTGTTCAAAGCCCATGGTCTGCGGTGCATTTTTCAAGATTCAATGCCTGCCTTTACCAGTGAGAAGGACAAGTACGGTTACGTGTGTAAACAAGATGAGGCCTTGGGACTTATTTCACTTAATGTTGTAGACAACCTTCGGTTTCATATTTCAGCCAAAATCTCCTAAAGAGGTATGGGATATTTTTGAATTTTTTTAGTAAAATTAATGAGTTCAAGTTACTTCACTAGAAATGGAGTTTACAACTCACACCTTTTGATTTTCCTCTAATAGAATATTTCTTGACTAAATTCAAAGAACTCAGAAGTAAATTAAATGATGGTGGTAAAGAAAAAAAGGATCCTAAATGCATTTTTTTGATTCTCAAAATTGAAAGCTCTATTTTCTATGTTCACTTCTACTTTCTTTTCAACTATGGATACTTTAGGGGATGCGTTTAAATTCCCAACATTTGAGGTGCTTTGTGAGAGGTTATCTTTTGAACAAACTAAGTTAATGGAACTTGATGCCTTGTTAACCTCAAACTAGGAACTCTTAGAAAATTCTCCTAAGGGTAAAGGGAAACCTAGGTTGAATCCAGGACCTAAGATTTTAGAAGCTCTTAAACCCTATTCTACTACCATTGATAAAAGTTATGAATTCCCTAAACCTTCTAGTCTTGGAAAAGGGAAATAGACTGTAAAAAGAAAGGTGTATGATCCTTGTCCTTTCTATAGAAAAACAAACCATCCAGAATCATGGTGTTTTGTGAGAATTGAAGCACTTGAGAAGATGCTGAAACAACATAAGATTTCTATTCATGCACCTTCAACCTCTTCCAATTTTGGTAAATAGAAATCCATTTCATCTCATGCCTTCACTCCATTAGACGATAGATGGGTTTTTGATTCACATGCCACACATCACATCACACATTCAGAGAATTTACTAAGTTCAGTTTCTCCTCACAATGTTTCTCAGATTATGGTGGGCAACTCTACTTCATTAAAAGTAATGGGTGCAGGTATTTTTAACATGTCAAATGGTTCAGTGAATGATGTTCTACATGTTCATGCATTTATAATAATTTGTTTTCTATTTATCAAATCTATAATTCAGGGAAAGGAAAGACTATTGAATTCTCACCTGATAAAGTTGTAATAAGAGAATTGAATGATCCTAATGATATTATAGCTATAGGTGTTGTGGATACAAATTCTAGATTGTATCTCTTTGACAAGTTTGAGACTTCTGTAGGATCTTATCTTATTTCTCACTTAGATTCTATTAGCAAGTTATGGCATGAGAGATTCAACCATCTAAATTATAGATATCTGCAAGCAACTATCTTCTCAGAACATGGTAACCAGAATTCCTAAAATTTCTTCTACTGATGGTGTTTTTCCAGGTTGTATGTTAGGTAAATAGCATCAAGATCCATTTCCCAAAGGATTGGTTAAGAGAGACAAGGCTCCTCTCGAGTTGGTATATAATGATTTGATGACTCTTCCTTCTCATTCTTTTTCTGGTTACAAATATGTATTAAATTTTATTGATGATTTCACGAGGAGAACATGGGTGTATTTTCTTCAGTATAAGAGTGATGTTTTCAATGGTTTTAAAGAATTTAAGGCTTTTGTTGAAAAACAATCATCTCATTCCATCAAAAAGCTTCACACTGATAATGGGGGGGAGTATATTAGTAATGCATTCGGGAATTTTGTACTGACCATGGAATTCTACATCAGTATATAGTGCCTTACACTCCTCAATAGAATGGTGTTGTGGAATGAAAAAATAGGACACTAAAGGAGATGGAAAATTACATGATTCAATCAAAGAACCTTGCACCTGAGTTTTGGGATGAAGCCATGAATTGCGCCAACTATATTTAGAATCAGATTCCCCATAAATATGTTCAAGGGATTACACTTGAGGAAGCATGGTCTGGAGAGAATCCTGATGTTTCTGATTTTTGAGTCTTTGGAAGTCTAGCTTGGGCTCATGTTCTTGATGAAAAAGGAAGTCCATGTAACCAAAGAGTAAGGAACTCATCTTTGTTGGCCATTGTGAACACGTGAACGCCTATCTCGGATCTTTCTACTTGAAGTTCATTTTGAAGGGGTGTTCATTTTGATGAGATAGATTCTATTAAGATTCCTGATGAAGATCAACATCTGTCTCTAATATCTCCTTTGCCTGACATGGCTAACATGCTTATCAATGATTCTCGTGATGCTTATGAAGAAGAGGTTGCTCATCCAACTCCTCCTTCCCTTCCTCCAACACAACAACATCTAAAATGGCTTCAATCTACTCTTCAAGTAGATGGTAACTTGGTAGGAGATCCGAGTGATCCTCGACACATAAGATGTGAGACCTCAGGTGATATAGATTATTGTCACACTCAGTCTATGCCTTCAGAAATGGATCTTTTAAGTGAATTTATCTCCTCTGATCATGTTATTTTTTTGAATCTTGTGGAAATTTTGAATGGGATGAAGATATGAAAGAAGAATACTCCTCTTTGATGAAAAGTAATACATGGGAATTGGTTCCTCTTCCTAAGGGAAGGAAAGTGGTAAAATATAAATGAGTATTTAAGACTAAGTATGCAGCTAATGGATCTGTAGAAAATTATAAGGCTCGTCTTATTGCTAAGGGATTTTCTCAAGTTGAAGGGGTGGATTACTCTGAGAATTTTGCTCCTGTAGAAAAGATGGATTATGTTTGCCTTGTTCTTTCCCTTGCTTCTTCATATAGGTTGTCGGTGTATCGGATGGATGTGAAGAGTGCCTTTTACATGGAGATCTCCATGAGGAAATTTATATATAGAAAACCCTAGTTTTGTGCAAGATTCTTCATTGGTTTATAGACTTCTTCATTCTCTGTATGGTCTCAAACAAGCTCCTCGAGCTTGGTATGAGAAAATGGATGAGTTTTTGTTGTCTACTAGTTTTCATTGATGTGAAATTGATCATACTGTATATGTTCTTAAACGTGATGATGAATTTTTGATATTGGTTTTGTATGTTGAAAATATCATCCTCACGACATCTCAAACTTCTATGATTTAGGACATCAAAAAAATTGAGTCTAAAATTTGACATGAAAAATTCGGTATTGTTGCACTATTGCCTTAGTCTTGGGTTTATCACTCTTATGAAGGAATCTCTATTGGATAGAGGAAGTATGCTTCCGATTTACTGCAAGTTCCACTGTTGATTGTAAGCCATGTCCCACTCCTTTTCAATTAGGTATTGAATTAACTGTTAATTACAAGACTAACCTTGTTGATGCCTCTTTGTATAGACAATTGGTTGGGAGTCTTTTGTATCTGACACATACCCATCCCGATATCACCTTTGATGTTAACCTTGTGTCTTGTTTTTCACATGAGCCTCATGAGAGTCAATAGAAATTCATGAATATAATTTTTAGATATATAAAAGGGTCACGGAATTTCGGCATACATTATTCACCACGAGGAACTTGTGAAATTGAAGGCTATACTGAGAATCAGTTGGGGAGGTTATCGAGACACGGACAATCTACTTCTGGTTTCTTTTTTCACCTTGGAACTAGTCCAGTAGCATGGGCAAGTAAAAAATGCAATTACTTTGTCATCCACTAAAGTTGAGTACAAAGGTGTGGTAAAATTAGGTCAAGAAGTTCTTTGGCTTCACCAAATACTTGATGAGTTTAGATTTCTACAAGAATCTCCTTCTATCATATATGGTGTGATAATCAAAGTGCTATTCAAATTAAACCTAATCCTATTGAACATCAGCGTATAAAACACATTGAAATTCATATGCACTTCATCAAGAAATTGATTCAGGATGATGTTATTGACTTGAAGTTTGTATCTATAGCTGATCAGATAGTGGATATCTTCACTAAACCATTTGCTTCTCCTCAATATCTTCTTCTACGAGAAAATATTAGAGTCAAGGAAGTTATACTCAAGGGGAATTCAACATGTGAAGTCCCTTATTTCCATCTTCTCTTCTCTTGTTTGTATTGGGTACCTTATTTGGAATAGTAGTAAGGACCCTTTCTTTCTACTCCCTTACATTCACTTATGGGAGGGTGTTGGTGTAAATGTGTTCATACTTGTCTTTGTGAAATAGATATTTTACACATTAAATAAGATCATTTGAGAGCATAGGTTATAATTATTTTTAATTAGTTTGTGGGATATTTTTGTCTCCGTAACATATTAGAGTTGTTGAGCTATTGCCTCCACTCCTTGATTTATGGAGATGATTTAATCTCCTTGTTTTAGTGTTTCCTCCCTATTTTTAGTTGAGGATTAACTTTGTAAACACTATATAATTGCGTGTTCACGGATGTGAAATACACAAGCTTGAATCATATTTATTTTTGTTTTTTTGTTTTCTATATAAATTACGTACTTGTGAAACTCGGTGATTGGATTTGTTGCTAAGTTCTTGTGTTGCTCCCCTTCAGGAAAACAAGAGCACACATTGGGGTCCTAAGTACCAAAGGAGCATGCATAATGGTGGTGATAATGGTTTTCAGAAAATGATGGGGTGTCATGAGAAAGATGGTGATAATAAGGATGATGCCAAAGGAAAATTCCACATAGAGGAACAAACGTGAAAAGTAAAAAGAGGTAGGCTACGGCAAGAAAAACTAGGAAAAGGATGCGATGGTTAATGTACTTCAACACTAAGAGTGCACTTAAGGAGGTCTACGGTTAGTGCGGTTTTGCATGCCGAAGGTTGCAGTGGTTTTACACATTGGGATTATGGGAGGAAATGAGCTTAGAAAGGTAGGAAAATTCAAATTTATTATGGAAGTACAACGGAAGGTGACATTGTAATTAATGCGGTAAAAATTGAAAAACTATAAATAGGGGGTCGAGGTAAGTTATTTTTACCTTGTGATAATTTGCGTAAGAGCTTGTGAGAGCTAGGAAATCCTTCGAATTTGTGAAAATGATCGATTGTGAAGATAGGAATTTTTGAACTAGATTGTGAAGACAGACACGACCGTGTGCAGAGCAAGTTTATGAAATAAGTATGTAGGTTTAAACGGTGTGGTGTGAAAAGAAATAAGTTCTCTAGTTAGAGTTTAAAGATCTAGGGCACGAATTGTAGAATTACATGAAGGAGTAGGGTTCTAAATTTGAGGCATCGAAAGAAAAAATCACAAGGTAGAAATTATCAAGTACTTGACCTAGGGAAATGACACCAAAAAGAGCGAAACCGTTTCACCAAAGAAGAAGGGCAAGGGAAAACCAGTTGTGGTGGAAATTTTTAATGAGGAATGGTATTTAGAGATGCAATACCTATATGGGGTATTGATGGGGATGGAGTGGGTGTCCCATGTGCAAAAAATGGTTATAAGTGATTATAACCACTAAACCAAGTCAGCAGAAGAAGGATATGACATTGGAACTAGTTCAACCCACAGGTGAGAGGACAAAAAATGATAAACCGGTGTATGATGACTCGGTGCAAAAGAATTTGGAGAAGGATGGACTCCTTCAACTATACAAACTACCATTTTTTGCAAGCCTAAGAGATTATACCAGTGGCTTATGTTGCACATACACAAAGACTATTTTTACTTCGTGGGAAGGAGGATGCACATAACTCCACAGTTATTATCTTGGTACACTTGACTTATCTTCATTAGAGAGTCATTTGATGATGACTTGGGTGAGAATGAGGTTTTTCAAAGAAACAAATAAGGAGTATGAGTACAAGAAATACATGCGTGCCTTTGATATCTCAAAGATCAATGACCCGATCATGAAGTGGTTGTACTCCTGCTTACCCTAATGGAAGGAAAAGAATGATGGACACAGGTCAATAAGAGATGGTTGAATGTTTGCATGAATATATTTGAAGGGACCATCTATAACATCTCGACATTTATTTGAAGGTATCATTGATGTTTTGTGAGATGGAGAAAATATTATGTATGGTAATATATTGCTTCGATTGTATTCTCTTAAATTGGGGTGCACGATGGGCCAAACAAAAACATATGGTAGTACCTTGATGAAGGCCTCTCTCATAATAAGAGGTTTGCATCATATACTTTTAATACTATGACACCTATGTATAAGGTGTACTTGAATAAATAGTACAAGTGGATGCATGATTCATTTAGCGTAGAGTGGAGGATTCGGAGAGAAACTACCAAACTTGGTAGGGGATGAGGCTGAATTTGTAGTTTACCAACAATTCTACATTGGAAGATTTACTCGAATGATGGCACCAAGATCCCATGGTGTAAATTTCCTTTTGCCTTCACATCGTATTATTTCCAGTGCGGTTAATAGATTCAAGGAGGCCAAGAAATTGAGATTTGATCTAAGTGAAGTGGACCAGGAGCATCGTGCATTGTACCAAAACTTGTTTACCCCAAGAATAGATTGTATGTAGAAAAGTATGTCTCCCACGACATAAATTTTCTCAAGCCCATTAATCCGATCGGTTGTAGGGACAAGCTGCAACAAGGGATTATATTCATTTACGTTTTTTTTTTTTGAGAAGGAAACGTATGTAGAAGATAATGTTTCTATACCTAAGGACCCTACATGAAGAAATAAGGTGGAGGTAAAGAAGAGAGATAGAGAAGAAAATCATACAACGAGTAGGGCATCGAGCGCGCGTGTGGGCTAGATCACATGTAGACACAAGAGGTAGGAGCATGTATGAGTACTTATACCAATAGGAAGAAGTCCCTAGTAAAGAAGCAGTCTCTAGTAAGGAAGAAACAAAGGGTGCTACAAAGTTTTGACTCTGAGAAGATGAAGAGCTTGAAGAATGAGGAAACAAAGGGGGAGGAAGAGGAATGAGAGTCTAAAAAGAATGAAAGTAAATGATTTTTGTTAATATAAACCTTAGTCTCAGGTTATTGTATTAAACATTTACAATAATATGTTACCTTCATTAATTAAGGGTTGTAATTTTAATTCAACACATGAGCTATTGGAAATGTATTATTTATTGTTAAGTATGATTTTGTTCTATCTCCTTTGCAATGTTTTTAGAAAAGGGAGTTGAATTAGTTCAGTACGTTCATTGAGTATGACTATTGTGCTTTGTTGAATTTTAATTGATTGATGTTGCTATGAAATTCTAGACTGGATTATGAAAATATTATATTGCATTATATGTTATATAAACAATCTAAAATTACAAACAAAAATTGGTTTTATGATTGTTTTAGAACATTTCTTACTTGTGTAGTATTATCCCATTGAACAATGATATTTATAAATGTAATTAATGAATTACGAAGTTTGTAAGTTATTAGTTAAGTAAATCTTAACATATTCTTTTATTTCTATTAAACACAACAAGATTATGAGTTAAGATAACTCATGTCAATTCATAGAACTGACCATGTATACATTTCTCTCTCTACAATGTGCAAGACAGAGTGATAATTATGAATTGATTAATTGGATAGTTACACATGATTTCTTCATGCATTAATTGTTAAAAATCCATTTAGGATTATTGTATTTAATTGTAATGCGAAAGTATTATTTTCACAAGATGATTGAAGGCATTTGCCTATTGTACTATCATGATTTATTGTATGTATTGATTTTAGAAATATAAGGATTTATCCTTGTTAAGTTTTAATAAATATACTTGTTACTTATCACATTTATGAGATATAAACGTGTTTTTAATATTGTTTTACTGAATTGTATGAATTAAATTAATTAATTTTATTGATAAAACTATATCTGGTTTAATAATTCATCTTGAATGAATGAATTTGACGATTGACAAACCTAGTATGATATGGAAAGAAGTACAATGAAAACAACACTTATATCCTTTTGTACCTTATTAAAATGAAAATGTTTAAGTGTTGATTTTAACAACAAGGTATAAATATAAGTTAATGATTTTTGTTAAGTAATCATAATTAATTTTATGGTTTCATTATGGATGAAAAAATGTGTCATTGACGAACAAAGTACGTTATGGGAAAACGATGCAACATAAACTATGTTATATTAATATTATACCTTACTAAATAAGTTTTTCAATTCATATCAAATGAAAATCAAATGAGATAAAGTGAACTATTCATATTAAATGATAAACTTATGAGACTAAGAAAAATACTAACTAGGAAGTGATTGGATCATTTAAATGTGAGACATGATTAAGTAAACCTAACCTTAGTGTTCAACGCTATGTTACGATATCACGATAAGAGATATCATTAAATATAGTAATACGACAAGTTGCTATATGCCTCTATTGACAAAAGGATAACATGTTATGATACTTAATATCCTATTATGAAACCAAACTAATTACTTAACTAAGATATATAACTAATAGTATAAATGAAGTGTGGGCATTATGACATGCTAATCTATTCGATAAAACCCTACCCGTACAAAGCTTAGGATGGCTACGGGAAGGGTAGTGAGTACTTAATGATGAAATTCATTATGTGGTCACTATCTTTCCCATAGGGATCTTAAAATGGTACTGATGGCATCCTCACAAACAAAGTGGTCAGTCCTAGTTCCTACTTGAAACATAAACTAAATTTCTTTAAAAATGAAATGAGATCTAGATAACTATGTAGAGATGGTTGTGTGGTGATGGAGACAAGTTTCATTGACTTGTGTGTAGTCATGAAACTAAGCTTGTATTTCTCACTTGAAAACTAGGCCAAGTAGTGTAACTAGTTGATTACACTTTTTGTTCACCATACCCTAATGTTTTGTGTCAAATTCCAAATGGATTGTAATTTTTCCGATTTCTAGGTTTACACTTAGGAGTTGCACTTAGTTCTCAAGACTTGTTAAAAGGTTTAACCAAATATATACAAAATATACACAATCAATTAGAGTGAATTAAGGGTATCGGGTAGGTTTAGTTGACCCTTACAACTACACATGGTTATCATTTTTTATCAAATAGATTGTAAACATTTAATTATGCTAGATTTTAATTGCTGCAAGATGAAAATCATTGAAGGCATTAATTGTGATTAAGGGGTTTGTTTTTAAAAATTCCCTTAATTTTGATGAAATATAACATGGGTGTTACAATTTAAATTATTTCTATTAATGGCCATCTTCTCAACACATGCATCAATTTATGCATATTTCAACGGAAAATTCTTGACAACAAAGAAGGAAAGGATCTTTATATCTTACCTTTAAAGAGATTGGCTAGATGTTTCTATGTTATTATTAGATCTACAAAGGCTCTTCCAACACATCTAACATTAAAAATCATAATCTTGATGTCATTTATCATTTACAAGAAATTTTAAATGCCCCTTTTTGACAAATTCAATTTGTACATGCATAGAAATCATTATAGTTCAAGGAAAACAATTCATTTGAGGTGCTTAGACAAATAAATTACCATTTTGTGAAACATTCCACGTTTTTTCATGAAGATCAAACATAAACTAAATCTTAATACTTTAGTGTCATCCTTATTCATCATCTACGAGAATAACTACACATGGCTGGAATCCATATGCTTTATTGGGACTCCATATGTCGATTCAAAGATCATATTATTGAATATCCTATAATCATCAAATCCAATGAGACCATACTTCTTTGGGGAATTTCACCAAGCCTCAAGAATTTTCTCAACTACCATATCCTACAATAAAGAAAAAGCGTTTTCCATTGATCTCTCGAAGGCATCCATACTTAGTCCAAATATTTTATTTTTACACATCTTGGGATGATGGAAATGTACTCGAGTGGCTTTACACCTAGAAATTGTAATTCTTGCTTGAATTTGGTGAAACATGGTAAGGAACATACTCTAGATAAGTCTCCACAATCTATGAAGGGAAATAAAGGAATGAGATGCCAACTATTTATTCTACCAACATCCAAAATGGTAAGTAGTTTGAGGAGGCAACATGTTTCAATCAATAATTTATTAATTGGTTGGGGAATCAACATAATTATTTTTAGGTCTGACATGCCTCACATGCCTTTGCATGGCATCCTAGTGTCTCACTTCCTCCCTCACACTTCCATCCCTTCACCATTACTTCTTATTACCAACTTCACCAACTACTTTCATTCCAAGCCACCAAAACCAAAATACATTTATTTATTATTTTAATTTTATTTTAATTTTATTTATTTGTTTTAAAATTAATGACAATGATAAAAGTAGTAATAATATTATTATTATTACAATTACATGTACAACACCAAAATTATTATAACACATTTCACATTATAGGATTAATTATGGTAATGGTCAAATAACCCACACATGCATGGCAATATCAAACTCAAAATGAGATTCTTGGAAAAGTACTTACAACTTGAATTACAATTTATATTTAGATATTCCTTAGTCCAAGAACTCTAAGGTTGAAGTGAAATTATATGAGGAGTGTGCTCATGTAGATGATAGTGTGAATTCAAAAGAATTGGCTTCCTCCTCCAACCCACATGACCATCTTCAAGTTGATGTGCACAATGATTTTAGCATGGATATTTTCATCAGCGACATGCCTACGAATAATAACAAGGTCAATGAGAGTTGTTCATTGTAGGTATATGGTGTTAAAATAAATTATTGAAATGCACCAAATTCAAAGTTGGAGAAGATGAAGGCTTCCTCTGTAGCCAACAAGTTGTAAAATCATGACATGAACCGTAATTGGGGCAAGATCATATCATAGTATCAACAAAATTTAAGTTTGGAATTACATGGCACAATGTTTACCATTAGATAAAGAAAACACTATAATTTTTGGACCAAGGATCCTTATATAAGTATTGTTTTATGAAATTTTAACTATACAATGCAACAAGACATTGTTATAGCCTTTGTTCTCACAATTATAAGGAACAAATGATGGATAAAAATCAATGGAAATAATTTAAAGGAGGTAATTTAGTCATTAAAGGAGGATATGAACTTATTTTTATCTCATCTAGTAACCATGCATATGTTTTTGAACTGTTAGTAAATGAAAATATCTCAACCACACCGTTACCTACTTCCATTAGCATGAGAGAAAACAAATTAATTGGTGGTTTGGATAAATCATACATGACCATGAAGAAAGGTATGCAAAGTAATGTATGTGAATACATGATTGAGTTTTACTCATTTTAGGAAAGACAAGGCTCAATGGATAAGGCACTCATCAACAACTTGAAGAAGAAGAATATTATGGGGTTCTCTTGGATTTTAAAAGGAACACAGTCCCAAATAAGAGTCAACTGTTGTCCTAAATTTAAGCCTTTTTCAAATTTGGAGAGCAAAAAAATTTTAGAGGAGCAATTGAGGAGTAGGACCACATAATCACATCAAAATGACTTTACCTCATATTATTTCCCTTTTGAATTAATTGATCTCATAAGGAGTTTGGTAGGCCCATGACATTAACTAGATGGGGTTAGACAAGATATTTAATTAATTATCTTGAATTAATAAAAGTAATAATAATACAAGTTATAAATGTACTTAAAAATGTTATGTGTATTAAAAGGGTCACTTTTCTAAGTGAATGACATAACTAGTATGTGGTCCCTAAGGGAATTAATTATTTTTACAATTAACTAATGATGCAAAATGAGAATCATATTATGTAAACAAGCTTGTATACGTGAAAAGGTGCAAAAGGAGTGTTAATGAGAAATTAGGGTAAGTGGTGTGAGGTGGAGGTTAGGTTAACTTACCTCTAGTTACAAGTACTTTTCTAACTACTTGAGTAAAGGAATCTTACAAAATACATGAAGTAAATGTAAAGGATCGGGTTATTCTTTCTCTCCCGAATACTAGAGATGCAATCATTTTTCTTTTGATTATATTTGTTTTTTGAAGCTAAGAATGAGTTAGATATGTTTAGAATGGAAAGTGGATTTAGATTTGGGTATGAAAACCTCCCTCCCCATAGCCTTGACTATGAAAATGAAATCACACTAAACACAATTGTGGATGGTTGGATTCTAAGAAACATATTGATTGACACGGGAGCAGAAGTCAATGTTCTTACATTGTATTCTTGACATCAAATGGGAAGGCATGCATTGCAGCCATCTTTGAATGTGTTGTATATGGAAAAAAACTAAGGCAATGCCCATTAGAGTATTAAAGGATGTAGTGATTACCATTTAGGGGTGAAGTTTACTAGAGACTTCGAAGTCTTGGCGCTCACCGAGGCAGACAATTTTCCAGCATTGCTTGGCGCCCATGGTGTTATAAGAACAACGTTGACATGAGGTTCAACAAAGGATATATCAGTTTTGAGAAAAAGGAAGAACGGGTCATCATCCCTCTAATGGATGGGAAGTCGGTGCCTTACAATGAACCTTTGGGAGAAGAGGTCCTTGATAGAATTTATGTGTGCTCCATTAGAGACCCAAAGATAATTCACCCTACGAAATTTGAGGATGCCCAATTTATGAGTGATACCACAAGCATGGTGTGTGAAAATTGGGTGCACAGGACCTATGAGTTAATTGGGTGAAAACTAAGGGGGTTTATAACAAAATTGACTAAGGCGCGCTCACTCAAGTGCCTAGGAGGAAAAAAGTTACCAAGTTACTCTGGAGGGGCATACCCTGAAATTTTCTTATGGGACATGGAAGCTTAGTGGAAAAATGAGGACAAAAGAAGAGGGATGCTCAGTTATAGCCTACTCGAGACTACAGTGCGCTGGTGGGCTACACATCGGGAGAGCCTCCTAGAGTGGCGTGAGGTAAGAATCACGTTCTTTGTAAGGTTTTCTAGGAGCAATGTGCCTATGGTCATTCAAGACTACCATGGTAAAGAGACCGCTTCATTTCATATCCAAGTGTATGAGAAGGCCTGGATAGGAGGCACATAAGCCTTGCCACCATCATTATGGGTACATAAGATGTATTCCACATTACAAGGTTATGCACGTGCATGGTATATCCATTTAGAAACACGCCACCAGACAAGAAATTGGCAAGAGCTGACAACTGATCTCATCCAAGCTTTTGAATATCGAGCATAAAGCCATTAGTGGATAAGGCATTGCAAGTGATCAAGTGCCTTATGATGGGGGATAGTGCCATGACAAAAGATAGGATACTATATTTTCTAGGTGAGCCTAGTTTAGAGGCACGTTTCGATGAGGATGAGTCAGAGGAGATGCAGTTTGAGAAAGCATGCATAGAAAAGGAAAAAGGAAAGATGGTTTATGTCATAGATGGAGAGGAAATGGAGATTCTAGATGTTAACCACTCTATAAGAACACATGATGTTATAGATAGCAGCTGATGAAAGGACGTGCACTTACCATGAGCCCTTAAAAACAAAGAAAGTTAACATTGGGTCAAAGGAAAAACCCAAGGAAGTAATCATTGGAGACTATTGGTCGGAAAAGGAGGTCTCAAAGATCATTGATCTGTTACAAAAATTCTAGGATCTATTCCCTCGTAGGTATCATGAACTTAAAGGAATACACCATTCCTTGGGGGAGATGAAGATAAAAATGAAGGAAGGTTCACGCCCAATCCGGAAGAGGCCATACCAGATGAATCCAAATTTAAATGTATGGGTCAAGGAGGAGATTGAAAAAATGATAGCATTAGGTATTATTAAAGTTGTGGAAGATTCAAAATGGATAATCCCAATGGTCATCAACATCAAAAAGGATGGGAGGATAAGGATCTATGTTGACTATAGGGACCTGAATGTAGTATGTGTCATTGATCCCTTCCCTACCCTATTTACTGAAGAAATTTTAGAGGGAGTGGCCGGGCGCGAAGTCTACTCCTTCACAGATGGGTTCTTAGGGTACCACCAGTGAGGATTGCAAAGGAAGACCAGAGAAAGACAAATTTTTCCACTGAATGGGGAAGTTTTTCCTATATGGTCATGCCTTTTGGATTGAAGAATGTGCTTGCTATGTTCTCACGCATTGTAGTGCAAGCCTTTCAGACTTCATCCATAAATTTCTTCAGTCTATTTGGATGATTGGACTGTGTATGGTCTAGTCAAGGACCATTGTGATAACTTAAGACTAATGTTTGAAAGGTGTTGACAGTTGAAGATATCCCTCAACATCAAGAAGTGTGTCTTTGTTACCCCATTTAGAACCTTATTAGGACTTATCATATGTAAGGAGGGCTTACTAGTAGATCCCGCCAAGGTTGCAGACCATCGTGGGTTTAGGGGAGCCTACTAGCCAAAGTGTCATGTGTGGATTCCTTGGGCATATGGGTTACTATAGGAAGTTCATCAAGGGATATGCCAAGATCACCACGCCCTTGGAGGAATTACTCAGACACAAGAGTTCCTTTCATTGGGGAGAGGTGCGAGAGAGGAACTCGACACTTTGAAGAATAGACTTGTCACATCACCCATTCTCTATTTCGCCATTTGGGATAAACCTTTTCATGTTCATGTGGATCACCACATTAGAAACAAACAATTTGAGATTGGGAAAATGGTATTGTTATATGATTCTAAGTTTCTGCGCCATCCCGAAAAGCTGAAAGTCCATTGGTTGGGTCCCTATATCATCTCGGATATCCTTAATTCAGGTGCGTGCCAGTTGAGAGCACTGGATGGAACAAGATTACCAAGCCATTTCAATGGAATTAGGTTGAAGCCCTACTATAAATAAGTCTTCTTGGTGTTTGTAATAAGGCAGTTTTTCCATTTAGTATAAGTTTCCCTTTATGCAATTTTCCTTTCTTGTGTTTCCCTTTCTCATCATTTGTTTTGTTGTTTGTTTTTCACCTTGGGCACATGTACTGGAAAAGTGACAAGAGAGTGTGGGAATCTACAAGTAACTCTTCCACGTACCCAACCTCCCGAGGTCGTGCCGAGACAGTGATGATGGGGATAGAATATGCGTGGGATGCGAAAAAAACTAGTTAGGCAATCTAATGTCTTCAATACGCACTAGTGGAATTTGTGAATCTAAGGCAAAGAAGGCCCTTCTAACTTGGACTGGTGTGATAGATCGATCGGCAAGGATGACTGCTCGAAGGCTCCAATCAATATTGAGCTCTGGCGTGATTCGATCTATGGGTTGTGGAATACGTGGAAAATGACCTGGGATAGTTTCGTGTATGTCTCCAGATAAGGTCATATGGTGGGTAATGAATATAATCGACTCTACGGACGATTCTCTGGCCTAGTCCAGAATTCTCTAGCTTTGTTAGCCACTATATCTAGTAAGGATAACTATTCGATGATGGTGGGTGGAAGTGGGGTAGATCTGAATACTAATATGCGTAGGCCAGTGTCTATGTCTGATTGACTTATGGATTCGTTAGGTTGCGGGATTTATGGATCACAACCGTAGACTCTTGGTTGTTGCGGTCCTGCTATGGTCATGTATGAAATCAAGTCCTAATCCCTAGTATCCAATAATCATATGCTTTCTCAGCTTCTATATTTAGGATCAATAACTGCGTGATCTTCTCAGAGTACCTCACAGGCGTTCTTGCAACCTGGATTCTTAGGTTGGTATCTATATCTAGAAGAGTGTCTCCTGCATCTGGCTGTGGGACCAAAGGATCACAACCAAAGGTTTGTTCTCTTTCGAACCCTTCTACAGTCATGTGTATGTTTGCCTAGGGTAATCTGTAGTTTGGTTGATTTGACCAAAATGTGTGTGCTTGGTTGTCTTCTATATTTAATCCCCTCAACTGAGAGCTGATCTGTCGTAAATCTGTTGTTGTTTGGAAGATTTGTATTCTAAGGTTCTGGTCTATGTCAACTATTTCCGTGACGAGATTGGGTTGAGGCACAATTGGCTCAAATACGTATTCCCTGGGCTCCTTGGGTCCCGTGATTGTCATACAAAACAATAATGTAAATCTAACTGCAACAAAGCAAATTTTAACTACGTGGAATAAATCTAGAACATATATATAATTTCTATTTTTGTATTTTCTGAGAAACTTTAAGAATTTAAGAAAGCAACTATTTAAACGTATCTAGAATTTGACAACTAAGATAAAACTTAAAACAAACAAAATAACCGAGTGTAGTTATTTGTCTGTGTAATTTGTAGATCTATTCTAAATAATGAAATAACTTGCTTAATCTATTTTCCAGACTCTCGATCCTACCTCAGAAGTGAGGAATGAATCATAGTTTCTCAGAAACTATCAATCCCCACAGCTTCCCTGGCAATATCGAAAGTAAACTTAACTGAAAAGAAGTGATTATCTACTCTATTTGATATATTTCTAACTTTAGAACTTTGAAAGCTAGAACCTGGATTCTGCAGAACAGTGGCGAATCCAATGGTGTGTGTGATCTTGTCCCCTCAGTGTGATCTCCTCGTTCCTTCGTGTTCACGTGAATCCAGAAAAGCGTGTAATGCTAGCATCAACAGAAGTAGATATTGGGACAAAGGTAGCTCAGAATACAGACTGAATATAATGCGAGTAGGAGAGGGATAGCGCAAGAGTACAGAGCTTGGCTTATGCAATTCCTAGCGGGATTTATTGCGAGTCATGCAACATAAAGCGTCCAGAACCTGAAACTATCCTGTTTTGAGGAGCAAAACCTACAACTTTAATGGCTTCCTAAGCTATTCTACTCCAATGGATTGGGTGAAATAACAACGCACTACTTGCACAAGATGGATATGTGGCTTACCAACAGCTGAACAATGCTAACTAAACATGCAAAGAATTGAAACTATGGCTTCTAAGCAAAATAATAGACTGAACTATTGAAAATGAGAGTATGAGAAGTGAATGAGGGCATACCCTTTGTTTGAGCACAAGCCATTCATTTATATCTTTTCATTCACCCAAAGATCAAAACCAAACTGAACTCTAAAACTATAAACAATGGCCAAACACTATTCCAGGGGACCAAAAACATAAATGCAAGCCCAAGTCGGTAAAAAAGTTGGTGAATCATTGATTTTTACGTGAGTCACGTTAAAAACGCTTTTGAAAAATGCGTAAAGGACCGCCACTCTGAGCAGGGCGGCGGACCGCCGCCCTGAGACCATGGCCGCCGTCACGCCCCAGTTAGTGGTTTCGTCATTGAAGAGCAAAAGGCAAAGAAAAGAGGGGAAAGGGAAAAACAAAGCATGTGGGGGCTAAGTGGGGCATGCGGGATGTTAACGCACACTTGGAGATATTTTCGGATTCGAACACCTTGCGAGGAGACCTGTATCATCATTGGGGCACTTGTTACGTTTTTCCGGCAGTACAATACCTTACAATTTTGGGTACGTACATATTGCCCCCTCGGAGAAGCGTTTTAGCCATGGAGAGGCGTAAAATAGTGGGTCCAAGTATGGAAATCCCGAAATGGGAAGTTAGAAGTTATACCTGACACGTCCGTGTGTTGAAATGACGCCATCCAAAATTCCCGCTACCTGCAAAACGAAAAGAGAACTCAAGTGCAGATAGATACAATAGTTTGAAAAATAAACGCTAAGATAACAGGGAATGAGAATGTACCATTTGTGCGAGGATAGGAACTTACCTCCATCAGTGCTCCAAACCTGTGAAAAAGTCATTTTAAAATGAAATAGAGTGCTATATATATGAAAGTGGGCCCATTTTCCTATTCATTTGCGAGTTGATTTGATTGATTTTGAGCTCTGGGACCCACGGTGACGGTTTCTTGCGTGAGTAGAGTCAAAACGTCCGCGACGAGATAGCGATCATGCCTCCATGTGTGGAACATCGACCCGCGAGATCACAGGTTAGTTTTCTTCAGTTTTTCCTTTTTCCCCCCTTAATTTTGAAATGTTAAAATCTTTGTCATGGGGGGGTAATTTTCGAAAATGTTAGTGTCAAAAGGTTCATCTAGGGGGGCCGCTTACTGGGTAGGCTTTATTTTTACGTAAAATGGTCTTTTTAAACATTTTTTAGGATTTTTGGGTTTAAAAACCGCGTGGATTTTCGGACCACGACCGCCCCTGCCGCCTGTGGCGGCGGTTACATGACCGCCGCAAATCTGCTCGGGTGGTGGTTACATGACCACCGCCCTTAAGGCGGTGGTTACAAAACCGCCCCCTGCTCAGGGCGGCGGTTTTGCACAGAATGCAAAAGGAACCTCTTTTTGAGATTGTGTTTGTATTTTTAGCATTTCTACGTGTTTTTATGACTTTCTCAGTATTAATTGGATGCTAACTTGCTTTGTTTTGTGTGTTTTTGGGTGTATGCAGGCGAGAGAGGAGTATATCCATTGGAGTAGAGAGAGGGAGTGTGATTGGCTCCCAGGAGTATTAGAGCGGGCTCTCGGGATACTACGCATCTCACGCGTGCCCCATGTTACACCATCCAGTCACATTCTTTGTGACCTATTCTCATACTGGGATGCAGATCGGAACACCTTCCGATTGCCAGGGGTCCGTGGTGAGTGGACCATCACATTGGAGGATGTCTATCATATTCTGGGGGTCCCGATCATCGGGAGACGACTCACCCTAGAGACAACAGGCTCACGGGCACAGATTGCACAGTGGGCCACATATATGGGAGATGCAGTCATCTCCACGGGGTCGAAGAAGGGGGTGAGAGTTCGATCTATTCCCTCTTTGCCCATCCCCTTACTTCGCCAGGCCATCATGGGGATCCTTGCCTCGAGATTGATCGGGGACAAGGGAGGGGACACATTATTATACTGTTGGGCCCCCATTATTGCACAGATAGAGGGGCATGGATGGATATATGCCTGGGGAGCAGACATACTTGGGACTACCTACCATGACTT
Organism: Taxus wallichiana var. yunnanensis; assembly: GCA_018340775.1. Taxonomy (NCBI): domain Eukaryota; kingdom Viridiplantae; phylum Streptophyta; class Pinopsida; order Cupressales; family Taxaceae; genus Taxus; species Taxus wallichiana. The sequence goes on from CM031244.1 coordinate 335,175, forward strand.
ATACAGGGTAGTCCATTTACAGGGGCAGTCATTGAGCCACCCGACTCTAGTCATGAGTTGGGTCTATGAGCATTTCATCCCCTATGGCAGGGGTGTGGAGGTGGCAGATCCTGGGGCTGTGAGGGCAGCCAGATGGACAGACATGTCGGTGCTTAGAGCACCTCATCGCCTAGGTTGCCTCCTTGACTACTGCCGACATGGAGGCCACACCATATCAGACTATGGTGGGCATATGGGGTGAGGAGACTCTTACCTTGATCTCCTGCTCCACGACAGGGCAGCTTATTGACAGAGTGGGACATGTGGAGATGCACCCCTTTGGCCGAGTTCCTCAGCAGTTTGGCTTACCATACACGGATATGCTTCCCCAGTGGCGCCAGTCTACAGATCAATTCATGAGGCCAGAGGGGGGCCTAGAGGCCGAGGTTGGACAGTGGTTACTCCTGGCGTTCCCATTGCAGCCAGGAGGATAGTACGTGCTAGAGGGAGAGCCGGTGTGCCTCAGGCACCTTTGCTTCAGATTGCTGCGGGTCCTGCTCATAGCAGCGATGACCCTATTGATATTGACTCCGAGTCTGAGGAGTTCACAGAGGGAGGAACAGAGGAGGAGACCGATGATAGCGATCCTGAGTGGCATGACACTCAGGATATTATGCAGCAGAGAGGGCCGAGCAGAGTGCAGAGAGGGTGACTCTAGTTTCAGAGGAGCCACTCTCCCAGGGCCGTGGTAGAGAGGATGAGTCCGTTGCGGGGCGATACGTTGCTCCCGCCACAGGAGCAGCCCTCAGTCGCGGGGCATCTGCGGCAGGTGCCGGCCCCAGCGACCCATCCTGGAGGCCTGGTGATCCGAGTAAGTTACCCTTTCTCCCTTTTAATGTTTGCTTGTAGGCTCTCCTTAGTTGTAATCTTGTATTCCTAATTTCTTGTTTGGTTTCTAACTTGTTTTCTCCTTTGTTTGCAGAGACTGTTGATGAGTGGCGGGATTTGATCCGCAGGGTATGTACTGATTCCCTGATGATCCCCATGGATAGGACCCATGCAGAGCTGTCCGTAGATGCTGGGGAGCCTTCAGCAGCCGGTAGGCATACCGACGTCTTTGCTCTAGTCTGGCATGTGGCCAGGATGGTATCGACCCTTTGCAGCCACCGAGCTAGCAGGTGGCAGGGACGACCGAGCGTCTTATGAGGAGCCGTTCTCGTGGTGAGATTGCAGCTGCTCCTCGGGACCACGAGCCCTCGGTACATTCGAGAGCGCCAAATGTAGCCGGAGTCCTAGGCGTGGGCGTGCACCTTTGGAGGGGTCACGTAGGGATTGAGAGGCCACTTGGCTCTCGTAGATTTTGTACTATATATTCTTTGTATATCCCGGGCTCTTTGAGCGTTTTGACCATGCTTAGTGCATGATGGCATTGTATATAAACATTGATCATTTATATATACGTATTTATTTTGGATCAAAATCTTGGCACTCATGGTTTCCTTTCTATTTCCAGTTTCCCTATGTATACTACGATGTATGTTTATATGCTTTCTAGAATATATGCAATGGTGAACAAATGATGTAAATGTTTTTATTTCCTTTTGTGTTTCATGATGCTGATATATGGTGATGTAGATATAATGTGATTTTGAATCTTAGCTTCTGTAAGCAATTTTGGATACCTCATGTTTGTTTTGCAAAGTGATGAATACAAACCAGTACGATGAACAGATAAACTTGCCCCACTCCTAACTCCACGCAACTAGTAAGATGCGAGGGCTTATCACCAAGAGTCAAGAAGGGCACAAGTTATGAAATGTGCTAAAATGATAGTGATGAAAGACAGACAAAGCTTTGGTGGAACCAAATTGGAAGCTACAAGCTTACTCTACCCGAGTGACTTCATAGTTTAGAATGCAACTTACTTTGCGGTTTATCTAGACTTAGATCCGTAGATGGCCACATAGTAGACAAAATCTAGGTTTTTAGGATTTTAACTCTCTTGGAATTTTGAACATCTGATTCATTTATTTTTGACTCAAAGTTTCAAAGTTTGAATTGTTTGTGTATGACCATTTGCATTTATTTGTCAAGAGGACCCCCTACACTTTGCCCCATGCTACTAGTAAGAAGCGTGGGTTTAACACCATGGGCAAAGCATAGGCGAGTAAGGGAATTTCCATCCTTTCCCAACCCTACGTCACTAGTAAGAGATGCAAGCTCATCACCAAAGGTTGGTGGGGCAAGGAAATGTGTAAAATTAAAATTTTCTATTTGATCAACGTTTGACTTGTTTTCTTGAGTAAAACGTCAGTATGTGCTTATTTCCAAAGAGACATATATATGGGATAGATGTGACACCATGAAGCTTCTAGAACAGACCATAGGCAAGACACCTATCCTAAGAAGAAACTAAAAGTGAGAACAAGCCCGCAGATCTTGGTATGGTTACCGTTTAAGACTTTGTCATATCTAGCTTTATTTGATAAAATGATTCCGAGATAATTTGATGACATCATGAAAATGGAGAGGTACGATTAAAGAGTTTATGCCAACAACATCATGAGTTTGTAATGAATTTCTTTGAGAATAGATTCCTTGATCACAATTTGTGTACAAAACAAATGGACAACATGATCCTAATCTGTATGAAAATGCAATGTAGATAGTTATATAAGTAGTGCTAGCTGCTTATGCGTAGAACCGCTTGAGGTGCAGGGAATTGACTGTTTCGCCAAATTCCTCACCTTCTAGCGTACATAAGAGGTATGCACCATTTCCATAGTCCTTCATGACTCGGTATGGGCCCAACCATTTGGGCCGGAATTTCCTTCCTTCGCTGGTCTTCTTGTCGATCCGGCTGTCTAGCCTTAGAACTAGATCACCTTCGTATATGTCACGTTCATAGACCTTCTTGTTGTACTGCCGGCACATCCGGTCAGTATAAAATCTATGTCGCTGTTTAGCATCTAACCTAGTTTCATCTAGGCTTTCTAGTTGGGAAAGACGTGCTTCTCTGTAAGCGTCTTCACCCAGAATCCCTTGTAATGAAATGCGGAGACTGGGTATTTCAACCTCGAGTGGGAGAACTGCCTCTGTCCCGAACACTAGTGAGAAAGGAGTAGCTCCCGTTGGTGTTCTTATTGAGGTTCGGTGGGCCCACAAGGCCGAGATATAACTTCAAATGCCAATCTCGTTTATTTTCTTTCACAGTTTTAAGGAGAATGGCTTTTAGTGTCTTGTTTGTCGCTTCGAAATTGAGTTTGAAGGTGAATGGTAGGACCTTTCCTTCAGGGGAAGTAAATATTACACTAGCCCCCGCTCCATAACGACATTTAGCTCCATCAAAATGGAGAGTCCAATATTTAGCTGGGAATACGGACGCTGGGATATTTGTTGTATTTGCGCATTCTACTTCCACCATACAGAGATCCTCTGCTGGAAGAGAACCAACACCTAGGGAATATCCCATGCCTACAAAATCAAATGGTAGGAACATTGGTAGATCCTGTTCTAGTAACTCAATGATTTTTGCAGTGGTTCCTAATGATACCATTTCTACAATGTTAGCCTCGCCTTTTGAGGCTGGGATTGTCTTGACTAGATTCATAGTCTCAAGATCCATTGTAGGTACCAACTTCTCCTCTGGTTTTGCGTCAGTGGGTTTATTAAGTTGGTTTGTTGGAAGTTCAAATTCTGAGTGCACACCTAGTCTTTTCTTTAAGTCAGCTAGGTGTATATCAAAAGGTTTTGGATCACCTTTGGCTACAAACACCTTTCCTAGATGCAAGAATCTTACTTCTTGGAATAACGTAGAAGGGATTGCCTTCATTCGGTGTATCCATGGTCGGCCGAGGATCATATTATAATTAGTTTCCTGATCTATAATATAAAACTCAGTCAGGATTGTTTTGGGTCCTAAGGTGACCGGTAGTATTATAGTTCCAATCGAAGTGGCTTTAAGGCTATCATAGCCTCTCAATGTATTTTGAGTGGTGGAACAGTTTGTTTCCCCATATCCTAATTTTTGAAGGAAAGAGAAGGGGACTATGTTAACTATGGCCCCATCATCAACCATTGCTCATTTTACGTAGTTATTATAAACCCATACTTGTAAGTGTAAGGCTGGATCACCTCGGCGTGTAATCTCAGCATCTGTAGGCATTTTACTTATTTCGAATATGAATTTGACATCCTTGTCCGGCTGCCTGGAGGATGAACATCAAAGTCTACATGATTTACCTGTGTTTCAGGAGGTGGAGTGATGTTAATTAAATGACCTAAACCTAATGCTTCTAAAAGAGCAGCCCTGTGAGCAGGAGAGTTTTTTAGTAAGTCTAAAAATGAAATGTGCGAGAAGGTTTTTGTTAGGTCGTTAATTAAATCATAGGCACCCACGGGTTTTTCTACTATTTGTTGACTCTTATCTGTTTCTGGCAGGTGACTTGGGCTTGGTTGAGAGAAATATTCTCGTGTTCTTGTTATAGCTTCGATAGGTAGTTCAGCGTCTAGTTCTACTAAACTGACTATCTTGGGTCTCGGCTGATTTCCTAATTGTGGCGCAACTGATGGATTTAGTGAAGTCGAGGCTTCATGATCATTGTTTCCCGTCATTGCACCCTTGTTCATCCCAGTTGGATTTAGTCTTATTATTATCATGATTTGGGAGTGGATCGTTAAAGATCTTGAGGGGAGCATTCTGAGGGGAAACTACCCCTGCGAGCGTGCTTGGTGGTGGTGACACGGGATCTGCCAAAAACAAATCTGTGAAGAACTGTCTTTGTTCTTCTGGCAAACGTTGCATGAATTTATTGTAGTCATGGCACGTTCTAGTATCATGACCTCGAATTTTGTGGAAACCACAATATGAATTGGGATTGTAATTCTTGGTTTGTTGGTTTGGTGTATATTGTGGCCTAAAACTCTGATCAAACTATTGCCTATTAGGATTAAAGTTTTGCATTTGTTGTTTTTGGATTTGATTTTGGTTTTGATAACCAAATGAGTTTTGGCTTAGCCCTTGTATGGGATTTCTCCGTTGTTGTTGTTGTTTTGGATGGTTAAAATCCACTGTATTGATTGTTGGGGTAAAGTTGTTGTTTCGTTGGTTGTTTGTTTGTGATGAAGTATTGACAACATTTACCTTCTTAGGCTGGTCGGTTACTCCATCTGTTGTTACACCCCGATTTTTTTAAGGATTTTAGGTCCTTGATTGATGTTTACGGTGGTGGGATAATTTGTAGTGTTCTGATTGGGGGCGATTAACCTCCCGTTTGCTCCATATGTTTTGCGACCACTATCAATTGCTGCTTGATCTATTCGAAGAGGACTCTCTAGTACTTCATCGTAAGTTTGTAATGGGAACTTCTGGACTTCTTCCTTCACTTCTCTACTAAGCGAATGAAGGAATAAATCACATAGTTCCATTTGATCCATGTTTGGTGCACTTGCCGAGGAATAAAGGACTGTACGCCACCTTTGGATGAAATGGGCGATAGATTCGTTGTGTTCTTGTTTGATGTGTAAGAACTCCCTGATTCCTGTTCTTAACAGTTTGTTCATGTCAAATGCCTTAATGAACTCTGATACGAGTTGTTTAAATGAATGGATGGAAGCCTCAGGTATTCTATAATACCAATCAAGAGCGATGCCTTCCAAAGTTTTGGGGAATATTTTAGCAACAACCCCATCCCAAGGGAGTAGTTCTCGTATGGCTATAGCGTAAGCTTTGATATGCGCATTTGGATCTCCCTCACCTTTGTACTTGGGTAAATTAGGAAGGGGTCTTGGAAGCATGATGCTTCATATGGTGAAGTCTAAGGGCTCTTTCAAATATTCTGAATAAGTCCCTATCGCATAGGTTTCGACCATTGATGGTGGTTGCTGAGGGAGTGGTGGTGGGATGGGTTGTTGATATGGCGCAGCGTATGCGTTGGTAGGGGCATAAGGAAACACCTGTGTTTGAGCAAGCATGCCGGGAGAGGAGAACATATCTCCTTGTGGTGATTTGGAGTACATGTTTAAGTATGACGGGGTATTATCCAGGAATGGATTGTTTGATACTAGACCGGGAGGAATGGTGTTAGAGATGATGGGCCTAGTTGGCGTTTGTTGTGGATACTGAGGAGGCATGCCTAACGTGCCTACTCCTGTGAGGAGATCTACTTGGCTAGGATGGCATGGAGGATTGGAACCCCCTGTTTGCATGAATTGTGAATTTTGACTTGCTTGGGAAAGTTCTAACCCTCTCACTTTTTCTACTAACGTTGAAATGACTTCATTTGGTGAAGTCACGATATTCTACCTTGGTGGCATTTGTTGTATACCATGGTTTTGTATAGGCATGTGATATCCTGCTATGAACTGATCGCTATCTTGCCAAGTTTCTCCGAGAGTATTTCCTATATGCAATGGTATAGAGGTATTTTCTTGAAAAGAGACCTCGGGTTGCGTTTGTAAACCTCCTACAGGTGGGTATATACCCTGAGAGCGCTGTTCACTCCTAGGATAACGTATTGACTGTTCATCATCTAAGACCAGGTATGGGTCTGATTGTCTACTAATTTGTGGTCTAAGTAGCATCTGAGGAGATGATCCAGATTCTCTGGTGAATGTCATATTATTCGAGCCTGAAGGCTCTGTTTGTTGTTTTTGAGGGGGTTGATCTAACTCCTCAGTTTGAAAAGATGAATTATATCTGATTCTTGGAGTTTGTGTTGACAACTGATTAGTTGAGTAGTTGTCACCCCATACCGAGAGTGAGGGTGATGATTGTCTATTCTGTTGGGCGTAGTATGCCTCAAGACCCAAGAGGGGTCTGCCATATGCATCGAATCCCGACATATTCGGGGGGTATATGAATACCCGCAGAATAATGGGAGAGAGCGAAAATGATTCGTGAAAGCTAATGAGGCGGAGAAGATGAAAAGTAAACTAAACTTGAAAGAAAACGTAATACTATGACTCCGGACGAGAAAGTAGGAAGTTCACGTCAGCTTCACTAATTTTGTTTGTTTCACGTCGGGTTCACCAATTTTGTATGCCGGAAAAGTGACAAGCGAGCGTGGGAATCTACAGGTAACTCTTCCACATACCCGACCTCCCGAGGTTGTGCCGAGACAGCCGGTGGGGATGGAATATGCGTGGGATGCAGACAAACTAGTTAGGAAATCTAATGTCTTCAATACGCACTAGTGGAATTTGTGAATCTAAGGCAAAGAAGGTCCTTCTAACCTGAATTGGTGTGATAGATCGATCGGCAAGGATGACTGCTCGAAGGCTCCAATCAATATTGAGCTTTGGCATGATTCGATCTATGGGTTGTGGAATACGTGGAAAATGACCTGGGATAGTTTCGTGTATGTCTCCAGATAAGGTCATATGGTGGGTAATGAATATAATCGACTCTACGGACGATTCTCTGGCCTAGTCCAGAATTCTCTAGCTTTGTTAGCCACTATATCTAGTAAGGATAACTGTTCAACGATGGTGGGTGGAAGTGGGGTAGATCTGAATACTAATATGCATAGGCCAGTGTCTATGTCTGATTGACTTATGGATTCGTTAGGTTGCGGGATTTGTGGATCACAACCGTAGACTCTTGGTTGTTGCGGTCCTACTATGGTCATGTATGAAATCAAGTCCTAATCCCTAGTATCCAATAATCATATGCTTTCTCAGCTTCTATATTTAGGATCAATAACTGCGCGATCTTCTCAGAGTACCTCACAGGCGTTCTTGCAACCTGGATTCTTAGGCTGGTATCTATATCTAGAAGAGTGTCTCCTGCATCTGGCTGTGGGACCAAAGGATCACAACCAAAGGTTTGTTCTCTTTCGAACCCTTCTACAGTCATGTGTATGTTTGCCTAGGGTAATTTGTAGTTTGGTTGATTTGACCAAAATGTGTGTGCTTGGTTGTCTTCTATATTTAATCCCCTCAACTGAGAGCTGATCTGTCATAAATCTATTGTTGTTTGGAAGATTTGTATTCTAAGGTTCTGGTCTATGTCAACTATTTCCGTGACGAGATTGGGTTGAGGCACAATTGGCTCAAATACGTATTCCCTGGGCTCCCTGGGTCCCGTGATTGTCATACAAAACAATAATGTAAATCTAACTACAACAAAGCAAATTTTAACTACGTGGAATAAATCTAGAACATATATATAATTTCTATTTTTGTATTTTCTGAGAAACTTTAAGAATTTAAGAAAGCAGCTATTTAAACGTATCTAGAATTTGACAACTAAGATAAAACTTAAAACAAACAAAATAACCGAGTGTAGTTATTTGTCTGTGTAATTTGTAGATCTATTCTAAATAATGAAATAACTTGCTTAATCTATTTGCCAGACTCTCGATCCTACCTCAGAAGTGAGGAATGAATCATAGTTTCTCAGAAACTATCAATCCCCACAGCTTCCCTGGCAATATCGAAAGTAAACTTAACTAAAAAGAAGTGATTATCTACTCTATTTGATATATTTCTAACTTTAGAACTTTGAAAGCTAGAACCGGATTCTGCGAGCAGATGGCGAATCCAATGGTGTGTGTGATCTTGTTCCCTCAGTGTGATCTCCTTGTTCCTTCATGTTCACGTGAATCCAGAAAAGCGTGTAATGCTAGCATCAACAGAAGTAGATATTGGGACAAAGGTAGCTCAGAATACAGACTGAATATAATGCGAGTAGGAGAGGGATAGCGCAAGAGTACAGAGCTTGGCTTATGCAATTCCTAGCGGGATTTATTGTGAGTCATGCAACATAAAGTGTCCAGAACCTGAAACTATCTTCTGTTTGAGGAGCAAAACCTGTAACTTTAATGGCTTCCTAAGCTATTCTACTCCAATGGATTGGGTGAAATAACAACACTGCCTACACAAGATGGATATGTGGCTTACCAACAGCTGAACAATGCTAACTAAACATGCAAAGAATTGAAACTATGGCTTCTAAGCAAAATAATAGACTGAACTATTGAAAATGAGAGTATGAGAAGTGAATGAGGGGTAGACCCTTTGTTTGAGCACAAGCCATTTATTTATAGCTTTTCATTCACCCAAAGATCAAAACCAAACTGAACTCTAAAACTATAAACAATGGCCAAACACTATTCCAGGGGACCAAAAACATAAATGCAAGCCCAAGTTGGTAAAAAAATCTGGTGAATCATTGATTTTTACGTGAGTCACGTTAAAAACACTTTCTAGAAAATGCGTAAAGGACCGCCGCTCTGAGCAGGGCGGTGGTTATAGGACCACCACCACCGATCGGGCGCGGCAACACGAGACCGCCGCCCATGCGGGCGGTGGTTTCAAATCATTGAAGAGCAAAAGGCCAAGAAAAGAAGGGAAAAGGGAAAACAAAGCACACGGGGATAAGCGGGGCATGTGGGATGTTAACGCACACTTGGAGATCTTTTTCGGATTCCGAACACCTTGCGAGGAGACCTGTATCATCATTGGGGCACTTGTTACGTTGTTCCGTGATCAAATGCCTTACAATTTTGGGTACGTACAGCACCAATAACCAAATTACTTTTTGAAGGTTGTGCATGCGTAGAGGACCGTACATATTATTTAGTATGGGGTGGAGTAATGCGATGTATAGGCCTGTAATACAAAATGAACTCGGCAGATAAGTTACGGTAAATGGCCCTATTGATGAAGAAAAAGCATGCTTTGGATGAAGGAAGCACATGGAAGAAGAGGTGGACGAAAAGTTTTGGTGTCAGGATAAGACCAGAGAAACCATGTATAGAGAGAAGTGCATGAAGAACATGAGGTAGGTGAGAGAAAAAAATAGGTGAAGGGAAGAAGAAGTGCCTTCAGCGTTGTTAATATGCATGTAAGAGTCTTTTTTTCAGGATGGATTGTTTTGCGTACGTGAAGGTTGAAGAATTTTTAGCGTAATATTGGGTGCGTGAGTGAAGGCGCGTAAGGTCACTTGGTGGAAAAAGTCACATTTAGTACTAAGTACAATGGTAGGTAAAATAACATTTAATGCTGGAAAGAAGGAAAAGCTATAAATAAGAAGTTGGGAACTTCATTATTTACCTTGCATTTACAAAGAGAAAAGAGCTCTCGCAAACTAGGGCATCCAAAGGTGATCTGTGCAAAGAAAAAAATTGAAGAAATATGAGAGGATGTGACTAGAGAAGATCTGCAAACCAATAGGAAAGGAGTACACGAGGTGTGGAGGAAGTTATTGAGAAGGAAGTTGTTGAAGTTCTGTCTTGTGGAAGAATTGTTCACTCGGGGTTTGGAAGCTAGGCCATGATGTAGGAGGGTTTATTTACAAGGTTGTGCATTAGGGTTGCATAAAGTGGTAGAGTAGAGAAAGGAAAATACACTTGAAGTGATAACTTAACCATAATAATGGCACAAAATAAAGTAACCATCTCACCGAAAAATAAGAAGGGCAAGGGTAAGGGGAAGCAAACCAATGTCTTTGCAAGCACAAATGAAGAATGGTACATGGAGATGCAATACCCGAATGGGGTATTGCTAGGAAAAGAATGGGAATCTCATTTGCGGAAGATGTCTATAAGTGACTATAATCACCGCACCAGCATGACAGAAAAAGAAATGGCTTTGGAGTTGGTTCACCCAACAAACAAGAGGACACCGAAGGGATGCCCATCTATAGTGATGAAGTAAAGGTTAAATTGGAGAAGACAGGGTTACTACAACTTTATGAATTACCTTACTTCGGAAAACCTGAGTGTTTTTACCAAAGGGCTAATGGTGTAAGTTCACGAAGACCATTTTTATTTTGCGCGGTGCAAGATGCACATAACTTCCCAGTTAATTTCCAAGTTCATAGGCCTTATATGTGAAGGGGATATCATTAATTATGACATAAGCGACAAGGAGGCCATCAAGTAAACACTTACTGCATATGACTACAAGAAAGGATCGCAATACTTTGACATCACAAGATCCTATACCCTGTGATGAGGATGGCCGCACACTTGGTAACCAAGCTCAATGACCACAAGAGATGATGATGATGAAGATGAGCCAGAGGAGGCAAGGACCATCCTATCTATGAGGTTCATGACTCGGAGGAGGAAGGAGAAGAAGAAGATAATGAGTACATCTTTGTCAAGAGGAAGAATGACAAGGAAGAAGAGGATACTCAGGACAAGGGGGTAAGTGAGGAAGTTACAAAAGAATAGAGGACCCCAAGCCTCACTAAGGAACAAATAGACGAGGCCGCAGAGAAAGAAGTATCCAAGATCATTGAATACCTAGTAGAGCAAGAGATGGAACATCGTGGACCTAGTGATGAAGGAAGCAGAGGAGGAAAGTGTAGAAAAGGAATATGGTAGCATGGGAGGGGATCCCAATTTGGTTGTGAGATTTCCTAAGGCTGCTGCACACATAGGGAGAAAAAGCACAGAGGCATCACAGGTTTAGAGGATGGGCTATATTGATGATCTAAACAAGGTGTTGCATGCACGCTTTCAAAGCACCATACCAACAGAGAAACTCTTGGCTATGGCATCATTTGATGAGGAAGGTGCATACCCTTGGACAAGGAAAATGATTTCTTGGGAATTTGAGTCCCACATCGACGAACCAAAATTTGAAGTAAGCCAAGGGGAAATAATGAAGGTACTAGAGTCAAAAGGTGACAACCCCTTGGTAAATGCTCAATGGATATCAGACGAGCAAATATGCAATGCGTTGAACAAGGTTTCAATGGAAGTAGAGGCCAAACTCTTCAGGAGGAACGACAGGGTGAAGTTCCTAGAGGCAGAACTAGAGAAAAGGGAAGAGGAGTTGGAGAAAATAACCAAGGAGTTAAAGCGGGAGGAGATAATTAGTGCATAGCTAAGGCATGAGTTGAAAGAAGAGAAGGCAAGGGTGTGCGAGGTCTACAAGAAAGTAGAGATGATCACATATGCCATTTTCTTGAAGCATCTAGATCTAATGCCACCAACGTAGAAGTATGGATCCACCCTAGAGTGTCTAGAGGACTTGACCCACATCCTCACAATGGAAAGATGACCACTAGCCTTGGATTCTATAGAAGAGGCATCAATGCACAAAGAAAAGGAGGAAAAGATGAAGGTTGTGGCCATTATGGCCCAATACAAGAAAGTCCTCGCAGATGTGAAAGCTACCGCCTAAGTCACTGAGGCCGCTTATGAAAACTACACCAATAGAGATAGAGTGGCGAGCATTCTGGTCACCACCCATGAAACAAAGCTCAAGGAGTTCCAGGAGAAGAACAAGGGGAATAGGGCAGAATGTGACAAAATTCTAGCCAAGGTTGAGAAGAAATCAGAGGCTATTGAGACCTTGCAGGGCTCAATCAAAAACCGGATGAAAGAGTTGTATCCCCAGATCACTTGAAGGATGGACGCACTTGAGGATTTGGGAAAACAGTTAGAGGGGATCATGGAAATGATGAATACCCAAGGAGAAGGGCTAAGCTTTGAAGAGGTGAGAACCTTAGTTGGTGACCTCTGTCAATAGGAATAGAGTGAGGTCAATACTTGGAATAAGTTAGAGGTAGACTACTTGAAATATTTCCCTCTCCTCTTGCAGAAATAATCATAGTTTCCCCATTCTTTCATTCTTCCCCAAATTATTCATTCCTTTATTCTTTCTCCAAACTATTCAAGGAAAGTCATTCTTTATTATTTGAGAAGGTGTTCTAGGGGCAAAGAACATGCATAGTGTGGGGTGATATTGGGCCCCTAAAATATTGGCTAAGTATAATAAGGCACGTTAGCGTGCAATGCCTATTTGAAGGAGGCGTGTAAGGAGAAAGCATGTAGCAAATGGTTTTACTAGAACAAGCGGTGTGTGTGCAAGGTAGAGCAAAGATCTTGAGACTTAGCCATATTTGGCATATTGGGCAGAACACGAGGAAAGCATGACCCGACTATGCATGCGAAGTGGATAAGGTGCTAGCTTGGAAACTTGGTGCCCATGGAAGGAATATACCTTGTGATAGAAGATTCTAGAAGGTCATCATGGAAAAGGATGGAGAGCTCACATATGAAGAAGCATGCTCCCATGGAGGACCACTTGGACACATGGCAAGTGATCTAAAACTTTAGAAAGGCATGGTGGTGCTTGATAAGGCTATATATATGAGCACCCAGTAGAAGAAAGATATACATAGAGATAGATGGAGAGGTGAGAATTGAAGAGAGGTGAAGCCATGCAGGAATACTGTGAGATCTCCATAGGCTAGGTTTAGAGGATCTGTAGGAGTATGTTGTATCAAGGGGATGGGTTTGAACAATTTTTCTTTGTACTATGAAGGGCCTAAGTCCAGTTCCGATGCATGATATTGGTCTGTACTATCATATGGATATGTAATTTCCCCATTAATGTAATGTGGTTATCAACATGCTTAATATGAATATATGTGTGGTTCTAGTTCTACTTACATATGTATGGATTGGTTATATATATTCATTTCATATGAGTGGATGTAAACCCTTGTACATTTATTTTATATTATGATTCAGATCTATGTTATGTAATGCTTTTCTTATATGAATGAACACATTAGTCTAGAAGCCATTCTGAGCTCTAAGATGAATGTATGGTTCCTTTCCAACTGTTCACTTAAGTTTCTATCATAAATAATGCATTCTCACACAACTCACATAAAGGAGGGACTTGGCACCCATGTGTGCCTTGGGTGAGTGCCCAACACCGCTTTGGGTGATAGGTCGACGTGTATGGGATTTCCTTGTTCTTTGAGAGGGCATAAAAATGACTACACCGGGAAATCCTCCTATTGAAAGACCTGAATTTCTCTTCAACATCCAAGAGGATATTGCTTCAGATGTGAGAGAAGCTATCTTACACAATAGTCAAAGTGTCAATCACTACTTCATTTCCATGAGAATTCTTGACCTTGAAGAAGAATGCGTTGCTGAATTGGAGAGGCAAAGACAAATTCCAGCACCACAAAGAAGAGCATAAATTTCCAAGCTGACGGATAGAAGATACACCCAGAAACAGAGACAAGGAGGACAAACTGACCCTATTTTTGAAGAGCTTCAAAGAAGACAAGAGCTACTCAGAATTCCGAGGTCTCTTTTCGTTAAGCAATTGGTCACATTGGGAACTCCGAGCATTGTCAATCCTTTGGACAATGAATTTCCATACATCAACGAGAACCTTGAATATTTCATTGATGTAGAGACTGAAGAAGAAGCTAGAGAAAGAGAAGCAAGAGATGAAGAGGAAATAAGAGCACATCTCGAAGAAATTGAAAGGCTTCAAGTTGAGGCAAATGAAAGAGTAGCGATAGAAGTTGTAGCCTCGTGAGAGGTTGGAAGCTAGAAACAGAAACAAAATAGGGGATGATGATCATGAATTCTGTAGGCCTAATGTACCATGGGGGAGAAACACCAGCCCACTCTCCCTTGTTCAACCACTCCACGAGCTACCAAGAGGATCAATTTTTTTTTAAATTTAGATGGGATGGTTCTTAACTCCCCAAAGAAGATTTTTTCACCTCCATTCCCTACCATCGATCAAGGACACGTGCTTATCCACTTTACCACCATGGAATTTGATGTACCTCATGTCCTTGAGGTTAGGGACATCAAGAAATGAAAAATGCACCCAACCTTCTCCCTTCATTATTTCAAAAATTTAAAATTATAATTATCGCTTCACCTACTTCCAGTGCTTCTCGCTGCTTCCACTCCCATGCACAAATATTTCTATTCTTCCTCTATAACTTCTCATCCATCATTCTACCATTGCTAAATCTTGAACCAAACTTGACACAAAGGTATTTTCCTTCCACTCCATGAAATCACGTTGGTCAAGTTGAAGAAATATCTCAAACAGATGCATGAAAAACAAGCTATATTTTTCTATTAATTCCTCTACCCAAGGCCATCAAGAAGACACCTTCAAACTCTCCTCTCATGCAACAGAGCATCCACAATGAAGAAATCCCACTTCTAGCTCAATAAAGAAAAATCCAATTTCCCATCAAACCGTTGGGCAAAACGAAGTAGAATTGCACGTGAAGCATAAAAAGAAAAAAATGACATCAAAAATATAATTTTTTTGCAAATGGAGGAGTAAAACAAACCTGTAATTTCAAGGTCCATTAATGGCTGCCACATCCAAAAGCACTGTCGGACCCAAAATTTGAAACTTTAAAATCTCTTAGACTATTAAATGGGCGGGCCTGAAATTTTAAAGGGGTGATATTAGGAAAAAAAACATATAAAAAAATTCTTTCTTCATCAATCCAACCCCCATAATTCCACTTTCTAAAAATAGCAGGTCTACTACATAGGGATTGTTATTTCAGGAAAGTCATCAACAGAAGAACCTATAAAAGGAGACAGTGACATTGAAGATGCACTGCAGCTGAGAACTCACAAGAACGGAAAATTTTGACACTTAATAAAAATAGTAAGTGGTCCCAAAGATACCTACTAAAAATATAAATTTGATCCAAAAGGAATGAGGAATGTAGGGAGAAAGAAGAAAACAAAGCCACAACATCCAGTTGAAGATCGGGGACTTGATTTTTCACACTTACTAAAAATAGTAAGTTGTTATTCCTGGGATAAACATGAAGTCAAAGTGGACGGGTTCAAAATCTGAAACAACCCTTCGCCTATGAGTATGACATGGAAGAAAATGATGTCTTATACATGGACCTGAATGACCTTAAGAATCGCATGGCCTCCAAGGACCGAAAGAGGATTAAAGACCAGATATTCACAAGTGGCTTATTCGCCACTGCAGGACACCCAATGTCTATGCAGAGTCTCAAGTTAGTCCTAGCCTCGATATTTCCACTACGAACCTAAGATATGAACCATCTAAGCTAAAAATGATACACCGATGGTGGTCATTAGCCCTAGACCATTTCACTCTCTTTGCAGATACTCGACATCCCCCAACATGGTCGTCATCTCAAAGGATATGGCCTCTCACAATTGGGAAACAATGGATTCATATGTCCAGGAGTAATGCTCGGCTCATGGTTGAAAATAGGAAGAAAGCCTTCGAGGGTGCCCAAGAATATTCCAAGTTGTGAGTTACGAGGAGAGGGTATTATGATGTCATCACTCTCCTTAGTAGAGTTATGGGTGAAGCAAACACGAGGGACTTACAGATTGGATTGGAATTTTCATCCTTACATTGACATAAGGAAAGAAGAGGATTGACTGGGAATATCATTAGTGACAATATCCATCTACATTTTCTCAAGTGCCCATGACAAGGAATTTCTAGATGAATTCTTACCTAGCTTATCTCCTTCCAACCTCGAGATCATTCAAAATATTGGCTCTCATGCGAAACATTGCTTTGCCCAAGGTGCATGCATTCGAAAATCTTACACAATTGGTAATGGAGGAGAGCAACAAGCATTGTGCTTGTGTGAATGATGCCTTCACCATGTACATGGTCCAAATATTAGAAGGGGATCTTGAAGTTAGTATGTCACCACAATCGACGTCCCGATCAAGGAATACGACTCGTAATTCATACAATTCTTAACCTTCTCCTACATACGAGTCATTGGCTTCGACTAAGATCCATTGAGACCACCTTAGTACCTTAGTGACCAGATTTTATTGTTCAATCTCTACAGGAAGATCACTCAAGTGAATAAAAAAATCAGAAGTAGGAGAAAAAATTATATTTCATTCCCTATATTTCTAGGGGTGTTCATGTGTAAAAGATCAAATGATTCATCTCACCCGGAGGATGCTTTCGCACATCTGAATTTGCATTCCTACATCGTTAGGCAAAAATTTGACATCCGAGAAGATCCTGACTCATTCTATGTCCCATAATTGCAACATGAGCCACAAGTCGAGACTCTTTTGGGTCAACCGTATTGACAAGTTTGAAGTACGTGAAAAGGACCACATGCGGATGACAATCGTGAGAGTCAAAGAAATTCAAGTTCTCTTGGTATGAAGACATCTTGCATGATGATGGGATATAAATGTATGATCCTGAGTATGTAGTAGTCAAGATGTCCCCAATGCCCCAAATCAACTTGCATGTTTGTAAATCGAAGATATATTAGAGTAGACTGAAAATGTGGTGAGGAGAATGAGGAACTAGTTTCAAAAGAAAAGGACTATGGTCATCCAGTCACAAGGAATTTCTCCAAGATAGAAGAAAAGCTTCACATCATTCATATTCAAAAGTGGTGGAGGTGATTTCCAGCTCTAAACACTTTGGAGCGAGTTCAAAAAGGAAGGCCACAGAATTGGAAAATTCTTCCCGTGAGAAGACACCCAATAAATTCAGGGTAGAAGAAGGCTCGTTGGCATCAACAGGGAGGAAAACTTGATCTCAGTAATGTAAATAGAAAATCTAGTAGCAGAAGCATAGGCGAATGAGGAGTACATGGTTCATGATTCAGTCTTTGAGCTACCACAAGAGGTCTCACCTCTTGTTGACACCAACGCCCCTCTCATTCAGGAATTACCTCCTCCTCCCCAATAAATAATGGTTGGTGCACACATCATTGAGCCTAAATCTAGAAAAATGTTTTCATGGATGCAAGAAATGTTCATCCATGATACTCACACTGTGTAAAAATAGCAAGTACTTGATATATTAGTGATTGTCTCATTGGTTAAATAAAAAAGTCAAGAAATATTTCACATATAGCCTCATGATCCTATAGTGGGAGATTGGTAATCGATAATCAAAGTAGCTTGGCCAAAGGTAATTAAGCTAGAGGATGAGATGACTCCAGCCCTTTACAAGATGAGCATGATCCAATTAGGACCAACTACTCATGAGGGATATTTGCAAATATATCAACAATCTTCTACTTGCATGGTGGCAACGAATAAAGAATATAAAGAGAAGATTGATGTACTAAATTAACAAGTACAAACTCTTTCATCTTATGTGCAACACTTGGTAGAACCAAGCACTACAACACTTCTTATTGATAAAGTGGCACCCATCAGTAGATTTGATCAAAAATCCATCAGAAGAACACATGAGCTCACGATGCAGGGGAAAGAAAAAAAAGAATGTATCGAATTAATCTCTGAAAAAGGGAAGCCTTCACTCTAAGAGGTATTCAAGCTCTTTGTGTACATGTGTGCAACATCCAAAAGAATGCGAGTACTCAAAGAGGATGTGGAGAAAGAAAGAGATTACTGGGAACCTCTAGGACCAGTAGTGCATGAGATGAGCAACACCCATCATCAGGAGTTGATTGACAAGAAGGTTTTTAAAACTCCCGTAGAATACTTGACATGTGTATGGGTGAGGGCCTCGACAATTAGGTTTGAGACAATCAATCGAGGCCTTTACAGAGCTAGAGGAGAAATAAGAACAAACATATAAGCTGTAGGATAGTATAAATTGGAAAGTTTGGAAACTTGGAGTACTTGTAATGAGAGAACACACAACTTCTAATAATTTGATCAGACCTTTCAAAGAATATGTCAAGAAAGGGTGGGTAACCCATTTTCCTTCACTAAGGATACTCTTGACTTCCTCTCAGATATCTGATCCTCCATTGCACTTATTGCAGAAAATCACTCATCATGGTTTGGGAAGTGTAAGGACATCAATAGTGTTATCGATGGATGGAACGAAACCTTGAGCTGCATTTGCATCCCTCATGCTGACAAAGTAGAACCTGCAGTGGCTCATTTCAACAAGGAGCTTGGAAAGACAAAAGTATTCTTAGGAATGCAAAGTGGAGAGTAGTCAGAAAATGGAGAAAAGTCCACTACAACAACTCATTCTTTCACATAATTCTTCTTCTTTCTTCTTCTTCTTCTCTTCTCACTCAATGCTCTCTCTCATCAATGTTATATTTTTGCATTGAGGTTTGCACTTTTTAATATTACTTTAAGTGACTTTAGAAACATAATGTAAACTTTAAGTTACCTTGATTTTTTAAAAGGGAATTAAATATTTAAGTGGAATATGAACAATCTAAAGTCAAATCAAAGTATTTGAAAATTCACTAGGAAGATGAGGAGTTGCATCCTCTTCTATAAATTGTAACTAGCTCCTCATTTGATGGTTTTCTTAGACAACTTCTAAAATCTTCTAAAACTTCTTAGATATTAGAGATGTTTTTTGTGAATTCATGAGAGAGATATCCTTATGAAGAGAGCAAAGAGATAGAAAATTTATGCTATTTTCCCCTACTCAAAATGTCTTCCATTTCTATGATATCTAAAATTTATGCTTGAGCTTCAATAAAGGAAGAAGGAATTTTAGCCTTTTTGACTGAGGAGTTTAGTGGTACTTTTTTTCATCAAACTCTATTTGGTCTTGTTGTTGTTACGTAGATTTGTTTTCTTCTAAATTCAAGTGCATGTAATGAAGTTTCTGGCTGGTGTATGCAAGTCTCTAATTTTCTACTTGCAACATTAGTTTATCTTTTCTAATTTTCTCACTCCCTTTCCCACTCTCCTAGAAAATTCTTCCCTTGCAGATATCTGTAAGATTTTTTCGCAAGGTCAGTGGAGTGTCCCTATTGGATCCCTGACCATAAGGCCATTAGGAGAAAACTCATTTTTACTTGCGCATGCACATATGATAGTTGCACCGGTTAAGTAGAGGGACTTAGAATCCCAGAGCATTAGCAAGATAACCAACAATTTGTCCCCAAAATTTTTCTCTGCAACTTGATTTTTGGCACCCACCGTAAGGCATTTAGTAGCATCTCAGCACCTAAATATGACCACAAGGTCTAAAAATACAATTTTTTTTTAGAAAATTCAAAATATAAAAAGGAAAAATCTCCAGAATTTGAATAGCTATATGAGCCACATGTCTACAAACCATGGCTATTCCAAGAAATACTCCTATTGAAATACCTGAATTTCTCTTCCACATCCAAGAGGATATTGCTTCAGATTTGAGAGAAGTTATTTGACACAATAAGCAAAGTGTCAATCAATACTTCATTACCACAAGAATTCTTGACCTTGAAGAAGAACGTGTTGCTGAATTGGAGAGGCAAAGACAAATTCCAACCACAAAAAATAAGAACATAAATTTCAGTGATGATAGAAACACCCAAACAGAGACAAGGAGGAAAAACTGACCCTATTTTTGAAGAGCTTCAAAGAAGATAAGAGTTTCTCATAATTATGAGGTCTCCTTTTCATCAAGCAACCAGTCACATTGGGAACCTGAGTGTTGTCAATCCTTTGGACAATGAATTTCCATACATTGAATATTTCACTGACGTAGAGACCGAAGAAGAAGCTAGAGAATGAGAAGCAAGAGAGGAAGAGGAAATAAGAGCTCAACTCAAATAAATTGAAAGAATTCAAGCTAAGGCAGATGAAAGAGCAGCAGCATGAAGCTACATCCTTAGAGAAGTTGGAAGATAGAAACAAAAACCGAATAGGGGATCATGATCATGAAATATATAGGCCTAATGTACTATGGGGAGAAACACCAAACCACTCAGCCTTGCTCAACCACTCCATGAGCTACCAAGAGGCTCAAGAAAAAAATTTCCAAAATTCAGAGGGGATGGTTCTCAACTCCCAAAGAACATGTAGCAACATTTATCACCACTTGCAGTGTATTGGGTGTGGAGGATGAAGATGTGTTAGTTAGGCTCTTTGTGGAGTCACTACAAGAAAAATATGCTGAATGGTTCTACATGCTACCCCCAGTGGTCTGTCACCTGTTGGGAAGTGCATTCAAGACATGTTTAAGACCATAGAAGACTGCCAGGATATCTTGGTCCAATTGGTACAAATGAAGAAAGAAACCTCCAAATCAATGAGAGAATTCATAGCAAGATATAATAGAGTGATAAGAAGAATCCCCAAAGATGTGGTGCCTCCTGAAAACAATTTGAAGAGGTTCTTCATCAGTTCCTTACCATCAAAAGTAGGTTTCTTCCTTAGAAGAACCCAACCAAGAACATTGAGGGAAGCTCAAGATCATGTGATATAAACCGATGATGATCTAATCCTATCCAGTAAAGTGAAAGGCCCAAATGGAAAGAAAAAGGGCCATAATTTAGGCTCAGTCACCATAGACCCAATGTTCCAAAAATGGAGAATGACTTGGTTGCCTTGAAGAAATAGTTGTCCTAGATCACAATGTGGAACACTCCAAGGAAGCCAAATCCTGCAAATAGACCAAGGATTTCCCCACCTCCTTTTTGGCTCACTCTTGAAGCACCACTAGTTAATGCCACTTATGACAATAGAAATTAAAGAACTGAAGAAGAAAATGTGAAGGACTATGAAAATTATCTCTGAGGTCGAGGAAGTTGATGGTGATATGCACAATGGCCTAATTAAGTATGTTGATGATAAAGATGATGAGGATGAAGAATCTCCAAGTTTATCATGCACATTTTTCACTTTCACACAACTCAAGAAAGGTGCTCCATCCTCGGTGACTGTAGTGAAGGAAAATAAGAAGAAAGAAGATTATCCTATGGAGGTCCCACAAAATAAAATCATCAACAGAGGATCACCATTACCACCTTCTATGGAGTCGGCTAAAGAAAAAGTAGACCCACTGGTTAGCAAGGATCATGCTGCCATACCAAGTAAGTCATCTAATCCTTCTCTCAGCTCAAAGGTTCCTAAGAATAAAAATCCTTCATATGTTGTTCCCATAAAAAATATAAGGTTTCATCAAAACCTACATCCCCATCTCCTTCCAATCCAGTTAATGCACCCGTGAAGGAAAATAAAGCACCAAAAATAAAAAATCCTTCACCATGTAAATATTCCATCAATCCTGAAACCTCTTCCTCACCCACCATAACCCCATTTGAATTTGTGGAACACGCAAGCAAAAATAAATTCCAACTCTCAAAAATAGAATACCTACAAACGCATCCCACCCAATTTGATAGGTTCATTGATGTAGTTCGTGGTAGTAATCCTATAACCTTAGGTCCAAGTTCCAAAGGCTTACTCCCCACACCATCCACACCACCTTCTCAAAACATGCTAGCTCTCAGTGCCTCCAAAACCAACAAGGTTGAACCTTTCTACCTGTCACTCCTCATTAAAGGCTTCTAGCTAAATAATTGTATCATAGATTCTGGAGCCTCAAATAATGTGATGCCCATCAAAGTTGTAAATTCTCTAGGCCTCACCTTGACCGGGAAAATGGCACTTGTTATTCAATGGAATCCAAACAAGTGCCATTGGTAAGAAGAATCAAATATGCACAGGTAGCACTAGCTGATTTTCCAAACAAGAAGGTGCTCTTGACCATCCTGGTGGTGGACATCCTAACATCCTTTATCATGCTATTGAGACAAAAATTATACAGAGACTTGGGTGGAGAAATAAAAATGGACTAGTCATCTACAACTATTCCAGTGAAAGGAGAGATGAAGAAGTTGCTTCCAGTAAGGAAGATGAAGTTCATAGTATGAAAGTCTGATGATCCAAAGGCAAACATTCTTTTTCAAGATAGCGGGATAGAAACTACTTCCTCACATTAGAAAAAGATGAGAAATTTCCACTTCTTATGGAAGAGGAAGAAGATCAAGTTTAGACAATGGAATTTGATGGTAGTCATTCTAGTGCAGGTTCGGGAGTAGGTGTAGTGTTGTATTCTCCTTCTGGTGAACTGTACTCCTTTTCCTACAAGTTGCAATTTTATAATATGAATAAAAAGGTGGAGTATGAAGCTCTCCTCTTAGGAAAAAATGTGGCGAAAGACATGTGAATCAAGAATATGAGATGTGGAGGTGATGTAGAGGTGATAGTAAAGTAAGTCTATCAACAATATCAGGTGAAGAATCCAAGGCTCTGGCATTATAGAAACAGAGTATGGGACTGCATTGAATCTTTTGATGCATTTTCCATTGAAGCTATCCCAAGATAAAAAAATGAAAATGTTGATTCACTTGCGGTGTCGGCTTCCCTAGTGACACCTCATCCTTATTTTGATAAAGATAAGGTGACCATTGAAATGGTATTCAGGCCTATTATACCAGATAATGCAAATCATTGAAAAGTATTTAATGATGATAACCAAAGTCTAGAATTTTGGAACAAAGGGATAATTTCAATAATCTCTTCTTTGAAGGAGGCAAAAATCCACACTAAGAAGCCGTAGCTAGAGAGAGAGAAAGAAGTAATTGAAGGGGTTGATGAAGAAGGAGTGATAAAATTGAAAGGTAACAAGATTCCCAAAGGCCTAGTTTCTCTAGAATACCTCTTTGACAAACACGAAAGATCCATTCAAGAGAAAGAAAATAAATCTTCTTGGTGCCCAACTGATTTTGATAAGGAAAAAATCAGCACGCTGGAGGAGAAAAGGAATGTCAACATTAGAAAAAATTTCTCACGTGAGGAGAAAATAATATTTCTTGCACTACTCAAGAAATATTCAGATGTTATATTTAGATATTTTTGCCTACTCTTATGATGAACTCAAATCCTTCCAACAAAAGGAAATGCATCACTTGATTCCTTTGAAGCAGGATGCCAAGCCATTTAGAAAAAAAAAAGGCCATACAACCAAAAGATTGCTGATACCATCAAGGAGGAGGTAATGAAGATGCTCAATGCAAGGATTATATTTCCCATCCATCATTCAACATGGGTGGCCAACATCGTGTGGGTGTGGAAGAATAATGGCATAATAATAATATGTGTAGCTTTCACAACTTGAACCAGGCATCACTGAAAGACAATTACCCTCTCCCTATCATGGACCACATTTTACAAGTAGTCATCAGATTTGAAATGCTTTCATTTCTTGATGGATTCTCAGGAGTATAATCAAATCAAAGTGGTGGAGGAGGATCACACCAAGACAACCTTCACAAAACCTTGGGCACTTTTCCTACGACATAATGCTTTTCACCTAATCAATGGGGAGCTACATTCCAAAGAGTGATGGATTTTGCATTCAAAGATCTAAAACATTGCATTTTCATATATCTCGATGATCTCATAGAGTTTTCAAATAAGAGGGGATCATATCCATCACTTGGAACAAGTACTTGCAAGTGCGAGAAAACATGGCATATCACTAAATCCCAAAAAGTACATTTTCGAGTTATGGAAGGAAATTTACTGGGGAATATCATGAATAAACATGGAGCACACATTTATCCTGAGAGAGTATGAGCCATTCAAGCATTATCTCTTCCCACAAGCAAGAAAGGAGTTCATTCATTCTTGAAAGGTGAATTTTCTTCATCACTTTGTTCCTGAGTTTGTTGAATTGACAAAGCACATCACCACCATGATGAAGCCATAGGAAAAATTCAAATGGAACAATGAAGGGAAGGAAACATTTGAAGATATCAAAAAATCCATTGCCAAGGCTCTAACTCTTGTGTCTCCAATTTTAACAAAGAATTCATCATGTATTGTTATGCATCAGAACATACCCTCTTTGTTGTCATTTTCAGAAGAATGATGAAGGCATGGAAGCACTTATTACTTTCATGAGTTGTGCATTAAAAATGATGAACTAAACTACAACTAGTTGGAGAAGCATGCCTATGCAGTGGTCAAGTCTGTAAAAATTTTTAGGTTTTACATACTCAACTCTCATATGGTAGTGATGGTCCCTAGCAGTGCAATCAATTCCATCTTGACACAATAGGATCCCAGAGCTAAAAGAGGAAATTAGATTACGAAGAATCAAGAATATGACTTGGAGATTCAACCCTCTAACCTGGTAAGGGGAATGGTTTGTGCAGGTTGATTGCTTGAAGATGAAACACTCAAAGCTCAACACGGTGAAGAAAATTGTGCTTGCTCAACTTGTTATGAAAACAACCCACATGTCCTCTTTGTAACCACTACTAATGAGTGGTATGTTGATATTTCCTATTAATTAACTTATGGAGAATTCCCTCCTCATATTGATTACAAGAAAAGGAGAACACTCAAGCTGAAGGTGATAAAGTTTGTAATCTAGAATCACATGCTTTACTAAGAGAGGCTTAGATGGATGCTTCCTCGGTGTGTAGATAAAGAGAAACAAGGAAAATTACTTAAAGCATACCATGACCAAGCATGTGGTGGAACTTTTTCAGCTATGGTAACTACACATGAGATCATCTGAGGAAGGTATTATTGGCCTACCCTCTTTGCAGACACTCAAGATTGGGTTTCCAAATGTGAAGCATGCCAACAATTCATTGGAAGACCACAAATTGTTGCACTACCATTAGGCCTGTTGTTATTGAAGAACCATTTCAGAAGTGGGGCTAGATTTCATTGGTGTTTTGAATCCTCACTCAAGCACGGGGGCACACCTATATGCTCATGGTGACAAATTAATTCACAAAATGGGTGGAGGCATTCTAGCCAAGCAAGCCAACACCGAAAAAATATGCAACTTCATCAAGGAGAATATCATAATATGTTTCAGAGTACCACAAAAGATTGTAGCAAATAATGCTACCTGTTTCTCTTGAGGGTGTTGACCGATTTTTTCTATGGCTATGGAATCTCTCTATCTCATTCCTCCAGATACTATCCACAAGGGAATGGACAGGATGAATCAAGCAATAAGAACATTTTGACCATCATCTACAAAATTGTAGATGAAAATAAAAGGAATTGGCACAAAAATTTGTATGATGCATTGTGGGAGGACATGATCACTCCCAAAAAGGCAATAGGTATGTCACCATTCCAACTATTATATGGATTCAAGAAGAAATTCCCATCACAATTGAGATTTTGGCTCTCAAGTTGCTATAGGGAATAAAAGATGGATAGTACAAGGATTCCATTGACAAGAGGATCCTCTTTCTTGAGAGGCTAGAAGAAAATAGACTCCGAGTGGTGGACCATATCAAGAGCACAAATTGAAAGTATAGAAAGTTTTTGATAAGAAATCCAAGGCAAGGGAATTCAAAGTTGGAGACTTCATCTTGCTATGGGACAAGAGAAGGGAACCAAAAGGCAGCCATGGAAAGTTTGATTCGTTATGGCTCGGCCCATTCCAGATTCGTGAATCTTGTGGCGAGAATGTTTTTACTCTCATATTTGGATGGAACACTGCTGGAATTGCCTTGCAGTGGGAAATACCTAAAATTGTATCATCAGTGAAAATAGGTTGTCCCCACCTTGTACCATAGGTGATTTCTAGGTGTGTTTCCCATTTTTTTGTGTTTCATGTGTTTCCTTTCCATCATTTGTGTGTGTGTGTGTGTGTGTGTGTGTGTGTGTGTGTGTGTGTGTGTGTGTGTGTGTTTCCTTTTTCCATTCTTTCTTTCTTGAAATTGTACATGACTTTGCAAGGCCCAATGGATAAGGAAATGGTCACCAAATTATATGGTCTAAAATTGAGATTCTAGATTCCCATGTCATGTCTTTTCTACACTCAGTCCATGCCATTTCCCCAAGCTAGATCTAGTTGTTGTCATGTAAATGTGCAACAGGAAATTGACAATTTCCAAGCATGACAATTATACCCATGTGCCAAAATTTTCATGTTTTGTCATTCCCAGGCACCCAGTCCACCTAGTTAGTCTAGTGACCCCCCAGACAATGTTATCTCATCCCCCTAGGTGATTTAGGAAAGTCAAATCAGTCCCCTAGGTGATTTTAGGAAGTTATGAAAAGATGTTATCTTCTGGCAGTATTGGGAAGGGCTATCGCTGGCCTTCCCAAGACTGATCAACCCCCCTGGAGTGCAATGAAAATTCAAAATTCAACATGGAGGTGAATTGAATACCTTAGAACATCATGGAAATTATTTTGGAAGGTTTGGGGAAGTTTTGAAAGACTTGGAGCAGTTTGAGTAAAAAATAGGGTTCATAAGCCTAGGTAGTACACATGCCTAAAACAGCTGTTGGGCTTCAAGAAGAAATTTAGGGGGCTCTAGATGGAAAAAATTAGATGTAAAAAAAACATCTATGGAAAGATTATTCTAATACCTACATGGTGAAATCATATTTTCACAACACATTGGAGAATAGAGTTTGCGGGTTTTTCTCGAGACACGGGTGGAGTCCCAAATCAAAAATCCTTTTTTTCAAGGGATCAAATGGATGAATAAAGACATAATACCCCCACCATTGGATTCAAAATGACATTTCCATTTAGGATCATATAAAATTTCACCAATAAATTCCACCGGGAGCTCAAGTTATCATCATTCCAAGTTACCCTCTTGAAGGTAGTTTAAGAGTTAGTCAATTTTTGGAGGAAACGTGTCAACACCAAGAGCCTGGCGGGATTTTATGTCCCTAAATCTCTAAGGTTAGGTACAAAAACCTTGAAAAAATGTGCCCAGCCCCCATGTGACCTCTGGGACCCTCATGTGACCTTTAGACTTGACAGTTTAGCCCCAGTGCATTTTGGAGCTCAAATTCCCTATCGTTGGATCGAGGACACGTGTCAGCTCCCAGGACCACCATGGAATTTGATGTCCCTCATGTCCCTGAGGTCAGGGAAAGAATACATGTAAAAATTTCCCAGCCCCTATGGGGATTCTTTTGGTCATCCACGTGACCGATTTTCAGCCCCCGAGTGCTTTAAAGCAACTTTTTTCACCTCCATTCCCTATCGTCGGATCAAGGACATGTGTCATCCTCTTGACCACCATGGAATTTGATGTCCCTCATGTCCCTGAGGTCAAGGGAAATCAATAAATGAAAAATTCACCTAGCCTTATCCCTTCATTATTTCAAAAATTTAAAATTCTAACTGTCGCTTCACCTGCTTCCAGTGCTTCTAGCTTGCTTCCACTCCCATGCACAGATATTTCCATTCTTCCTCTGTAACTTCTCATCCATCATTCCACCATTGCTGAAACTCAAACTAGACCTAACAAAAGGTACTTTCCTTCCACTCCATGAAATCATGTAGGTCCCAGAAGGAAATTTGAGCAAACACAGAAGGAGAGGCACATAACGAAGAAGGAGAAAACAAAGAAAACTCCATGGCCATGAAACGAAAAGTTGAAGAAATCTCTCAAATGGATGCGTGAAACAAAAATTTGTATTTTTCTATTAATTCCTCTACCCAAGGCCATCAATAATACACCTTCAAACTCTCCTCTCATGCAATAGAGCATCATATGATGAAGAAATCCCACTTCTAGCTCAACGAAGAAAAAATCCAATTTCCCATCAAATTGTTGGGTGAAACAAAGTAGAATTACATGTGAAGCATCAAAAGAAAAAAACCCACATAAAAATATAATTTTTTTCACAAATGGAGGATAAAACCATACCTGCAATTTTGAGGTCCATTAATGGTTGCATTGCATCCAGAAGCATTGTTAGGCCCAAAATTTGAAACTTTAAAATCTCCTGGACTATTAAGTGGGCGGGCCTGAAATTTCAGAGGGGTGATATTGGGAAAAAACCCATATCAAAAAAATTTTTTCCACATCAATCCAACCTCCAGAAGCCCACTTTCTAAAAATAATAGGTCTACTACATAGGGACTGCTATTTCGGGAAAGTCATCAACAAAAGAACTGCGAAGGAGACGGTGACATTGAAGATGCACTGTAGCTGAGAACTCACTAAAACAGACATTTTTGAAACTTACTAAAAATAGTAAGTGGTCCCATAGAAACCTACTAAAAATAGAAATTTGATCCATAAGGAACGAGGAACAAAGGAGAAAGAGGAAAATTGAGAGCCACGACATCCAGTTGAAGATCAGGGACTTGATTTTTCACACTTACTAAAAATAGTAAGTTGTTCTTTCTGGGCTAAACATGAAGTAAAAGTGGACGATTTAGAATCTGACACATCCCTTTGCCTGCGAGAGTATGATGTGGAAGACAACGATGTCTTATACATGGACCTGAATGACCTTAAGAATCACATGGCCTCCAAGGACTGAAAGAGGATTGAAGACTAGATATTCACAAGTGGCTTGTTCACCATTGTAGGAAACCCAGTGTCTATGTAGAGTCTTGAGTTATTCCTAGCTTGCTCTTTCCACTACGAGCCCGAGACATGAACCATCCAGAGAAAATGATACAAAAATGATGGTCATCAATGCCTAGGACCATTTCACTCTCTCTCTAAGATATACCGACATCCCCCAACATGGTCATCATCTCAAAGGATAGGGCCTCACATGATTGGGAAACAATGGATTCATATGTCCAAGGAGTAGTGCTCGGCTCATGGTTGAAAACAAGAAGAAAGCCTTCCAGGATTCCCAAGAATCTTCCAAGGTGTGAGTTTCGAGAAGGGTATTATGATGTCATCACTCTCCTTAGTAGAGTTATGGGAGAAGCAAGCATGAGAGACTTCTAGGACTGGATGGGCCTTTTCATCTTGACATTGACAGAAGGAAAGCAAAGGATTGACTGGGGGTAGATCATCAATGATAATCTCCATCTGTAACTTCTCCAAGTGCCCATAACAAGGAAGTTCCACATGACTTCTTACCTAGTTTATCTCCTTGCAAGCTCAAGATCATTCAAAGGATTGTCTCTCACGTAGAACATTGCTTCCAAGGTGCCTACATTTGAGAAACTTCCACAGTTGGTAATGGAGGAGAGAAATAGGCATTTCACTTACGTGAATGATGCATTCACCATGTACGTGGTTCAAATCTTAGAAGGGGATCTTGAAGCTAGGATGTCACCACAAGTGGCATCCCTGATCAAGGAATATGACTCGTACTTCATACAATTCTCAACCTTCTCCTACATATGAGTCACTGGCTTCGACCAAGCTCCACTGAGACTGCTTAAGTACCTTAGTGACTAGATCGTATTGTTTGAGCTCTATAGGAAGATCAACTCAAGTGAATAAAAAGCTCAGAAGAAGAGAAAGAATTTGATTTCATTTCCTATATCTCTAGGGGTGTTCACATGCAAAATATCAAATGACGCATCTCACCTAAAGGCTTCTTTCACACATATAAATTTACATTCCTACGTTGCCCAGCCCAAGTTTGACATCTGAGAAGATCTCAACTCATTCTATATCCCATAATTACAACATGATCCACAAGTCAAGGACTACTTGGGCCAATGTATTGATGATTTTCAAAGTATGTGAAAAGGACCACATGAGGATGAAAATCAGCGAGATGAAGAAATTCAAGTTCTCTTGGTATGAAGACATCTTGGATGATGATGGGACAAAATGTATGATCCTAAGTACGTAATAGTCAAGATGTCCTCAATGCCCAAATCAACTGGCATGTTTGTGAATCAAGAGATATATTGGAGCGGAATGAAAAGGTGGTGAGGAGAATGAGGAACTAGTTTCGAAGAAGAAGGACTATGGTCATCCAGTCATGAGGAATTTCTCCAAGCCAAAAGCAAGATTCACATCATTCATCTTTAAAAGTGGTGGAGGTGACTTCCAGCTCTAAACACTCTGGAGCGAGTTCAAAAAGGAAGGCCACGAATTGGAAATTTCTTCCCATGAGAAGACACCCAAGAAATTTAGGGTAGAAGAAGGCTCATTGGCGTCACTGCAGGAGGAAAACTTGATCTCAGTAATGCAATAGAAAATCTAGTAGCAAAAGCATAGGTGAACGAGGAGTACATGGTTCACATTTAGTCTTTGAGCTACCACAAGAGGTCTCACCTCTTGTTGACACCAACACCCCTCTCATTTAGGACTTGCCTCCTCCTCCAAAATAAAGAATGGTTGGTGCACCCATCATTGAGCTTGAATCTAGAGAAATGTTTCTGTGGATGTGGGAAATGGTCATCCTTGACACTCACACTGTGTAAAAAGTAAAAGTCCATGATCTATCAATGATTATCTCATTGGCTAAAGAAAAAGGTCAAGAAAGATTGCACATATAGCCTCACAATTCTACAGTGGGGAGACAGGTAATCAATACATCAAAGTAGCTCAGGCCAAAGGTAATCAAGCTAGTGGATGAGATGACACCAGCTGACTATGAGATGAGCATAATCCAATTGGGACTAACTACTCATGAGGGATATTTACACATATATCAACAATCTTCTACTCACATGGTGGTAAGGAATAAATAATATAAAGAGAATATTGAGGTACTAGAGGAACAAGTACGAAATATTTCATCTTATGTGTAACACTTGGTGGAACCAAGCACTACAACACTTCCTATTGAGAAAGTGGCACCCATTAGTAGCTTCGATCTAGAATCCATCAGAAGAATGCATGAGCTCACGATGCAGGGGGAGAAAAAATGAATGGATCTACTCAATCTTTGAAAAAGGAAGCCAACACTCCAATAGGTAGTCAATATCTTTATACATGTGTCAATAACTAATAGAATGTGAGCACTCAAAGAGGATGTGGAGAAAGAAATAGAGTACTGGAACCTCTGGGACCAGTAGTGAGTGAGATGAGCAACACCCATCATTAGGAGTTGATCGATAAGAAGGTTTTTGAAACTCTTGTAGAAGACTTGACACATGTATGGGCAAGGGCCTTGGCAATCAGGTTTGAGGAAATCAATTGGGCCTTCACAGAGCTAGAGGAGAAAGAAGAACAAACATACAAGCTACAGGATAGTATAAATTGGAAAGTTCAAAAACTTAGAGTACCTGCAATGAGAGAACACACAATTATTGATGAGTTGATTAACCCTTTTGAATAATATGTCAAGAAAGGGGTGGGAAACCATTGTCCTTCACTAAGGATACTCTTGACTTCCTCTCAGAGATCTGATTGTCCATTTCAATTATTACATAAAAGCACTCATCATGGTTCGAGAAGTGCAAGGACATCAACAATGTGATCGATGGATGGACCAAAACCTTGAGCTGCATTTGCATCCCTCATGCCGAAAAAGTAGAACCTGCATCAACTCATTTTAATAAGGAGCTTGGAAAGACATAAGTCTTCTTAGGAATGTGAAGTGGAGAGTAGTCAGAGAATGGAGCCAAGTCCACCATGTAGCTCATTCTTCACATAATTCTTCTTCTTTCTTCTTCTTCTTCTCTTCTCACTCAACACTCTCTCATCAATGTTATATTTTTGTGTTGAGGTTTGCACTTTTTAATATTACTTTAAGTGACTTTAGAAACATAATGTAAAATTTAAGTTTCCTTGATTTTATAAAAGGGACTTAAATATTTAAGTGGAATATGAACAATCTAAAGTCAAATTAAAGTATTTGAAAATTCACTAGGAAGATGAAGAGTTGCATCCTCTTCTATAAATTGTAACTAGCTCCTCATTTGATGGTCTTCTTAGAAAAATTCTAAAATCTTCTTAAACTTCTTAGATATTGGAGCTATTTTTGTGAATTCATGAGAGAGATATCCTTGTGAAGAGAGCAAAGAGATAGAAAATTTCTTCTATTTTCCCTACTCAAAATGTCTTCCATTTCTATGATATGTACAATTTCTGCTTGAGCTTCAATAAAGGAAGAAGGAATTTTAGCCTTTTTTGACTGAGGGGTTTAGTGGTACTTTTTGTTCATCAAACTCTATTTGGTCTTCTTGTTGTTACGTAGATTTGTTTTCTTCTAAATTCAAGTGCATGTAATGAAGTTTCTGGCTGGTGTATGCAAGTCTCTGATTTTCTACTTGCAACATTAGTTTATCTTTTCTAATTTTCTCACTCCCTTTCCCACTCTCCTATAAAATTATTCCCATTGCAAATATCTGCAAGATTTTGTCGCATGGTCAATGGAGTGTCACTGTTGGATCCTCGGGCATAAGGATGCCAGGGAAAAATCATTTTTTATTTATGCATGTATATACTGTAGCTACACCGGTTAAGTAGAGGGACTTAGGATCCCAGAGCGTTGCAAATATAACCACCAATTTTTCCCCAAATTTTTTTCTCACCAACAGAGACCTTAAAGGAGGTTTTCTAAGAATTTCCTCAGACCCAGGCACCCAGAAAAGGACCAAGGAACTCATGGGTGCCCCTCCTCTCTAAGTACCCTAGTCCAGTCAAATCTTCCAGTTATGCAATTTTTCTAAGCTCTAGTGAGATGGTCAGTATTTCTCATTTCTTTGTTTTCCAGTGTCATGCACTTTCCAAAACTTGGAGAATCAGCTACAACTTCTTACCCTCTCTTACAATTAGGGTTTCATTATTTATTGTTTAGTTTCTTGGGTATTATTTCTATATTTCATTATTTCTTATTTATTGTTGCAATAAAATTTAAATTAGGCTCATAAATCAGATTTTTATCTTAATCACTTTGCGTAGGATCCTCATTTTCCTTTAGCATGGGTTGTAAAATTCCTTAAATTTTTGATTTACTTAAGATACATCCTAATTACCAGGTTGTTCTGCAAAAAACCTAGACACCTTGTATCTTCCTAAAGATACACCACCATATGAAATAAGTCCTATCTTTGACCATTTATTTGACGAATAATCTTCGTGAACCTCCATCCAATAAACCAATATTGAAGTCAATTCAAGTCTTGCATACTCTATTTTACGACAAATTTCAAAGCTATTTAATCCACGATTACATCTCTTAAATCTTAAATCCAATAACTTAAAGATGTTTATCGGGCTCATGATAGTTCTTCTTCTCTTGTTCATCCTATGTATTCTACATGTGCTCATATCAATAAGCCTCTCCAGTGCCCTAGTCTAGGCTATCTCTCCGAGATCCACATTTTCTAGGGCTTCGCACGATGTTCTTCCATCTTTGTTCGAGTTAGCCATCATGACTACATAGTCTAGAAACCACTTTACGCAAATCATATAAGTCTCTTCTAACCCTCTTCACATTCAAGGTTTCATACTTAATTACTTAGTTACTTGGGTTAAATTCTATATTTCATTATTTATTTATTTACTTTTGTAATAGCATATAGATTAGGATCATAAATCACATTTTTAGCTTAATCATTTTTGGTGAACTCGATGTGTTGACACTTAGGATCCTCATTTTTCCTTGATCATGGGTCATAAAATTCCTCAAATTTCTTTCTTCGATTTACTTAAGATGCATCCCGATTTCAAGGTTTTCTCAAAAACCCTAGACATCATGTATCTTCCTAAAGATACATCACCACACGAAATAAGTCCTATCTTGACCATCTATATGAATACTCCAACCTTGTGAACCTCCATCAAATTAACCCATATTAGAGTCAACTCAAGCCTTGTATACTCTATTTTCCAAAAAAATCACGCTATGGAATCCACGATCGCATCTCTTAAATATGAAACTTTAACAACTTAAAGACACTCCTAAGGCACATGATAGTTCTTCTTCTCATGTTCATGTTATGTCTTCTACATGTGCTCATATCAATAAGCCTTAATGTATACCATTGCCGGATCCTCTCACCTTTGATCACAATACTAAACAACATGACATTTTTACTAAGATCATTAATAATAAATTGATCACTTTACCATTTACTCATTACTATCCTCCTTATCAGATAACAAAATATCAAGGTCATCCATATTACAATTATCATCGAATAATTAGACATAATGTCAATGATTGTTATACATTATAACTAAGAATCAAACATCTTGAACATAATGGCTTTATCTCATTCACTACACAAGATTCTATTGCATGCCCATCTACAAATGTTACATCCAAATGGGCTCCTAAATCTTCTCCTATGTCTAATGAGCATCATGCTACCACTTATAATGTGCTTTCTTTGGCCATTCAAGTGCCACCTATTCAATCCACTCAACCTCCTCTTAAGGATGGTCCCACTCCTTTACTCAAGTTATTCACGAAATTATCAAGTCAAACTTAGCAATCACCTCTTAAGGTTCACTCTCCATCACCTCCTCCTACTCAGTCATCTACAATATTACCAAGTCACTCTAAGAAACCTCCTCTAAAAATCAGTTCAACTTGGCCTCTACTCAAGTCTTCTACAATGTTATCAATTAAGACACAACCAGCAAATCTCTTGTAGCATCACCACCTATGTGCCCAATCACTTTTTGAAGGAAAATAATCCTTACATTGATCGAATCAATGTCATTAGTTGATCTATTTTATCATCACACATTTGGGGGAATCACGTTTATCTCCCCCAACATCAACACATATTTTATATTCAAATCATTTCACACTTAGATTTTAATAGATACATCTTCACACACGCTAGCATCATCATTTTCTGATGACACACTCTTGAACTTCGGTTCACACTTGACTATTGAGAGCATCCTATATACTTGAACCTCACACAAGACACATTACACATTACACATTCTCACTCATCTTACGCCTTTGTACATACACAACATATTACATCTTACATCTATTATTCATCATTCACATTTCATTCTTTATACATCTATACATCATATAAATTATACATGTTGCACTCACTACCCTATGACGCACTCTAGTCTCATGGTCTATATTAATTTTTTGAGGGTATACATATCTAATGGACCTCATCACACTCACACCTCCAATCATTCAATATTTTTATCATACGACATTCCTAATTATTACTCTAATCATTTAACGATATAATATTTAGGCTACATCATCACTTTTGTTTCCCACATTTGTGTTTGGTTGTCATTGATGTCTTTATGTTGTCCTAGTGCTTCTTTTTCATGGAAGTAGTGTGTCTAGGGAGTCATAGAGTGTTGGTTTCTTGTCAATCCATGCTAAGCCAAATTGATGTCCTTTAAGTGCATGGGAGTCATATGAGTCTCTGTGGTGCAAAGTGAAGCTGTAAAATACTTCTAGTAGGTGTATCTTAGGTGGATGGATTCACTCCAGGACTCAAAATGTCAAGAAACAAGCTTTGGAGAAAAATGCCACTTCTAGCCAAAACTACCTTTGAGTCACCCAACTGTTATTACATGAAAATGGGATGTGGTAGAAAATTTCAGAGCTATCCCTATCAAAAATAATCATGGGATATGATGAAGTAATGTTTCCTTGTGCTTCATTCAAAATTTACAGTCCTCACGAGGTCATTTGAACAAATTACTCAAGTTTTTGTAAAACTACCTTGTTGAAAAATGTATTTTGAGGCCTCTGGTTTCTTAGGTGTCAAGAAAAAATATGAAGACTCCTTCAGATAAATCATATAAGTAATTTTTTGGAGGAATCCAATCATGAGATATTTCAAAAAAATTTAGGTGAATTGGATCAATATTAAAAAAGATATGAGCATTCTTCTAACAGGATATTTCTCCTCTCAGGTTGGTTTCTTGAAGCTTTGAGTTGCAATGAGTCAATTTTCTTTGTTTTTCTTGTCAAGATTGGGAATTTTTCATATTTTTAGAGTCATATTATTTCCTCACCATGTCATAGTTGTTACTAGCATGAAAATCAAGCATTATCACCCTAGAAGTTCCATCTCAGTTATGCAAGGCCAACCTCATTCAATCATGAAGGCACAGTTAGGGTACAATGTGTAAAATGGTTATTTGAGTTGGAAATTTGTCTTGATCCCTTAAATTTAACATTACTGAAGATGATGCAACTCATGGATTATTCTCTCAGCATGCTTCAATCTCAAAAACTTAGTTTCCACCTTGTCTTGGACTATACCTTGGATGTTCTTTGTTGACTGTGATAATATGCATGGAATGACACTGAGAAAGTTGGAATGAAAGGCTAACATAGAGGTATTTGTTTAGAGTTTGAGTTTTTTTAGTGTTTAAAAAGTAAAATAAGTCCTAATCATCCCCTATTCAAATCAAGACTTCTAATGTAACATGTCTCATTGTCCTTAAGCTCAACTCTTGATCACTTTGTGCACATTTGTTAGATGACTGGGAGCTAATGGAAGGTTTTCAAGTTTGATTTTTGCTTGGAAAAGATGGAGGATGATCCCAAAAAGTTGGAAAAGGATTAATTTTCAAATTCCATGCATTATGAAGGGATAAATTCAATTTTCTCTTGGTCTCGGGTGCACATAATATCTAACCCTAAAACTAGGGTTTCTCGAGAAATATTTGATCGAAACACAAAATTTAACCAGCCAAATCTCAAAAAAGTTTGTAAAAATATCTATATGATCATTACAAACACATTTTAAATTTTTTCAAGTAAGTTCATGGAATGACGAATGATAATTTGATGATAGTTTCCTCATACAGTCATGTTTGATAGTAATTTGAGCTTTTCTTCATTTTAAACAATCTTGGAAAATAAAGACCAATTTGGTGTTGAATCAAGCTCTTCCATGGTTAAATGAGTTCCGAGGACTACATGTTTTTCTTGGAAAGGTTTTTCTCTAAGATATTGCAAAGAAAACCTCTTCTACATGGATCTTTGTTAGCCTTTATTCATGCAAAAATTTTAATTGGTACTGTTAAGGTTATTTCTTAAGCTTTGTATGCATCCAAATGTTCTCTAGAAGGCACTCAAAGTCAGCACGGATCAAAAGAGATTCAATATAGTGAAATCCTCATGTGAATGCATATACAATCATCATTTTTTTCTCTTAAAACTCCCTCTCAAGCACTATGCAAGACCTGAAATTGTTCCTAAGACATAATAGGTGAAGTTGCAAAGTCTTGAGATGGTTTCCATTGAAATCATTAAATTCTTGGTTGAATTTCTAAATCCTTTCTCAGTTACAACTCATGAAAATATTTCAACTGCATTGTAAGAAGAGGAAAAGATAGTGTTATTCCTTTTCATGCAAAACAAGTGTCAAGTTTTGTTTTAAGGTTGACACGAGAATATGAAAAACAAGAGGCGAGGAAGTGAAAGTTTAACAATTTAGAAGAGGTAGGAAATTTTTAGTCAGCGAAGTTGAATGAAGTCTCAAAAGTCCATTTTTCATTTTCTCCACTTGTAAAAATAAAATGGTTTTGTTCTCATGAAGGTAAGTTGGAGAGTCAATATTTATTTTGTATTCTCCTGTTGAAGCTCGAGTCATAAGATATGAGAGAGAGTTGAAGGGTAAATGAGATATATGAAAGAGTGAGAAAGAACATTAAAAGTATGTGACAAAGTTTGATATGAAAATAGAAATAATAAGTGAAGGTATGTTGACAAAGATGAAACTAAAATAGAAATAAAAGAAGTGAATGGTGAAAAAAAAGAGAAAATAATATGATCAAAAGGTGTTAATAAGTGTTTAGTGATGAACAAGGATGAAAAAGGAAACAAAGCGGATATACAATATATAGGTAATTTGGTGAAACAATGAGCTAATGATCACGGTGGAAATAGGGAATGAAAGGCATGAAAGACAAGAAATTGGTGAACTATGCAAGAATTTGAGAACAAAGGTTATAGAATGTTTTGGTGTTACTTGATATAAGGATGTATTAGGATCGGTTTCATGATTTATCTTGATCGAGTATATTAATGCAATATCGTGAATAAAGTAAATCAAAAATTGGCAAATGATTTATGATCAAGAAAAATGATATTAAATCGCTGAAGTTGCAACATTGTTACTACATGATCAATTGAAATGATTGAATTATATAAGTAGGTGCTTATACTAGAAGGATTTGGTGCTTATTTCTCTATTAGGCTGAGTGGGTGCTCATTCCTTCATCTAGTTGGTGCTAGGTGTCATATGAAGTTGGTGCTTCACAGATCAAGTGGGTGCTTGATCAATTGTAAATCAGTGTTTAGAATTGGTGTTCTAATAAAAGGTTGATTTCAAAGTGGGTTTTTCCCTTCTTGGGTTTCCCACTATAAACTCTATGTCAATCTCATTTGTGTTACTTGTTTCAAGTTTTTCTTGTGCTCTTTGTCTAACTAGTGGTTCAAGTTAAGTAATATATAAAGTTTGAAAAGTATTAAATTGTGCTCGAATTGATTCACCCCCTCTTAGTGCTTATGATATACAACAAATTCTTCTAGCATCATTTAGTGATATACGCTTTAGTATACATCATCACTTCTTCTAGCTTCTTTTCGTGACATACATTGTAGGCTAAAACATCACTTATCCTAGCTTATTTTCATGATATAATCTTTAGGATAAATCATCAATTATTCTATCATCTTATCATGATATATGATTTAGAATTAATCATCACACATTCTCACACCTCATCTCTATATTGCATACCACCCCACCACGCTACATTCACCAACTCTTTCTACATACAACACATCATTCAAACCATTTCCCGATGAAGCACTCTCATTTACAGTTCATTCTTGGATGCCGAGGGGCATAAACAAAAGAACCTCACTTTGCATATAATTATATTTCACTTGGTGGGTATGTGGATCCTATCACATTCAATCTACATTCCATTCCATTCCATCCATCCACTACATACCTTTGCATATATTGGTTGCATTTACTATTGCTTACATTTACTTGTACATGTTCATATTATTACACATGCTAGATTAATATCTTGTATGCCATTATCTTTATCATAAAAACATGCATGTTCACTTTCCTTTCTATTTGTGATAATAGTTTATATAGATCCATTACACATAACATGGATGCTTGGTGTAGTACCTAGTCTTGGTTCCAAAACACCTCCCGGGGAATCCAATTTTGTACATTACAAGTGTTATTATTTCATTTTGTTTCATAACACACTAATTTATTAGATTATACACACTTTGACATAATTTTTATCTTTCTAACATGCTAATGGGTGCTTCACGTGCAACATTTATTTTTTAGGAATGTTTACTTTTTCTTATCATTATTTGTGGGCTTTGACCTATGTCTTTCTTTTTCTCTGATTTCTTGTGACCACTATGGTCTTAATTATGTTGGGACATCATGAGTGGTTTA
Organism: Taxus wallichiana var. yunnanensis; assembly: GCA_018340775.1. Classification (NCBI taxonomy): domain Eukaryota; kingdom Viridiplantae; phylum Streptophyta; class Pinopsida; order Cupressales; family Taxaceae; genus Taxus; species Taxus wallichiana. Next base: position 374,717 of record CM031244.1, read on the forward strand.
CCATGTTTGCAACCAATTTTTCATAATCTATATTTTCTTCTTGTTTGTTTACTTTTGTTTTAGCTTACACATTGTCTTCTTTGCTTACATTTCGTCTTATACATGCATGTTTGTCTTTGCTTGTACTAAAACTTGTCTCTCATCCACTTGTTTGTGCGTACCTTGGTTTCTACTAAACACATTCCCTTCCTTTAGCAGGGCATAGTTTCAACACGGTGGGTTTTCCTCCTTTAGGCCATACTATCCATCAACGACGTCACATGCAACCCAAATAAGGGGTGCATCATTTGGGTGAACCAAATCACCCTACACAACATTATATAGAGCACGGGATTAGTACATGACAATTTCGAGGCTCGAATTAGACTTAGGTCTATGGCACGAAGACCCCTCCTATATGCCTATAACCAGGGGAAATATAGTATAATTTTTCAGTTTTGAGGTTCAAAATAAAACTTGGGTCCATGACACAACAACCTTTCCTAGATACCTATAACTAGGGGGAATATCACATAATGATTGGTAGTTTAGCACAGTCTACAAAAATCCATACACAACGGATTTTATAGGACATATGGTACTTAACACTTATACACACCATCTCAAGGTGGTGTTTTACATAGCAGTAGCAGATTAAGGGTTAGAGGATGACACCACATAGTTCTCCCTACACTTCTTCCATTTCATTGGCATGAGATTGCCCAAAAACTCACATGCATTGACATCATCTACAAGATCCTTTCTACACTCTTTCCTCATCACGGATCAGGTGCATATGTTCCTTTTTCACATTTTCAGCATTTTTACACACTTTGTTACATAGTTTTATACATATAAATGTGTATTTGACTACTTTTGGGCTTCTCTTTTATAGGTTCATATGTATGGGAAGTGGTAGTCAACATCACCAACATCAACACAAAACCAACCGACACATCACGACATCTACACATGTTTTTTCCCTAGGTTCATTTTCATCACTTTTTACATTTTTATCATATTTAGTCTCCATGCTCTATCTTTTTATCACTCTACACTTTGTCTTGTCCCTCGAACACTTCTCTCATTAATCTTCATGGTTATCAAGTACACATATTTATTTACCTTATGTTACTAAGCTTTCCACTCACCAACATAAAATGGGCGAAAATGTAGACACAAAATCACGTACTTTGGGAAACTATCTAGTCATGATTACATATTACTATTCATGTGATTCCTAAGTAAGAAAAGTAATAATTAACCCATGTCTTTGGCCACCTTTATTTTCTTTCTATTACTACTTTTAGTCTTGCAAACTTGCTTGCTCGGTTTATCGTTTTACTCTTCGACATTGGTCATCCCGAAACTAGCACCCAGTCAAGATGCCAACAACAGAACCCTCGTCCCCTCGGACACCCTTATCCTCTTTGTAATTTGGTAGGAATATTTGGGTCCTTTCTAGCAGCTTTGAGCATCTTATATTTTTGGGAGTCTGCCTTTTCGGGGCTAGTTACAAAATTCAAGCAGGGAATCATAAAAATATAAAGTTATGTGATCATAATAAGGGACCAAGCACTAAGCACTATCTATCATCACCTAAAGTTACATCCATCAAGGCATCTAGAGCTCCATTTGCATCCATCTAGCTCCATCATAAAGGACAAAGGCTGGTTCTTCTACATCACACTTCATAGGAGGGGAGTCTATTATTTCCATGCACACATTATTTACATTCTACATCTAGCTACTTGCTCGCTACTTCAAGTGTGACACACACAAGAGCAACCTAGGGCACAATTCTGCACACACACATAGAGAAATACATTGGGTTTGAGATGTAGTGCAATTCTCATTCATAAGTTCACCATTGTGTCGCCTAAAGGCGGTTTGACCCCTCATTCGAATCTTTCTTTTTGAGATTTGATGTCTATTTAAGGGATTTGTAGGTCTATATTTCATTGCAGGGTTTACAAAACCTCGGTGATCTTAGTACCACCTCGAGTGATAAGAGGAGAGTAAATTCAAACCTCTTACGACACCTTAGAGGAGAGGTTTTCGAGCATTTCCATGGCCTTATGCACCTAGAAAAGGACTAGGGCACCCACAAGCGCCCTTATCCCTTTCCAAGTGCCCCAAAGCAATCAAATCTTCCAAATCTATAATTTTATGAGTGTAGTGTGATGATCGGTTTTTCACATTTCTCCATTTTCTAACTCTGTACACTTTCCAAAACTTATTGAATCAACTAAGGCTTCTTACCCTCTCTTTGTAATCGAGTTTCATTATTTATTTCTTAGTTATTTGTGTATTTCATTATTGTTTATTTATAGCTGCAATAACATTCATATTAGGCTCTTAAATAAAATTTTAACTTAATCATCAATAATGTGTAACTCCAATGATCGATCATATACACCAAAATAAATAACTTCCAAAATCCACTCCAAAACTCTCTAAACCGATACCCTAAGAAGGTATATATAATAATGGGGGTATTTTAATTCATTATTTTGACAAGAAGTTACATCAGCCCTTGATCCTAGTTTTTAAATATGTGATTAATAGTTAAGTAGAATGTATACATACTAGACAATGTCTTTTATCCTTGGGATTTGCATGTTGGTCTTAGATTCTTGTATCAACGTAGTTAAGTAGTGAAGTTATTCTAATGTTATTGTAAAAGAGTTGGAGATCTCTCATTTTTTTGAATATAAGAAAATTGTTTTTTATTTATTTATTTTCTATCTTAAGTATTTTGTATCATCATTCAAACAATTGGTATTAGAGCCTAAGGTTTAGGATATTTTGTTTTATTATTGGATTACAACTCCATTTAAAAATGAAAAGAATAATTTACTTTCCTTTTTTGGCAAAAATTGTAGCTTAGAATATTTTATTCCAAGGAATTCCATCGAGGTGTAAAAATTACATTTTTTCAGCTTTCATAGTTCATCAAGAAAATAATTGTGAAACCTTGAACGCACAATACAAAAAGACTTAGAAAAAAATGGAGACATCGTTTGATAAATTAATAATATAGTAGTTAGCGATTAGTTGATAAAAATATAAATTTTTGCATGAATGTTTGCATAGTTCCTCCGTAATTTGACTTTAATGCTAATTAGATATCTTAAATTATATACAAGAACTTTGACTTATTTCAGCTTTTTCTATTATTGGTTGAATGAAACCATAGAAATAAATTTGGTAATTAGATTTAAGTTTTTAGTTGTGCGATTTTAAGTAATGGAGGATATTTATATTATGTAGCCACAATTTTCATCTAGCAAAGTGTTTAGTTTATTAAGCATTATGATGAAAAACTTCCAATTTTTAGAATAATTGTGAGATTTAATGGAAGAAGGTATTTCGAACATTAAGATAAACTGACATATAAATTCACTTTCACAAATTGATAAATATGTGTTTGAAGAAAATATAAATAACAATGTTGAAGAACTCAACATTATTTAAAGGCCATGGGTGAAGTAAATTTTGATGTGGTTTTGACAACAATAAGCTCTACAAAATCATGGATGATATTAGATAAGGCATATGAAGTCCTAATATTTTTGTAGTGAGCTTTATGGTCAAATTGGAAATAACCATGATCAAAGACAATTATGTGATTGAAAATGAGTTCCCCATTTGTGAAAATAATGGAGAAGTTGGAGTATACCACTTCTCTTTAATATAAAATTGTAGCATCCAATGTTTAGAAGCTATGAAGGAGGCCATGGAAGCCTCGTGTTTGAAGAAAAGGACCAATTATTAGAAGATCCAATAGAAAGACATCTAGTTTCATCCATTCAAATAGTTATTTTTAAAATGATGAGCCTTGTGTTTAATTTTGGGAAACTAATCACACTTATCTTTCTTTCCCATTATTCCAAGAGCTTCAATGGTGGAATTCCTCTTGCAGATCTCCAAATAGTTAGGGGAAACCATTAAAATACAAAAAAACACTAAGTATGGGAAATTTTGGCTCTGAAGACTTTCAAATATTTCAATCATATTTCCATTTTACTAGTAAATTTGATCCAAAATTAAAATTCCATTTTCTTTTTCTAATTTTGGTTTTGAGAGGAAACTAATAAATTTGAATCAAATTTGCATGCAAAATAAAAATTGAAGCCTAAGATCCAGATTATGATCAACACATTGCTTTTTAAATTAAAATTTCAGATATTTCTTTCACAAAATTAATTTACGTACAAATCACTCACCAAGGTTTGAATTCATCCAAGGTATCTCCCAATTTGTAAATTAGGTTTTCGAGTTTTTTTACATTTTAGCATGAAATGTTTAGACCAAGCTCTAAATCCCACTAAAAGGAAAATATCACATTCTATGGAAGGAAAATGCGGTGCAAAATCAATTCCACGTGTAAATAAAACCTCAATAGAGGTATATGAAAAACATTCATGTGTATGTAAAATTCATGTATACAACTATATTTTAAAATTAAATCTTCACCCTAAGTTCTTATGGAGCTGATTTTTCATAGGTTTTTGCATTTATGAGCTTACTTCTCAATTAGAGGAACTAAATCATTCAAAAACAATCTCACTTGAAATATTTTAGAGAATATTTGTAGTTGAGGATGATTATAGGTCATCATTTGGAATTATGCAAAATAAATTTAGAGAATAATTCTTCCAACAAAGTTCCTAGAATACACTTAAAGGTAGTTTGAATGTATCTATTCAATTTTGATTCATTTTATGAGATTCATTTCTATGTAGGAGAAAATGGATGGGAAAAGTAAAAGGATTCCAACATATATTTTTTTCTCTCTCCTCCCCTTCCCTCTCCTTTATTTCCCTTTGTGTGTGTGTACAAATATTCTATTGTAACAAGGTTATTCATCTTTGAATGTAATGTTACTATTCTCTTTTGAGAACTAAGCTTCATGAGTTCTGTACCTCTAACATTTAATTTTTCAAATGAATTAATTCTTCTATTAGGGGGTAATATATTATTTATTTTCCTTACTTTAACACATATCTCATTGTGGTTAAGATATGTCTTTTATTGTTGCATTATTGTTCCTTCTCTAGTATTATTACAATTTATTTATTTTATAATATTTAGAAGATTTTGATCCATTTATCTTATATAGGATAAGAGGGATAGTTATATTTAAATGCAATTTATTGGGGCTTATATTGGCATTTTGGAACTAGTTTTTTCCTCTTTAATCGTATCTTATATAATAATAGTGATCCCATCACTTCTTGGTGCATCACCATGTTTATTCCATATCCTCTTCCCCTTTTATGCTATAAATTTTAGAATACAATGGATTAGTGATAGTGTAGAGTTATTTGGATAAGATACAACTTTTATTTGAGGTTTTCCTCAAGGGGAAAATTTCCCACACCAAGGAGGCATTCTCATTTATTTGTTGGGACACCAAAATTCTCTTGGTTATCTCATAGTGCACATTTTTAGTAGCTAATAGGCTATAACATTCCTACTGAGACCATTTATTCATGATTGTTGGATATTTTTAATCAATTTTGTAAGGATGCATTATTTATAATTCTTCATCTAATATTTGGTGTGTACTTAGTTTTATTATTATTTGAACCTCATTTCACGTACATAACAACTCCACTATGATTTAATTTTCATTTTCTAGTCACCATTACAAGGATATGAGAATAATTATGACTATAAGAAGTATGTTTATAAGCCATCCATATAATGTTTTACATACCACCAAAGAATAATTAAATGAGAATATCTCTATAAAGATATGAGAAATATCACCCTCGTCAAAGAGATAAATTTTCTTCCTTATCTCGGTATTTCTTTCCACTTTCTTCAAAAGATGCATACAACCCTTAAATTTATGGACAAATAGAGGAATTATTCCTTCAATACCGTCAATACAAGTGGTCCATTATCCTTATATGGAACAAATGATATCTCACCATCAACTCTTAAAATCCTTCCATATTTTACTATTGAAAACTCAAATCAAATCCATTAATCATATCAAAGATGTTACCATCTATGTTTGGTCCATCATGTTACCTAAATTAATGTTGCAATAGGATTATTGGCCTCTTCCATCACAGGAGAAGCCCTCTTTCGTTATAGAAATTCCCCACCTAACTCAATACATTCCCTAATGAATTTTGATAAAATTTGGAGAATTAATTTCAAGATAAGAGTGACATATTCTCACTAATGGATCTTCAGACCAACATTAAAAAAGAACCGAAAGAGGTATTATATGATTTTAGCTTTATATTTTAGAGGACATGGGATATAGTTAAACTCTTGGTAAGGCCATTGTTTACTCCCTTTTGAGATTAACAATCTATTAGTTAGCGAATTTAGTACACTAATGATGTAAAGGGTAGCTATAAGGGGTTATTATTATTAATTAAATTCCAAAATTAGTTATTAAATATCATAAAAATGCATTCACTTTTTAGATGATATGCTACAAAATTTAAAAATAAAGGGAATGAGTGTATTTAGATGATTGCAAATGATTTTGGGAATTTATTGATCCACAAACTTATAGAAATGGAGGATGTACCAAAGTGAGTAAAGGAACCAATGAAGAATATGAAACTAAAATCAAAGTTAGAGGATATGTTAGTTCAAAACCATATACAAATGTTTGGACAAGATTAAAACTTCTAATCAAATTTTATGGATTTACGCAGGATGATAAACATGAAATTTAGAAATTTAGTTTGCATCTTATCAAATGGAGTTTCTATGTTTATTTTATACATTTAAATTTCAAAGAATATTAACATATCATTTTGTACGACTAAATAATCTATAAAATATACCTCATGATGTATTAAGTGGGGATATAATAAGTGTGTCTAACTTAACAAGAATGCATTCTCAAAAATAATAGTGTCAAAGAGTAAATAGCCAATTTGAGTGTCTACATTTCCACCCTTTAAGTATGAAAAAAAAATTACATTATTACGGAAAATATACTTGAGCATTTTCCTATTATGCTTGTGTTAGTTTTTATGAAATAAGGGATAAAATACACATAACAATCTCACACAGTTGCAATAGTAGAAACTAATATGTAGAAAATATTATAGATCTGAAATAAAAGTGCAAAAAATAAAAGAACACAATATAGAGACAATATTTAACGTGGTTCACCCAATTTGGGCTATGTCCACCAAGAATCACTTGCTCATATTTTATTACAAGCCACCTCTCTCTCAATACAATACCTAGATCTATTTGGAGTTGTGCTAAAAAAACTCTCTTGAATTCACACTTGAACTCACACACATATACAATAATATGTCTCACCTATCAAAAGTACATTAATAGGAAACTGGTTAAGTAGTTTTACAATATCGTGGGTACCAAAACCATGGGCCAAAACGCCTCATAAACCTATGGGTCAAAACTCCTACACATATGAGAAGAGCATGTTTCCTGAGATATCAGGAACATATTTTGAGGCCATTTTTTTGTTTTGAGAAAAATGTAGATAGTGTACAATAATTTTAGTGTATAGTCTTCAACACTCACACACATGAAAACAAGCTCCACAACATAACATTGGAAAAATCCATGATGAAAACTACATTACAAAGTGTAGTCAATGTCCATGATAGAAAATTGAATTTAAACTCAAGTATAAAGTGTAATATGTAAGACTCACATTTGCATAAAGTAAAATTTAAAATATGTAAAAACATGGAAAGAATACCCCTATTTTTTTGGACAGGAAGAGCTCTTGTAATTTTCTTGTAATAATAGATATAAATTGTTTAACTTTCTTAAGGATTGGGGGTGATCATATATGTTGAGGAGAAACTAGAGTGTTAGGTGTATGTAACCCACAATAGAGTAACCCACAATAGAGTAATGAAGAAAGAGATAAGAAGAATGAGGTACCAAAGTATGTTGTGAAGGAGGAAGACCATGTATCAAATATTTTAGTAACTATGATATCTTACCCTTTAATGTAAGAGGCAAGGAAATAATACTTATGAGGAACTAAACTATTTTGATACTTTTTGTAATCTCATCTCATGAAAAAAACCACTATGGACTAATCTAGGCCCAATTTTCAAAATAAAGAAACATTATAGAAAAGAGAACCATTTCCCCATGCCCTTCCCATGTGTCACATAATTTAATATAAGTTTTAATATATTGAAATGTAAACAGAGAAATGAGTCCCATGCCCCCAAGATCCTTAAAATTGAAACTGAAACCTAGTGTTATGGTAAAGAAGGAGTGAAAGAATTCATGCTCCCTTGTTCTTATTCAAATGAATCTAAATTGTGTAAAGAAATATTTTCCAAAAGTGGAAATATGAACATACTTTGGGAAAGGTGGTGTAACTCCCTAGATAAACCCATGTGAAAGGGTATGAACCATTTGTACATTCGACCAAACAATACATTTCTAACCTTATGGAATATTATTTGAATTTTCATGCTTGATATTATTTTTGAGCACCTATAACATGTTTCTACCTATATATGAATCCAAAATACTATATGTGTTTTTGTATATGTAGAATATACCTAGATGAATGCCCCCACTTTTGAGGCACATTTGATAAAATATTTTAGCACATGGTTCAAATGAATAAATATGTAACCATCTCTAATAATGTTGATTAACTGTAGAAGATTATATAATGTTGAAGAAGTGGCCACTATGAAAAACATATACTTATAAAAATTGGTTACACATAGTATAAACCATGAAAAACAATAAGATAAATGATAATAATAATAAATACATGAGATAAAAGTTGATATATAAACCAATACTTCAAATAGAGACAAAAGTATGCAATCGACATCACACAAAAGACATAGATTGAAAAATATGGTACACCCATGGTGTCACAAGGCAATCAAGGCCATATTCCTACAAAAATGTCACACAAAGAGGAATATATCCAAAAACATAGGACACCCATGATGTCACAAGAAAATACAGGCATGCTAGCCACATGAAAGGAGACAAACAAGTAGTAACACACATAAATAGAAAAAATACATAAAAAAATGTTTTCATAATGCGATAAAAATAAATGAATAAAGACATGTGATGCAAGAAGTGTCAACACTTTGCACAAGACACATGTTAGTCATGTTACCTCAAAAAATAACAAGTAAAAATTGTATGTAATCAAGTGTAATGAGGAAGTAAAAGGAACTATAATGAAACAATAACACATGTACAATGGGGAATATTCCCCAAGATAAGAAGATAAGGAACCATGGTATCTCATATTAGTATGTATCAATATATGTTTACTAAATCAAGCTCAATATACCTCATGAATGCATGTGTGTAAGGAATTAAAATATATGCTATCTATCAAATCAATGTGACAAATAACATGTATCATGTAAAGTGTAAATAATGTAAGTGAAGTGCAAGAGTCTTGATTTTGGATTTTTGTAAATATTTGATTATTTTGTATTTGGAAACTATGTTAATGTTTTTTTAAATTTTTAATTATAAGTTTATCATACATGTACAAAGAGAGGGGTATCATAAGAGATACCTAGTTTCATAAGAAGGATACAATGTTCCAAGACCCATAGGCCATGGTTGCTATGGAGCCATGAATGTGTAGGTTGCATAGTGATATAACGTAGATCGTGATATGTATGTTATGGTTCATGTCTTGTATCAAGGGAAATTCATATATAGTTCTAATAGTGTGGGAGATATGCGAGGAGATGTATCATGATCATAATGTAACTTTGGTAGTGCCCATAATGACTACATATGTGTCAAAAAGTGATTGAGTAAGGTTCGATATATGAGAAAAAATAGAATTATCTTGTTGTAGTTGTAAGATATATTTTTGGAAATCCTTTAAAAAGGTTTCCAATGTAATTAAATAAATAATATAATAACACTTGTAGATATGTTATGCATGAGTTTATAGATCTTTCTAAAAGGTATTGTAATAAAAAATCCAATGGTTGGATCAAAAGTTATGATCCCGTGAAGTTGTGCTACCAATTTAAATTAAAAAAAATCAAAATATTTCCTTGTGGGGGTTACATTTTTGAGAAGCTTCTAGGAGAGGTTACATTTTCTAGAAGTTTCTAAGGGGGTTACATGGTCTAAAAGGTTCTAGGGCAGTCAGACATTCCATATAAGGGAGGAAAGTGGTTTTGAGAAAGGGTAGAGTGGATGGTGGCTCTGATTTGTAGATTTGCAGACTTATGAAATCAAAGGCCCATGAGATGAGAGTTGTAGTATTGTAATTTTATCCCATTTCAGTGATATAATAGAAATGTTGGTTTCATTCGGCATTCTATTTATGCAATTATCTATTGTTTTTGTTGGTTTGAGATTGTAAGGGGAGTACCCTTCATCATAGCAAGACCATAAAACTCTTCTAGGACTTCCTATATAGTCTTGACCCTATTCTACAATTTTGATCCTTTTCATAATTTGGATCTGTAATGTTTTGGGATTGTCACATAAATGGAAATGTCTATGAATATCAAGCCATAATTATTGGTCATGTTGCAAAGCTTTCTAAAAATTCTAAATAAGATCTTAAACCTTAACTATGGGTGGGAGACAAGCTTTAAAATAAATATAATTTGGGATATGGTCACCCCCATCCTCCACCAATGTTGGCACTAATTTTAAGATAATTTAAAATGCACCTTGTTATCCACCTATAATTGATTTCAAATATGATAAACGATCATTCAAAGGCCTATATCCATGGATTCTACATAAAAACAAGCTAACTTGAAATTTGAGCACTATACAATTAAATTTATTACTGATTTTTGTAGGAAATAATGGATTATTATGAATCCTATTCTTCATATTCCCAAGGAATGAAGTATGAAGCATCTTTCTATTTTACAAATGATAGATATATGAATGAATGCAATTATGATTTGGTAACTTATTTTACGATGCTTGATTGAGTTTTTCTATTCCTAAAAAACTTGGATAAGGGATGCTTGAGTGCTTGCAAATGATGTCCCTTAACTTCATGACCTGGTATGGTGCTTCATAATTATAATGGTTTCATCCTAGTGGCTGTGCAATGAGATGTTATGATATTTAGGAGTCTTGGATTCCTTCTAGTTTGGAATTGAGTGTATCAATGTAGTGCTATATGATTTTTAGGTATGTAAATGGGAGAGTTTATAATTTCTTATATGGTGTTCCAAAGTTAAATTATTGAAGAATGGATGATCGAGAGGAATAAAAGGACCCGACAAATAAAATGAAACTGAATGAAAATTCAAAGGATATGTTGGTTAAAAATTATACAAATAGGTCAATACTAGATAAAAACTTCTAATCAAGCTATATGGTTTTCACATGGATGAGAAACATGAAAATTAGAGTTTGAATATTTTCAATTGGAGTTTATATATGGATTTTATGCATATGAATCTTGTGAAATATCAATATACTAGTATATATGACTAAGAAATCTATACAAAAGACCTCGGAATGTATTAAGTGGGAAAGAAAGAATGTGTTTATCTTAGCCAAAGTGCATTCTAAAAACAAGTAATGTCAAAGATTAAATAGCTAAATTTTCTCATGTCTACAACTATCATCCAATATTTATTTCATGTATTATCAAAAATATTTACATTCATACATAATAATTATGATATCATTCCTAATGCTTATGAAATAATTTAAGCTAAAATTAGTATGATGTAATAGGGATTAGACCCATATTACTATATGCCTATATTTCCAAAGATAAGACCCTATACTAAACTTCATTCTTAAACATTTTTGTTTAACCATTCGAAACTATGGTCCCCACCAATTTTTAGTATTCTACTTTTGGTCGTGAGTGAATATTTGTATCTATAATATCATGATGACATATACATTATTGCTTATTTTGTTGTTTTGATGAGACATTATCACATGATATTGTTGTTTGACAGGATATTATTGCTTTAGTACATTGTTTTGATATGACATTATTCATGATATCATATTGCTAGCATTAGGATGTTAACTCTTGTTGATGGGTTACCTATGGGGCACACGATGCCACTGTTCATTTATCAAATATTATGTTATGACGATGATATCATGAGTTATTATGGAGATGCTTTTGTATTTGTTGGCATGTGGTCCTAAAAGGTGTTGTCATTGACGAAGAACCACATTAATTAAAAATTGAATGTTGCATTGAGGTCATATGATGTTGTTCATGGTGCTAACATGATGTTTTATATGTATATAAACTGATACAATGGGATTCAGTGAGGAGTGCTTGCTCTTGCAAGTCTATATAGGTGCCTAGGAGATGCATCTTGGTAGTGTAAGATTCTTGGATGATTGGGAAGCATATTGACATGATGGATAGAAAGTTTTGAGGGTGATTGAATACTCACAATAGTGGCATAGTGCAGGTACAGGTGGTTTGCTTGGTTACAGTGTTCATAGGGGAACATGTATAGTAGCTTAAAGTTGTGACAATTTGGTTTCAAGCCATATGAGCTCATGGAAGCATTCATTAAAGTATATCATGACATATTAGGTATTTTTGGGTAATTTGTAGAGGTTTAATAACTGGTTATTGCATTATTTCAATTGACCCTAGCTTCTATAGTGAGGATCTAACATGCAAACATAGGTAAGTCTTAGTGAATGGAGAGATTGAGGTATGGAATTGACATTATGATTATTGGATATTTTATAGAGATGAGTCATGATGCTTTGAGAAAAATTTCAAGTTCCCATGATGTGTATTTTCCGTATATGATTGATTTTGTGAGATAGGGTGAAAAACAAGTCATTTTCTAGCTCAAAGTTCAACTTCAAATGCTCATTTTGAACAATTTGCTTTACATGGGACATTGTTACTTTCAAGGAATCTTATATGGTGAGTTTAGAAGGTTTTAAAAAATAATGAGGTCACTTTATCGTCACATTTTTATGAACGAATGTTAAGAAGGTAAAGAGGTCTAAAACCCTAGTTAAACCCTAACTAGGAGTACTTGGAAGAAAGTGAAGTATTGTGACCAAGTTTTGATTGATTCATAAAAGAGTTATTATTGGATGATATAGGAATATTTTATCCATTTTTACCCTGGGAAAAAATGGACAACTGGGAGGAAATTGGACTTGGGAAATTGATCGGGACTTTAATGGAGAATCTAGAGATGTCAGGTAAATTCCCATGTTCTTTAACACTTGCAGTTGATTTGGGAGAACTTGGGGTCATTGGTGCATTTCCCTTCTTCTAGAGGAAAAGGAGTTCAATTCTTAGCCAAATTTGAGAAAAAATGAGTAAAATTGAGAAAATTTGGCTTTGGGGCACTCTACTTCATTTTTTCTAACTCCCCAAATCAAGAGAAATCCAAAAAGTTAGAGAAAATTGGAGAAAAATGCAAAACTTGAAAAAGTACGCAGAACAAAATGCCATAGAAAAAAGTACCATGGAAATCCATAGACGCTGTAGAAAATTGAAGTTCCACAAAAATATATGGAAATCATTGAAATCCACGAAAGCCATGAACCGGAAAATCATGAACAAAGGAAAATAATAATATTTTCGTGTGAATTTTTGATTTGATCAAGTGCTCTAAATTTGAAAAACCTTATATCATTGGAAAGGTATTGACATCCTATATGCCATGACAAATAGAAATATTAATTTTTGTTAGGTTAGATGGGTAAAAATTTGGAAAACATCTCCAACACGAAAAAAATGTATAGTTCCAGGCCCAACCACCGTAATTAATGATGACATGGGTGCATTTTTCTTCCTCCGTAAGCTAAAGGAAAATGAGGGATGGGTTTTGTAGGTCACTCCATAAATTTTGTAGGACGTAAAAGGTAGTTTGTTGGTGGTTGAATGAAAAATTTGAGTTCCCTCTTTCTCTCTCATTTTTTTCCATATAATGTAAAGAGAGCTCATTTGGTAAGTAGTTGGACATTTTTTTATGTTGCTCTCTCTTCTTCTCAGCTACTAGGTGGATTTAGAGCTCCAAGCCTTCATTTTTGGGCTACTGTAATGGGAATCATGCCTCTTTCCTCTATTATGATGTATTGTGCATATTATTGAAGCAATAAAACATGTGTTTGTGATCATTTCTCAATCCTTGCACTAGTTTCATTATCTTTTTCATGCCTTTCTTCATGCTTGCAGGTGATCTGTGCATATTTTATTTTCAATTCATGTTTAAATATAGTTATGCTAACTTGAAAATGGTGTACTATGTGTATTATCTAGGTCTGTGATGCATGTCCATCCTCTCCATGCTCACCTTTTTTTTCAGGCATCAAGTTTGTCCAACACCCCTTTTTTGGTGTTATCACCTATGTAGTGTAGGATTTGTTCAATTTTATGCATTCTCCCTCTCCCTGGTCCCTTGGAAATCATATATTAGGAGTAGATAGTTTCATTCCCTTCCTTAGGAGTAGTTTAGTGCCTATATTAGGTAGAAGAACTAGCCTCCTATGGAGAATTGTCTCAATTACAAGGTCCCACACCTTGAGACAATTCTGTGTTACCCACTTACACTAATTTCAAAGTAAGATATGATGCTAGAAAATTAAAGGGTTCTGTAATTTGGTGATAGTATAATCATAAGGCTTTTGATAAATTTATAGTTGAGGTCATGGTCATGAGTGACCCCACCAAAAAATGGCAGTTTATGAAGAAAAAGGTTTTAGGACAAGATGGTCCAAAGGAGTAGCATGCAAAATTGATGGTGCATGAATTTTTGGAGTGTTTATTGATTTCAATGGATGTTTCAAGACGTTTTCATGTAGGTACATGGTGTTTTAAAGTCCAAATATGTTGACTGGTCAAAGGGTAGTTTTGGGATGTTAAACAACAATCTTCAATAAAATGGTCATAACTTGAGCTACAAGTTGAGTTGGAAGGTGATTAAAGTTGTGTTAGAAAAAGGATTCAGAGATATTTCCATTGATTTAATGTTTTCATCATGATTATTTCATTTAAAATAGTTTCCAAGGCATTATTTTAGTAGGAATATTTTTATACGCTTCAAGACAACATGTATTCCATTGAAAGTTTGGTGCTATTTGAAGTATTATATGGATTGGGTGATGTTTCACATCACCTGGAATGTTAAGAGGGATTGATTTGGCATACAATTAATGCATTTTTAGGTATTGAATATATGTGTAAGTTTTTTTATGAGATAACCTTTGGAAACAACATTTTTGGCAGGTTGTTTTGGTGAAGGCAAAAGTAGCGGTGGTTTAAATTGATGCATGTTTCATGACTTATAAATTTCTTGTAAGTGTTTTAAAGATTCTTACATTTCCATAAATTGGTTACATGGACTGTTTTTCTCATTTCAAAGTGATTTGGTGATTAAATGAAGTTTCCAAGGTGCTTTGAAGGGTGCAGGAAACAACTGTTTTGAGAATTATAAAGGAAACTAGGCCCAGTAAATGAAATAATTTTATTGTTTGATATTAATTACATACATATATGAATGTTTTATGATATTTTAATCATTTTTAATGGGTTTTGGGTCATGAATATGTATTGATTTGATGTAAGGGAATTTTTAAGAATGTGCCCATGGGGTTTTGAGCCATTTTTGGCACATGTAATGAGGGTTTTAGCTAGGCTGACCTATTTGGGTCAAATGTGAATTTTGTAATGGATTTTATTGAATTTTATAAGAATGTATGGGTAGAAATTATCATGAGGGACCTACATACTTTGGTTTGGAAGAAAGAAAAACGTATTTAAGTGCTTGTTCAGTTCATTTTTGAACTAGTGCTCTTGGAGGGAAGAAGTGTGACTTAGATGAAGATATTTTGTAGGTATGAGAGCATGTTTTGATACTTGAGGAATAAAATGAAAGGTTTAGGAATATTAAAGAGCAGGTGTGCATGTGATTAGAGATTTTAGAAGTGAAGAAAGAGAAAGATCATGAGAGATTGAATACCTAATGTATGAGCTAGGGTTTGTGAGATGAAATTGTGATCTCCATCAGTTGTGGCAAAAGAAAAATTAGAGATCAAATATATCCAAGTGTATGAGTTGGTGCTTAGTCATGTCTAGGGGTTATACCTCATTGTGGAGTTGGTTCTTCACTAAATTAGGGTTTCGTGCTCCTTGTAGGGTTGGTAATCTACTAAACTAGGGGTTGGTGCGCCTGTGAAGTTGGTGATGCAATAAATCACTTTTATTTTTGTAATATGAGTAGATCTTCAATGGGTTTTATTCCCATGAGGGTTTCCCAATTAATTTTGGTGTCTTGTGTACTCTATTTCTCTTGATCTTGCTTATGGTTGTTTATATGCTTAAGTAAACACACATATGGTACATGGTTGAATGAATGGTTATATGAATGATAACATATGATGAATGTTTAATGAAATAATTTTTTTGTAGGATTGATTCACCCCCTCTCAGTACATTGTGCTTCCAATGTATTGATATTGGATGTATGATGTTAGATTGTTTCATTGAGTGGATGATTCATGTTATGATATAATGCTAGAGTTTATCATGAATTGTATGGACGTTGATTTAGATGTATATGATAGTGTGATATTTGTTTTATAATATTGGGAAATATAAAGTTTTCATTGAGTGAGTAGGTGACAATAAATTATCATGAGAATAACATGGGATCCAGGAACACACATCAATTAGCACCAAAAGTCTTAATGGCCAAACCTCTTATTCGATCAATTATGACATCCCTTTCTTATGTTGTGCCATGTCATGTTGGTTTGATTTGGTTTAGATTTGTTAGTCTAACCTTTCCTTCTATCATGGTGATGAATTTTTATGTTTCTTAGATATTTGTTAATTTCTTAGGTTCTCTTGGTTTATTGCTATCTAATGTTAAATGTTACCCCATTTTCATGTGGTACTAACATCTAATTTGGTTTGGGATGATTTTTTTCATTAAGTGGAACTAGGTCACATAATCATAGATTAGGAAAACCTAATTTCCCCTCCTAAATGCCACATTTTTCCCAAACTCGGATTTGGGAAAAATGTGCCATACTGAAGGGTGATTTGAAAGTAAAGGACTTCATTTGTATAAATAAGAGGCCCTAAACCCCATCCCTATGGGTGGGTGGGATATTTTCAATTCAAATGAGGCCTCATTGGCTCATTTTTCCACTCACCACACACTTCATATTATGGGAATGTATAGGATTTTGGGAAATCCTCTCATGATTTCTTTGGGAATTTTATTTTATTTTCCCTCCATTTTAATTTGTGCATTTTTGTGGCAAGGGGATTGGATTTGATTTTTATGGGGGTGAAATTTTTCACCCTCCCATTACTTTTCTTGGGTAGCCTCTTTCCTTTTTAATCCTTCGCTTTTCTTTGGGATGGGGTTCTTTTCTTGGACATTTTTAGGGAAATATTAGAAGCTTGGTGGAGACTTGAGCTCTTTTGGAAAGAATTCTTGGATTTGGCTTGTGGAGTACAAGGTAGGATCTTACATACTTATGTTTCACTTGATTTTTCCTTACATGTTTGTGTATGGTTAATTGTGGAAAATGCATGTTGTGTTGTTTTCATTGTTGCTCCACCCACCCTTGAGGGGTGTGGGTTTTTGAGATTGTATGGGAAGAGGGAGAAATTTTCCTCCTCTCTATTTGGGAACCCTCCTACATTTTGTTTGTAGGTAGGGATGGATTTCCATTTGGGTTGGAAATTCATCCCTACCCTCAAGAAGGAAACTTTAAAGTTTGAAAAAATTTCTTGGGGGAGTTTTGAGATATAAGGGGAGATTTGAAGAGATAAGGGATTTTATGGCTATTTTGGCATGGTTATATGGTAGCATGAATTTGGTATTCCCATCCCCTCTTCCCAAAAGATAGAAGAATGTAACTTATTAGAAAAGTTTTCTTTCTTGAATTGTTTTATTTAAAAGGATTTAAATGAAGTTTGAAATTTTTGTGCATCTAAATCTTTCCTATGTGCTAAGTGAAGTGTGTTACCTCTTTCCCATGGGCTTGGGGGAGGCTAGCATGCCACCTTGGACTTCTTGGTGGCATGTAATGATGCCAATTGGTTGGGTGGTCAACAAGACATTTTTCTTGTGATTTGAAGATCCTTTCTTTTCTGTTTTGGAGCTAAATGGAGTGGCCTAGACGATGCAAAGTTGCAGTTTTGGAGTTGTAACATCATTTGTGTTTTTGAGACAAAAATTTGGCATGTTGTCTCCTCTTATGAGGAGGACTTGTTGTGCTTGCATTTTATCATATTCTTTCATTATGAAAAGGAAAAAATTATTTTGTTATAGTTGTTATGACATGTAAATTGAATAGTTGAAACCATGGTTGGAAATGTTGTTGCAATTGTTAAAGGTTACTTAAAGTTACAAGTTATAAAATACCTCATTTTAATATCTGATTTGTGTAATATTATTTTGGAATGAAGAATTTAACTTAGGAAATGAAGAAATGATTAAATTTATGGAATGGAATTATTCTCTTATTTTTCTTGAAATTTGGAAATAGAAGCTTCATTTTGGTAGTGTTTATCTTGTGTAAAAGGAAAGGAAATTATATGCATTCAGTTATGTTGTTTATTACCATTGTATGTTTGGAAAAAAGGGTTTTTGTTTAAATGTCAAATTAATATTCCATGCTTAAATATTTCCTCTTGTTCTTAATTTAATTCTGAACTTCTAGTGTAATTTTGGTTAAAAACCAATAAGATATTCTTGCTTATAAGCTTGAAAATAATCCTTCTCTTTGTGTATATTTATCTACTATCTTTATAATTCAAAGAAATCATCTTCTTTATAATTGATTTTTGTCATATTATTTAATAACATTGATTGTGTTTAGTAAATAAATATATATAGACACATGCACACACACACAATTTATAATGATGTATTCCTACTAAATAAGTTAGAAAAACTTATACTAAATCTAGGTATTCTAGAATGAATTAAAAATTGACTATATCTATAATGAATCAAAAAATTGAATATCTTTATTGTGTGTGTGTGTGTGTGTGTGTGTGTGTGTGTGTGTGTGTGTGTGTGTGTGTGTGTGTGTGTGAAGTAAGATTAAAATTGTTTTTAGTAAAAAAATTATATTGGTCAAGCTGATTTTTTTGAAGTAGGGATTTTGTTATAAAAAGAATAAAAATTAAAGTGTGGAAACAGGGGTGGGACAACTATCCCACCCATCCCCATACTCTTTTGGTTACCCATTGAGGGTTGTGGCACATGCCACAACCAACGGCTTGTGGCACATTCCATAACCCATAGTTGTGTCATGGACAATAGCCCTCCCCCTTCCATTGAGGTCATGAGAAATGGCTGCCAAACACACTCAAGCCATTCGTCCTTCCAATTGCATTACTCATTCTTCTTATGGACTCATATTTAGTGTGACTAACACTATAAACTATTATATATATATATATATATACATTTGATAAAATCTATCTCCATTTCTCTATAAAATAAATAATATTTCTCATAATCTTGCCTCATATATGGGCTCCTAAATAAAAACAATAAATGATATCAATCAAAATATAACAATTTTGAGAGCTCTATGATCTGTCATTGATGAAATAATGAGAAAATTAATATTTCTTGGGCTCTTCTTGATCTCTTCATTCCTACAAAAATATATGGAGAAACCCCAATGGAGAAGGAGAAGAAATGGACTAAAAACTTAGGTTTAGCAAATATATCCTCACACTTTTTTATTTTAGGCTAGATCTAATCCTATGGTGGAGATTAAATTAGATCCTAGGGCTATGATTGAGTTTCCATATAACTTAAGTGATGAGGTGTTTTAAATATTGGGTTGATGTTTTAATATGATTAAATTAATTAGTGACTTAGGTTATTTCACGTGATCTTTACTTGGGTAAATTAATTTTAAATGGCTTAATTTTTATAATTGACTTAGATTTTATTTGTGGGGTTCCTTTAGCGGGATGTTTAAATAAATTAAATATTTTATTATTTCACATAATATTATTCGAGGGAAAGGGCCCATTTTTGGAGGCAAAATGACGCACATGACCGTAATGGTTATTTTGGCTTCCAACAAAACCCTTGAACATTTTTGAAACAATTGTAACTTGCCAAACTTTAAACTCTTGAAATCCCCTTTTTCCTATGCAATATGTTGTATCATAGTGGAATTTTGACCATACCTCCATCATGCCTATTTATCACGTTGTTATAATGGAGTTAAAATTAATTAAATTATCCTTTTGCTTATTATTGTGGTTTGAAGTTGCATCGTCATGCGTCACGACTTAGTCTCTTGGAATTGATTATGGGTAGTCGTAATCAATGTATAATTAAAATAACTTAAAATAAATTTTTTTACCACCTTTATTCCTTTTTGGTTGTCCTTTCTTCATTTTGGAACTCACAATGAGGGAGGCCTCGACATCCGGTATCGTGAGCTCGGTTTGAACTAAAGATGCTCTGGGGAATCGTTAATAACTTTTAGTAGTCTAATTTAGTGTAAACCACTTTATTTAAATCATTTCCACAAAAGTATAGCGTGTCATTTTTCCCTCATGCAGGATGACGAGGCACAAGTGCATTTACGAGGTGTAACACCAAACTGGATTGTGGTATGTCACCTCTAGGGATCCTAGTACCGATTTTTGGACACAAATATTAAACAAGCTTCATCGATGATGGGGTCCTTTAGGATCGACTTCCTGCACATCCGATCCACTTGCAGAGGATATTCAACATGATAGTGAGATACACCTAGATGAGGGTTTACACTGTGCTACTCACATACAAGTTTCATCACAATGAAAATGATCACATAGCCATTCAATTGATATTTTGGCCTAGTGACAGAGGTCTCATAGTCCTTCAATGCATATTCAGAGAGTGGTTGAGACACGGCCTCATGGGAAGGTAGCAGGTGGTGACAATTGTGATCTTCTTAGACTTCACCCACCTATGTATGCATGCACAATACATGGATTTTGGGAAAATTCATGGCTCCTAAGATTATATATTTGTTTTTTTGTAATCTTATGAGAGAAATGTCAAATATCAACTTGCCATACACTCCTTCATGACACATAGGTGTCTGGTGGAGGAATGAGGAGCAGAAGATCCATTTCACACATGAGACTATCACCAATGGTTATTTGAGGAGTGTTTTTAGGATCAATACATGTCGGAGCATTTCATTTTGTAGAATATTGACAAGTTTCATGAGATTTGATAGGGTTCTAGTACAAAGGCCTAGTAAGAGTGTAGATTTTTGTATCTTCTTGCAGTATGTAGACTACCTCCGTGGATGAAGTTATAGGTGAATAGGTTTATCGGGGGCCCGAATGTATACAGGTAGGAGAAGATAGGATTTTATCTCCCGACCTTGGACAAGGTAGTGGAGAAGGTATATTTTATAGATTAGAATAGGACCGAGACACATGAATCTTAGGATAGAAACTGGGAAAATTATAGGAGCAAGTTTTCTCATTTCGGGATTAGAGATAATGTGGCTCTTCCTCACCCCCGAGAGGAGGGATTTAAAATTTTCAAAGAGCTTCACGACCTCCTCCACACTCATAAAAATCCTCTCAGCATCAGGATCCTTGGCATTATAGGACTAGGATGGGTCAGGATAGTCAGAGAGGTAGGAGCCATAATGACCACATTTTGGGTGAGATAGAGGTCAGGTATCCAACACCCTAATCTAGATTGTTTATAGTAGTTTACCAAACCGGAACCCACAAGGTCAAGTTTCAAAGCATAGAAGGGTCTCGAGTCACACAGGATGTGCTAGGTTGTTTCATTTGTGGGGCCCTTGATCATTATGCATGATTTTTTCCTCATAGACCATATTTTTCTAAGAGGAAAAAGGAACCTACTTCAGAGCATGCTAGATAGAGAACAACATATGGTTTAAGTAATATTTGTAGTTCTAACATCGATGGCACATAGTAGTTCCCACATCCTAACTAATGTTCATTTTATGAGAATTATCATCCATGCATAGGGTTTGATATGATGATCAAAGTATTCAGAGAGATTTACATGATGATCATAAGTTAGGGTTTGATAACGAAAAATATTTTTATATTTTTGATAGTGTTAAAACTTACATATCCTAGAATTGAGATGGCCTAATATTGTACAAAAGGGTCAAGATCATACATTACTTCCTTGAAAGAGTTGTACGTTCATGCCTAGGTTGATTTCTAGTTACAATATCTATAATGAAGCTTATTCAAGTTCATATATCCTTGTTCCTATAATGCATCTTCCCTAAACCTTTCAAAATTATCTATAATAAGATAACTCGCACTCATTTATTTGTATTATCAAGTTCATATATTTTTAGTATATCGGATACTAGTATAAAAGTGTTATTTTGATTCTATTAATTAATGTTAGAAGTTGATTAATCAAAATATCCAATTAACCCTTACATTCTTTAGTGTACTTAATTCACTAAAATCAATTAGGTTTCATGTTAAATCTAATTACAATGTAACATATAGTTATATGTTGTATGTCCCACAAAATATTTAACCCTTTATTAAAATTTAGGTCAATTAATTAGGTATATGATACATTAGAGTTGCTTGTAGATATTACAAAGGTGTTACAATATAAATAATACCTCATATTTACAAGTTACATCAGACAGAAAGGAATATTGATGCTCCAATCAACCTAATATGTAATCAAAAGCATTAAAAAATGTATAGAAGAAATTATCTAATTTAATATGATTTTGGAGAGATCTAACATTGTGAGACAAAGAAAAATGAGATATCTAAACATGGATAAACTTTGCAACTAGAAATAGAACTATAAATTCATGTAGGTCAAGATCATATGATTAGGTTAAGATATTACCCTATGGTTTATCCCCTTCTATAAGGTCTTAGACCTACTTTTATTCTGCTCTTGTAACTTTTTGGGTTACGTGTCTTCTTATATTTTTATATTGCTGTCAAACCCTAGTTTTCACATATGTAACAAGGCTATTTGAAATGACTAAAAATCATATTGAACCCTATCCATGGATGAATATTCCTATAAAACAAACATTTGAAGGGTCAGTGGACACCCCATACACCACCGACATCGATGAATACCATGAAGAGGCATAAAATTACATGTCATTATCCACCTAACGTGTGATATCTAGATATATCAATTATGTTTGGATATTTCTTTGACCATGCCTTCTTTAACTTGTCTCTTACTAAACTACTTGGAGAGAGGATGTTTAAGTTCTTGTAGATGATAAATATGGTTACCTTGACTTGGTTTGTAGCTTCAAACTTGATTTGGGTGTGCCATAATGACTGTAGATATGTAATTATGAGATTTATCAATATTCGGATGTCTTTTATAAGTGTATGAAGTTATTACTCTAGTGCATTACCTTAGGATTCCTAGGTTACCAAAGTGTATAATCTTGTCCAAAGTGTAAAATTTTGACCCCGCATTGTTTTTTGCCAAAATCTCGTGTGTGACTACATTTTACGTGTACGTACCTATTTTTATCTACCCCCATATTTTTATATGTGTCTATTTAAAATGAAAACTTAACCTAGATAGACGCCCCTTCATTTAAGGCATGTGAAAAAACTATGTTTGAGCATGTGACTCAAAAGAAATAGGTGTTTATTGCAAAGGAGATGTCTAAGAAGTTGTGTAAAGTGTTGAAGACATGGCACCTTATAGAACCTGTACCTACAAAAGGAAGGGTGTTTAACCCTTAATTAAATTTTATGTCAATTTAATTAGGTTTCAATTTCGTAACATAACAAATATTACACTATTAAATGCATCCATATTGAAACCTTAGATCATAGAAATCAACCATACAATCAAGCACATACAATTTGAGGAACAAATATGGAAAGAGGCATTTATCTTGTTTAAAAAATATTTAAGATGTGTTAATGAATGCTCTGGGAAAGGGAAGAGTATGAAATCTAGGCCAGTCATTATCTGGAGTTATAGAACCACTAGGTTAGGACCATATAAAGAGGTCAAGAGTAGATGGTACAGTCTTGACCAAACCAAAAATTCTTGGATCTTTAGGTTATTTGGATCTAAAATTTTTAATGTCATTATTGTTCACTCTTTGATACCTTCAAATTAACATAAAAACCTAAATGTCACACCTAAAACCTATAGAAAAACCCTAGGTATCCTGCAACACACTCAAGCAATCATTAGCTCTAAAAAGATGTAAATTCTTGAGTCATATTGACCTCAAAAGTTACCCCAATTGTGAATCACCAAGCATTCCACTATATTTAAAACTAAATCTAGTTTTCTTATTATTTTATGTAAAGGTGCATGCAACTATCCCTTGACCTAGTTTATCCCTTGTGACTTTGCACCAATAATGAAATATGCTACTCCATCCCAATAGAAACCCTTGTGTGCAGATGAAAATGTCAAAATTATGCCCTCTTATGTTTTGTATGCAGTATGCATATATAGTCCTTGCTTTCTCAGTTTAATAAATGGTAGATAGATAATTGTGATTACCAGATAATAAATGGTTAGGTTATACTTATATATATATATATATATATATATATATATATATATATGTATGAGTTATTAATTTGAAATTAGGACCTTAGGGGCAGAAAGGATGACTTAAAATATATAATTTGAAATATAAAAGAGTGACAAATGGGCCCATGAAGAGAAAACAAATGAAAAACAAAGGGGGCCAAGAGTATTCACAATGGAAAAGATTGTATGTATGGTCTTAACCTTGTTTTAATAGTTTGGACCATGCTCAAATAAAAGTAATCAGAAAAGAAAGCTCATAGAGATCTCTATAAGAATACTCAAAATCAAATAAAAGAGATAAAATAGTAAGAAATAGGGTTCAATCAAGTCACAAAGAGAATTACAAAATAATAATGATGCCACTAAGATCTTATTTCATTTTTTAAAACTCATGTATATAAAAAACTAACAAAAGCATGATGTAATAATTATTTTTGTGTAAATTTGGGTATCTACAGTATTAAGCCTGAGGTAAGTGCCTTATACGTAGAAATGTTATTTGTGCATGGTAAACTAATGCAAAAATCCCTAGGTATGATATCGCCATTTGGAATGGTGAGTAGAAAACCTAACCTTGAGCCATGTGTAGTAAAGGATCCATCAAAATAAATCTTCCATTCTGTAACTCTTAGACCATCATGATAGATCCATCTATAAATTCCATACTTATAGGTTATATGTTAGGTAGAGGTGCTTAAGGAAGCTGATTATAAATGTCTTGAGCTTTTTTACTCTCTGATTCACATATCCAATGTTAAATTCACTTAATAAAACTACCGAGTTAGTCATTCGTATTATGAGATATGGTTTAGATAAAATATATTTTAGTTGATCCACCTTAATGGTGAGATCTATTTTATGATTGAGTACGTAATGCTTAATATTTTGAAAGGAAAATGAAATTCATAAAGATGAATCTTCAATTTGACTATAATTAATATCATATGTAACTAGGGTGTGACTAAGATAGTATACACCTTGTTTTTTTACCCTAATCGTTGTGTTAATCTAAGAGAGATCTTATAGAAAACCGTGTGGTAGAGATGTATAAGAGAAACATATCTCCAAAAGTAGGGAGGGCCAAAAATTTCAGGTTTGCAAGATAGTACTTAATTTGATCAAAGGGTTGCTAACATTGTTTATTTCACTGGAATACAATATTAATCTTGAGAATATGTGTAAATGCGTGAAAATTATCAGCCAATTGTGAGACAAACCTCTAGGTGGCATGCATATTTCCTTGGAGACTACAAATTTGTGAGTATTTTTGAGGTGGGTGCATTTTTGTGATTAATATGGGTCAAATTAAATGCCTTATCAAGATATAATGAAACCCATAAGTTTATCGAGAATGTGACACCAAATAAGAATGTTTTAGAATTAAGTCAGCATTTATAATATGTTAACCTTTCAAATATTTTATGCAAAATGAAAATATGATCTTCCATGGTTTTTAATCTTCCCAATATTTCATCCACTTAGTCTTTGACAATATTGTGGAGCATCTCATAGAAAATGACATTCACGACTTTATCATATGTGGCACAAATATTGTTCAGCCGAACAACATGACATGATAGTATAAATTTCCCTATGATGTAGTAAAAAAATTTAATCTTATGGTGCAATTTGTATTTTATTATAACTAAAAAATTCATCCACAAGAGATAACACATCATGCCTGTTTTTGAATCGAATATCATGTCAATATTAGGTAGGGAAGTCATATTTTCTAAAAAATTGTTGATTTATCTAAAATATGTGCAAAGTATGATTCCTTATATCTTCTCTAAATAGATACAATATTGGAAATCCATTTTAGGTATTCAATTTATCAGATGAAACCTATGTCCAAAAGATTTTAAAGCTCCTCTTTAAGTAGCGGGGTAAATTTTGGATTCATTTTTATGATTTTGTGCTTTACTAGTTTTGTATCTCGTATGTACAAAAATGGCAGACTACAAGTGACAAGTCCAACCCAGACATGTTGTTATAAGTATAGGAAAAAAATATGGTAATTATCAAATAAGTGTGAAAAATTAATCTATTATTAGGAACTATGAGTAGCTCTAAGTTTGATGATCTTTGGATTGTTTTTTCATTGATGTTTACATCAATAGTTTATTCTATAAGAATATATCATTCATATTCCATTTGAGTAAGAGGAGGGAGATTTAAGTCCTCATTTATTAGTGCCTCATTTAATTTTTCACCATAATACGTGTCATTTTATTTTAATTTTTATGTCCAAAATAATATCATAGAGGTTTTCACTATGGGATGTTGATGTTTCATTTTTCTTATTTTTTGATAATTTACTTGATTGGGACTAAGGACCCCAAACTCCTCCCTGAAATAGGATGAAACATTTAGTGTGATCTTGAATCCTTTCTTATGGTTCCCTGGTGAGATACCATCTCAAAATCATGTGAATTCAAAAGTGGTTTCATAATTTTGGAATATTTGCGGTGGTATGTGATTTTTTGGACCTATTTAATGAGGTTAGGATGATGTATGTCAAGGGTAATTATTAGGATAGAAGTGTCATGAAATAGGTTTGTAGTTGTAATATCCTCATAGAGGATATGCAAATATCTTGATTATATATCAGACATGAAGTTCTTGCTAACATCATTGACATCGTCGATACTAGTGGGAAGATCATCATATGGTTTTTTATCCTAGAACATAAATGGGTGAGGTTTTTAGAGATGAAGATATTTCTAACACACCTTTCTCTTTTATGCATAGTATACATCACCATTTTATAAACAATGGTATATTCTATTTATTGGTATTAGGAAGACAAGTTATCGTTATATAACCATGATCTTAAAGAACCATGGATGTTCTCATCTACAATAAGACCACCTTTTATAATATTTGAGTCACCATATTGATAAAGAGCTACCTCCTTTTTCTTGTACATGTTAGGCTTGCAATGAATATGGGTGAGAATGGAAGGTTTGTAGTATGGAAGGAATTTTGAATTTTATAATCCATGATGCTTTGGTGTTAGGTGGATTAATGGAGGTGGAAGAAATTTCATTTATGTATATGTGGTAGAAGGATGTTTTGATATTTTAGAGGGAAATATGTCAACATCTTCATTAAGTGGACAAGAAATAGATTTTGGGTATTGAGATTGTAATATGTTGTAGTGTTGGAAGGGATTATGATCACATGTGCCAATGAATTCTTGTCCTTTATGCACTAATTTTAGGAATTGGTTGAAGGTGGATGGTATGGCCCATATGACATGAATCCATGGGTGACCAAAGAGTATATTATAGGAAGATGAAGATCAATAACATGGAATATGGTTTCTCAGTGACAAACCCAACTATAAGTGGTAAGGAAATTATTTTTGGATTTTATTTTTACATTAGCATATGCCTCAATGGTGATGATATTAGATGTTAGTGATTCTTCATAATACCCTAAATTATTGATAATTTTAAGCTACACATGTTTACAAGATAACCATTATATATGAGTAATATTTTAATTTTAGAGTTGGTGATGAACGCTTCAATATAAAATGGGGATTCTCTAGATGAATTGGAATTTGTGACATAATTTTAAAGGAAGATGATTTGTTTGATCAGGGATAAGTGGTTGATCATATCTTGAAATTGTAAGAAATTGATGTCGTTCAGGAATATTGAATATTGTAAGACTTGATGGAGTATATCTTTATAAATAGTGGAGGTTTTTAGTACAAATTAGATAGATACATATGCTGGATATTTTTTAATTTTAATAATAACGTCGTATAGACCTTCAGTGGTAGGTGGAGGATTGGTTTTGATAGTATTTGATTTTACCATGTTATGAGAGCACAATTAGGAGTTTTTTTATTTTAATGGTGGCAACATGGTTTTGGGTGGAATGGATGTAACCAATAAATTTATTAAAATCATATTCATCATCTCGTATTATTTTGTGGTAAATTTTACCCTTTTCAGGTGGTGGATTGTCTTGGTTGTGCTTAGAGAAAGGGTTTCAATATATCTATAGCTTCATGTTTGGTGAGTTTGGAGAGGATTGTTCCATTAATTTAAATTTCCCTATGATTGATCATGTCTTGAATGTAGTTTTTCAACCTCAAACATCAATTGGTCAAGTGTACCTTGATACAATGGAATTTACAATATTGATTTTCTCTATACCAAGAGGGATTTAGTCATTTTTTTGTCAAGTGGTTTTGTGAGTGGAAAGAACATTATACTTTATTTCTTTATATGGTGTAACATAGATGAAAAGGATTCATCAAGGGGGTATATTGCAATTTTCAAAGGTAATTTTTAGGAGGTCCACTTAATAGTGTGATTTGGTGTGGTAGTTTGATTTTTTTAACATGTTTGGTATCCATAACACTATCTCTCACCACATTCTTCTTGTTGAAAATTTGTAGATTTTCTAAGGTTTTTTTCTTTGTTTTTATTTGTAATACATCCTAGTCATGCCTTTGGAAGTAAAATAATTATCAATATTTTCCTATTTTTGGTGATTCCTCAAAGTATATCATGTAATGCATTTGTAAGAGAGACATGGTTTCCAAATTCAATTTACTACAAAAAAAAATAATAATTTGTTTTGGGGAGTTAGTGCAAGGGAAGAGGATTACGAGGCCTCTCCACCTCTACAAAAATATATAAGATTTCAGTATTACTTTTTTTTAGCATTTAATAGTTCCTTCATAGTGACTTTCGAATATATGTTGAAGGAGTTCTAGATAAACTGTTCACACAATTTGAGGAATTTTGCAATAGAGCCTTTAGGTAGGTGTAGGAACCACTC
Source organism: Taxus wallichiana var. yunnanensis (assembly GCA_018340775.1). NCBI lineage: Eukaryota > Viridiplantae > Streptophyta > Pinopsida > Cupressales > Taxaceae > Taxus > Taxus wallichiana. The sequence goes on from CM031244.1 coordinate 404,023, forward strand.
CAAATCTTGTCCACCTATACTTCTTGTGAATAGAAAAATAAAATAATCATCATTATAAGAGACATTTTGAAAGTTCATGTAAATTAATTGAATATGTTCATTTGGATCACCATTTTTCTTGTACTTTTCAAATTTTGGTAGTTTGAAGTATGATGGGAAAGGAACTTGCAACATATCTAGATAAAAATGGTATGTGAAGAGTTATTAAAACATATAGCCATTATGATGGCTTCTTGTTTTGGCTTGCATGGTTTGTTGGCATCTAAAAAATGTTTACTTTAATTTTGGGTAACTAATAGTTAAATTTTACAGTTCAAGATCTTGAAATGACACATTACTATGCACCTTTTTAGACTCTTTGAATGATCTAAAATTGGATAGAAGGATTGCACATATTGTCTCTATGTCTCTACATACCACTTACAAAAACTTATACCATTTTGAATTGATTTGGGCCTTAAGATGGGAAGTTAATAGTTATCTTATTAACTTCATTGTTAAGAAGAACCTCAAATTTAAGGTAAAAGGCCATTATTTAGGTGAAGCTAATTAACTCATCGATCAAATTCAAGTGTCCATATGGACTCGTGCTTGCTATCAATTCAAAACAAAAGTATAAGGAAAAACCACTATGCCCTAAAGGTTGAATGAATGTAGTATACCATTGGGTGAAAAGTGTCACCCATTGGTTTAATGATACAATCCAAAACATGTGACATTTGAGTTCGTTGATGGCCTCCATGTGATGGTAATTGGTGAGCTAGAGGTAAGGTGGCCAAGGTTCTAAAATATCATGGAGTATGGTAGAGTTGATGCTAGCCATGTATCATCTATCAATGGAGGGTGTATAGGAAGCTAGAAGAAGAGTTTAGAGGGGTCACATGTAGTGATGGCACCGATTACCACCAAGTGACAAATATCAATTAAAGATGCAACTAAGGGAGGGTTAGATGAGGCATATGTGGTGATCGAAGGTTGGTTATAGGAAACATACACAAGGTTAAATTTTAATACCAAACACCAAAGGAAAATTATCTCAAGGATATCAAGATGTGAAATCCATTAAAATGAATAAGGGATCAATTTTTTGCTCATAAATTTTGATCGGAGATATAAATATCCTACTATTGATGTCATCGAAAGGTATTAGAAAGATATTTTTATTGGTATATGTTTTGAGGTGATTGATTAAAACATTCTAGATATTTTTCGTTTTATTCTCAAACACCGTCCCAACTGGTAATGCAATGTTACATGGTTTTGTGCCTCCCATTCCGTACTGTGATTAACATTCCCTTATATCTACACATGTATTTGAAATCAACATAGGGGGACATCTTCTCTTTTCCTGTATCATATGCTCAGTTGTAGGGGATGCCTTATTCTTCTACAAATGTTTACGTTGTGCTATATCAGCCTCCTATGCCTAATCCACCTCCCCACTAGGGGTCGTCTATGGTAGAGTCCTACGTATTAGGCACATATGCTAAATACCTTAAGGAAACTTTGTACTTTATTATATGAAGTGTAATGCTTCCATGACCACTCCCTAACTTTCCAAAGTTTAAAGGGGAGGGAGATCCAAACACACATATCAAGGCATATGCAACTATCGTTTGAGAGCTTCTCCTATGGGATGTAGTTGTAACAAATATCTTCCCTAAGAATCTTGAAGGAATCAATCTCGATTGGTATTATAGGATACTTGAAGCCTTAATACATTCCTTTAAACAACTCATGTCTGAATTCATCAAATATTTTGATGTGGACAAGTTCTTGAGAACATGAATCAAAAAATTATTACATATAAAGAAAGAGCACAATGAATTTGCTCTGCATTTCATCCAGAGATGGCGAAAGTTTTATACTCTTCAAAAAGTACTCCCAACATGGATCAGAAAATATTTGTGATCTATTTCATCACTCTCTTAAGCGGAAAACAAAAGGAATAAATCCATAAGTTCCCCCTAAGGAGTTACGAAGAGATATTGGAGGGTGCTCTCCACATTGATCAAGCAATAGACAATGGTCAAAAGACCTATGGTTCCAACAAGAGATTGATCACTCTAAATCAAGGTAATTTAAGTTACCCCAATAATAAAAACAAATATAATCAAGGACCTAAGGTCCTCAACAAAAATCATGGTTTTATAACCGATGGTGTTACAGACCAAACAAATAAACCAAATGTTGTTAACACCTAGAGCAAAAATAATGTCAACAAAAACACGAATGGTAATAATCGGAGGAGTAAACAATTCTCTCCTACACTCAACAAGGTGGATTTCAATTGTTCTCCACCCCAAAAACAATAAAAAGTTTTAGCTCAAGGCCCTAATAGTACCTATTATCAGGAAATTACAACATCCCCTGAATGGCTTGAATATGGATGGGGAATTTAGTGTAATTTGTGTAACATTGGGTTATCTCTCAAGCTGTGGGACTTGTGGGATTGAGATAACCCTCCAAAGAAAGATGGTCCTTGCTCATAAAATACTTTCCACAAGCTACTCCTAATGCAGGAAAGCTATCTAATCCTAATCTAACCATCCAAGGAACTAGTGAGAGAGAGTGCATGAAAATAAAACCTACACTAATAGAGGTGATACACTTGAAAATGAGGTGGTTAATCACATTCCAACTACCTAAAATGGAGAGAGGTGAGCAATGGAGAGGGTGGAAAAAATGCACCACAAGCCAAAGATGAGATTCACACATAACACCACTTCAAACCCATTAAACATAGCTCTCAAAACCTGTAATAGACATCAAGAAATATGCACAATATACCCTGTAATGGAGAGAGGCAAGTAGAGATAATAACAAATGCAAATGATGGATAAAATGCATCATAAAACACATTATATTACTCTAATAAGTATGGAAAGTACAACATCAATGGGAAAGAGGTAAGAAAATTCCATTACAAAGCTTAGAAAGGCAGCTTAATTTCCACATTTAACCCTAATAGAGAACCAAAGAGAGAGAGAGAGAGAGAGTGCATGATAACAAAACCTACACTAAGAGCGTGATAAACCCAAAAGGAGGTGGTTAATCACAAATCAACTGCTGAAATGGAGAGAGGTTAGTGATGGAGAGGGTGGAAAAAATGCACCACAAGACAAAGATGAGATTCACACAGAACACCACTTCAAACCCATTAAACATAGCTCTCAAAACCTGCAATAGACATCAATAAATATGCACAATATACCCTGTAATGGAGAGAGGCAAGTAGAGACAATAACACATGAAAATGATGGACAAAATACATCACAAAACACATTATATTACTCCAATAAGTATGTACAGTACAACATCAGTGGGAAAGAGGAAATAAAATGCCATTACAAAGCTTAGAAAGGTATCTTAAACTCCACATTCAACCCTAATAGAGAAGAAAGAGAGAGAGGGGGCAAGAGAAAAATGACTGACTCCTTTTACAATTGAGCATAAGATTATAATTTATAGAGAAGAGAAGAGAGATAAATAACAATCTCTAAATTCACTTTCCACCACTTGTAAACTTCTATAAATGAGGTAAAATGATGGTATTTTATTTGTAAAATCTCCCTCATGTTGTCCCATAACCTGTAGTTGGATAAAATGATGCCCATGCCCATTAATTGCACTCCCAACCACCTTTGAAATCATTGTTCTGAACTAGGTTGGTTTCCTATAAAATTTGCTACCAAATCTTCATTAATTCCTAAATTTCTTAATATCTGTACAAATTCCTTGATTCCAAAGAGACTAATTTTGTGTGATTCTATTAAGGGATGCAAAATTTATGGCCATCTAGCGAGAAATAACTAGTTTGGGTTCACTAGTCATTTCTTCAACTCCACAGATCGAAATTAATTCTTTGGTTGGAAATCAAATTTAATTTTTTTTCCTCTCCTTCTAAAGTTTTTTTCCTGATTTTAAATGATTTGAACATTTAAAAAAGGTGGGTCCCTTCATATCTTCTTATATATTTTCTTTGAATAGGGAGAGGGTTGTGTTTTATATTAGGTCTCTTAATAGCTACTTGGTTAACTCACCAATGGCTGGCTCTTGCTTTTCCGTGCATTGTCAACCTTTACGTATCTAACTCCAATCCCTTACTCTCTATCCTCATCAAGCTTTATTTGTGTTTTACTAGCCTAATAACCATATTGAGTGACGAGCTATCCATTACACCTCGAATCACTACCCAATGCTTAGATCATTCATCATGTCACCGACTAACATGACTTCGCCCTTTGAGCCATCATATTAAATTGTTTCTACAAAGTGAACCCCATTGTATCTTCTCAAGTGTCAAGCCATGCTTTAAACACTTTGAGTCACCCATTCTTCATCTATGTTGGTTAGCTTGGGTTTTGATGTCCCACCGACCTTATTTCATTTGGGCGACTTGGGCCGCTACCTCCGCATTTTCCGATTTACACGGGCCTCCATTCTCATTCGCACCAACACAAGCTTTGACCCATGAGGGCCTCGACTTCTGAATTTCCTACATAGACATATGTGACCATTTCAGTTTCTTCATGTACTCACATGCTAACTTTCTTGAGGTATTTGGACCGCTCAATTATGCTTTTATCGCAGAACCTTTGTTAGCAACGATACCAGCTCTTCGGTGCACACAAGGCCCTTATTATTTGGACCGCTCGGGCCATTGAACTCCACACTAGCCACATTCTTTACTCTTTGGTGAAGTTGGGAATTTGGCACACAAATGTCCTAAGGGATGTCTAGGATTGAATTATCTGAATTTTCCACATTGCTTGCGAGACACTCCAAGTTTCTTCACCCATTTTTGAAAATTATTTCCCTTCCTTTACTGAATCATTTCAATCTTCATGATATCCCTAATGAGTTGTTTTGATGTGGCTTAACTCTATAGACTAACTCGGTTCTCCTTGAACTGACTCAAGTCTTCAACGTATCATATATGGTTCGATCCAAACCATACATCAAGCCCACCCTCTGGAATACATGGACTCACTCATATGTGTGTGCAAAAAAATTGCCTCTAGCGAATGAGGTTGGTGATTGATGATAACAACCTTGCCCTTTTCCTCTTATAATGACTTGATCCTTGGCATATAGATTTAATGCCTCTCCAAATCATATGGCTTAGTGATAATTTACATGGCTCACCCAATCATGACCAATATAGCTTGATTTGACCTAGTGGCCCAAAAATAGATGAGCTCCTCAAGATAACTCATAGGAGGGAAGGCTTTATGCTAGTTTGACTTGTTTCGAAACTTGGCTCCTTACAATGACCTCTCCAAGCTTGTAAAAATTTTATTTTCAGTTTCAAAATCTCATCGATATAAGTGGGTTGCTTGTACAAACTTTGTTTTGCCACATCTTGGCCACGAGCTTCTTATCTCGACCCACTTATATCAATAGAAAAAATGATTCCCACAAACAAATCATTCGTTCTTGATACTAGCTTAGTGTTTTGGGTAGCTCAATCCTCCAATAAATAGTTGGATGCATTCCTACAAAACCAGTCACAATATTTCATAGAGAAATTTGATGGTGTAGGAATCATTTGGCAATGTAATGGCTTGATTTGTTTCTTCCATTAAATAACTAGCTCAATAGGAAGAGCCATCCAACCACTCCTAGTCACTTGATGTGCTAGGAAGTAGATCGATTAATATCTCAATACATTGTAACGATCAATCATCAATCCCATCATCTCGGTCAAATAATATGTGAGATCGGTAGCATTAGACTAGCTCAATACATTATAAAATCAGCTTGGAGTTTATCAATGAGCTCGGGGATGTTGAATTGGATTTTCAACTCACCGAGCTAGTGGAACTAGCTCGGCGAGCTCCTCTTAGGACTCAAGCTCCCATATACATTCCATACATCTTGTTGGATCTTTAGTGCTCTCGGACTTACAAGAAGATTCTCAAGATGTTCATGGATCAATACACCTAAAATATGGCTATTTGTTGATTCCCAACCTATCCATTATGGTTTCTCTACTTAGAAAATTTGAACCTTACGATGACCAAGAAGCATTAGTTAGCTCGGATGGATATGTGAACCCGTTCGCTTACTCAATTTCTCTTGGGGGGTGAAATTGGATAACAATTTGGTGACTCAAGGGGTCATTTTCCTACTAGATAGAGTGTGACCAACTTCTTATAGCCATCCATTAGGCATGGATTCTACATGATCAACATGAACTGGACCAAACTTTAGACATGTTGACCTTGGGACACTTATAATATCACCGCCTTGATAACGGAACTTCCCTCTCTCTTTACACTCTTAACTTTCATAAGAAAATATTGAAATTTGTTTTGTGAGAGTGGAAAATTGTCTTTAAATTGAATTTCAGCCATTCCTCGCCACCGTGATCCGTGAGGTTGAATAATGAACACTTTCAACTACTACCTTGAGACTAATTTTATTTGCAAGGTGAAGCATACTGCAGGATTGGAGTGAATTAGTTGTCAGACTTGGACATCATAGAAATCTATTAAGTTATGATCTTCCTTCATCTTATGAATGTCCAATGTTGCCTTAATTGTTCTTGAATGTTGGAATTAATTTCTAACTTGGGCTTCTAGATGATCTTTTGATTGCTTACATGGTCATAGAGGCTTGTTGTAGTTGTTCTTAGAGAGAATCATCAAGATCTCCTACTTAATCAATTTTAGTCTCTCTGTATTTGTTTTGATTTTAAGTTTGCAACTATTACAGAAACTATGAGTGTCTTACTATAACAACTGAAGAACATGGTGTATTGTACTTCTTGGATCAGCACAAACAAAATCTATATACAAAGATACAAATCATACATTCCTCAAGTAAGACATGCAGTGTGCACAAGCACTTCTTCTGCTGAAACAAACCTACTCCTACCCTACATAAACCAAAGAAATGGGCAACTTAAAACAAAACATTCCACTAGAGATGAGAAGTAGCTTCCCTTCCTCATAATTAGCAGCCATGTGAATGATTTGGCATTTGACCCAGACTGATATTAGGAGTGAGAAACTGGATACAAAATGACTTTCCACTCCACCATACATTAAGGTATCAATGCGAAACAAGACATACACCTCTTCTAGTTGTTGCTCAATTGGTTCCAAGAGGTATTGTTGTTGATCCTTCACAATTGGTGGTTCTCCCTAATGGTCGAAGCAAGCATGACTAGTTTTAGATCCTCTCTTGGCTCTAATGGAGCTAAGTACTGATAGGGCATGGTCTAGCCCTTTGAATGTGCCCACTTGCTCATTTGTGAAATATAACTCCAACAATGGAGTCTTCCTATGGACCTTCCTAAAAAAGGGTTTTGTCTCGCAACTTGATCTTCTTCTTTTTACACATTTTTATACAATTGATGTGTCACCTTGGTGAATGGTATGGAAAATGTGAGACCTTATTTCTCTTTTCCTTTCGTGACAATGTAGAACTCATCTTCAACATGTAACTCATCATTTTTGACTACAACATCGATGAGGTTACCTATACATTATTGCAATCACCTGCAACATATTGCTCATCTAGGAGTTCCTCCTTTGTTATTTGAAGATTGAATTACTCTTGAATAGCCTCTTCCTCTAGAATGAAATTTGACAGATCAAAATCTTTAGTAGGCTACTCTGGAAGGCTGTTTTGGATAGCAAACTATTCTGAATGCTCTCCTCTATTATGGATTCATCTACTAAATCATATTTTCCGAATGAAATTAGAAAAATTTCAATGACGTTCTCTTCATCAAGTACCTCCAAATCTGATTTGGTCTTTACCATGTGCTCCATTACAATGGGACTTGGCGTTGGCTCTTCTTCCTCTATGACCGAGTTTTTAGCCAAGATCGGATCATCAAATTCTTCTAACAAAGTACCATCATGGATGCTGCACTTTGAGAAGAATGAATGTTGGCCTTCTTTATCTTCCATTACATTACAACAAAATCAACCTCTACCACCACTTGTTCTTCAACTCTGGCCTCCTCTTTAGGCTTCACCATCAAGGGAATTTTTTCAATTCCAAATCTTTGAGCCCATATTTTCAATTTGTTTTGTCATTTCTTCTTTGTTAGGCTCTTCTTCTTGTTTCCTTTGGCTGGTTTTCTTATTGTTTCCACCCCAAGATAAATTTGAGACAATAAGAGGGGGTTGGGCTGGGTAATAACTTATTTTGTAATTGTTTGTGGTGGTGGGGAAGGTAGAACTTTTTTCTTTGGAGGGGATGATTTCTTGGAAGGGAAAAGGGAAGAAGAATTAAGATGGAATGGAAGATTAGAGGATGGAGAAGGGAACTCAACACTTGGGGCAGCATACAATGGGCTTGACTCATGACAATGCTGAAATGATAAAGCTTGGGAAGGAGAAAATGAAGAATAAGGAATTGGTGCTTGACTTACCCATTGACAAGGTTGTCTTGCATTTTTCTCATAAACATTTATCTCCTCAGTCCACTGTGCAATTTGGGGTATCATTTCAACCATGAAATCAAGCTTCTCCTGCGAGCTATAGTGTCTTGGAAAAGGGCCTTCCCATGGACAAGGTTCCCTACAACCAATCCTAAAAGCTTTCATCTATGTTGTAGCTCTTGATTGAACCATGCCAGCCTCCATTATTTGAATTTTATCCAGCAAATCAACACTCTCCATTTGATTGCATTCATTATATGCATATCCTTGTTCTTGATAAGATAAGCTCCATAGCTAAACTATTTTTTACAATTCTCATATGGGTAAGCATAGTGATTCTAGATTTGATCATAATGCTGATTTGGAGGAGTTGTGAAGCTCATTAGAGGTTGATTACATTGTTGCAAAGTGTGAATTCCACTGTGGGAATGAAGCCATGATTGCACAACTTCATAGAATGGAAGAAAATGAAATGTATGAAAGGAAAATGGATGGAAATGGATGAAAGGAAGGTCTACAATCTCATAAATGGGCTCTTTAGACAAAATTGAGTCACCAGGTATGTTTTGCAAATGCTTCCAAAAGCAAGGAGTCCAACATAAGCACACCAAATTTTTGAAATTAAGTATGTTCCAATGCTAAACTGGGCACTTGCTGATGATTTTCTTGAAGTGGAACACCTTTGAAAGATAATAATTTAAATTTTGTGATCTCCCATTGGGCATGCTAGAATTTTTATCAAAAAATTACAGCACCCCTCAAATGGCCTGAATTTGAATGGGGCATTTGATGTATTTTTGTAACATTGGGTTATCTCTCAAGCTATGGGACTTAGAGGCTTGAGATAAACCTCCAGAGAAAGTTGGTTCTTACTCCTAAACTACCTACCACAAGCTACTCCTAATACAAGAAATCTAATCTAATCCTAATCTAACCATCCAAGGAAGCAGTGAGAGAGAGAGTGCATGAAAACAAGACCTACACTAAGAGAAATGATACACCAGAAAAGGAGGTAGTTAATCATAGTCTAACTGCTCAAATAGAGAGGGGTGAGTAATGGAGAGTGTGGAAAAAATACACCACAAGCCAAAGATGAGATTAAAATAGAACACCAATTCAAACCCATTAAACATAGCTCTCGAGAAAATGCAATAGACATCAAGAAATATGCATAGTATATCATGTAATGGAGAGAGGCAAGTAGATACGTTAACACATACAAAGGATAGAAAAATGCATCACAAAACACATTATATTGCTCCTATAAGTATGAACAGTACAAAATCTATGGGAAAGAGGAAAGAAAATTCCATTATAAATCTTTCAATGGAGGCTTAAACTCCACATTCAACCCTAGCTAAGAAGAAAGAGAGAGGGGGCTGGAGAAAAATGACTAACTCCTTTTATAATTAAGCTCAAAATTACAATTTATAGAGAATAAGAAGAGAGAGAAATAACAATATCTAAATTAAATTTCCATCCACTTTAAAACTACTATAAATGAGGAAAAATAATAGTATTTTATTTACAAAATATCCCTCATGATGTCCCATAACCCGTAGTTCGAGAAAATGATGCCCATGCCCATTAATTGCACTCCTAACCACCTTTGAAATCACTATTATGAATTGGGTTTATTTTCTACAAATTTCACTACCAAATCTTCATAAATTCCTAAATTTCTTGATTTTTGTGTAAAGGTATTAGAATCACAATTCCAATGAGACTGATTTTGCTGATTCCGTTAAGGGATGGATAATTTATGTCCATCTTAGTAGAAAAATGACTATTTTGGATTTACCAGTCATTTCTTCAACTCCACTGGACTGGAAATTAATTCTTTGGCTGGAAATCAAATTTAAAAATTTCTCCTCTTCTTATAAAATTTTCTACTTGATTTGAACATTTAAAAAGGTGGGGCCCTTTATATCTTCCTTTATCTTTTATTTGAATAGGAGGAGGGTTCTGTTTTATATTTGGTCTCTTAATAGCTAGCTCAGCCAAGTGGGTCTTGCTTTTGCATTTTCAACCTTTTTTATCCAATGTCAACCCCTTACACTCTATAATCATCGAGATCTATTTGTTTTTACTCATGAACTCACCGTATTAAGAGTTGAGTTGTCCCTTACACCTCTTACTCGCTACCCAATGCTTGGATAATTTGTTGGCATCGAATAACATGACTTCGCCCTTTAATCCATCATATTATATTATTTCCACCCGGTGACCCCCATTATATCTCCTCAAGATTTGAGCTATGCTTTAAATGCCTAGTCACCCATTCTTCACCTATGTCACTCAACTCGGGTTTTTATGTCCCGACTAGCCTTATTTCATTCGGGCCACTTGGGGTAGCTACCTCCGCATTGCACGCATTACACGGGCCTCTAATATCCTTCGTGCCCACACTAGATTTGACCCATGAGGGCCATTGACTTCCGTATTTCCCACATAGACCTATGTGTCCATTTTGGTTTCTTCATGTACTCACATCCCAACTCACCTGGACATTTGGACCGTTTAATTCCACTTTTTCCACACAACCTTTGTTTGCGACAAGATCGACTCTTTGGTGCACACAAGGCCCTCATTTTTGGGCTGCTTGGGCTATTGAAATCTACACAGGCGACATTCTTTACCCTTCGGAGAAGTCAGGATTTTTGCACATGAATTCCCTAAGGGTCATCTAGGATTTAATTCTCCAAATTTTCCACATTTCTCGCGAGACACTCCGAGTTTGTTCACCCCTTTTTGTTAAGTATTTCCCTACCTTCACCGAATTATGCCGATCTTCATGATAGCCTTGGCAAGTTGTTCTAACATGGCTCGACCTTGTAAAATAACTTGGTTCTCCCCGAACCGACTCAAATATTTGACACATCATAGATGGTTTGATCCAAACTATACGTGAATCCCACCCTCATGAAGACACGAGACTTACTCATGTGTGTGTAGAAACAACTTGCCTCCAACGTATGAGCTTGGTGATCGATGATAACCACCTAGTATCTTTCCTCTTGCAACAACTCAATCCTTTCTATATGGATTTAGTGCCTCTCCACATCGTATGACTCGGTGATAATTTGCATGGCTCATGCACTCATGACCAGATAGCTTGATTTGACTTAATGGCACAAAATATAAAAGTTCCTCAAGATATCTTGCATAAGGGAAGGTTTCCCACTAGTTTGAATCATTTTTGAAACCAGGCTTCCCACATTGACCTTGCCAATCCCGCACATAGTTTGGTTTCGCTTTGAAAAGATCATCAATATGAGATGGTTGCTTGCACAAAATTCATTTTTCCACATCTTGCTGCAAGCTTCTTGGCTTGACCTAGTTTTAACAATAGATAACATGATTCCCATAAATATCTCAGGTCATGCTTAGTACTAGCTTGATGGTTTGGGTAGCTCTATCCTCTAAGAAACAACTCAATGCATTCCTACATAACTAGTTGCAATCTTCTATAGAGAAACTCGATGGTGTAGGACTCGGTTTGAAAATGCAATGGCTTGATCACTTCTTCCATTAAATAAATAGGTCGATAGGAAGAGCCAATTGACTACTCCTAGTCATCTCGATGAGCTAGGAAGTAGCTTTGTTAATATCTCAATACATTGCAATGATCAATCATCAAACCCATCAGCTCGGTCAACTAATATGTGAGCTCAGTAGCATTAGACTAGCTTGATGTATCATAAAATCATCTTAGAGTTTATCAATGAGGTCGGGGGATCAAATTGGAATTTTTAGCTTATCAAGATAGTGAAACTAGCTCGGTGATCTCATTTCAAGACTCGGGCTCCTATATACATTCCATACATCCCGTTGGATCTTTAGTGCACTCATACTTATAAGAAGATGCTCATGATGTTCATAGATCAATACACCTTAAATATGGCTATTTTCTAATTTTGAACCTATTCATTACGCTTCTCTACTTAGAAAATTTGAACCTTGTGATGACCAAGAAGCATCGGTGAGTTTTGAATGGCTATGTGAACTCATTCGGTTGCTCAATTTCACCCGGGGTGAAATTGATAACAACTCCCAAATGGGTACCAAAACCAATATCAAAATAAAGGAAATGGCCTCTCGAACTTCAATTAATATAACCGATAGTTGAATAACAATCTGAACTTTATACCATAATAAAACATGAACCAACGACCTCAAGATTATGATCCTGACCTATATTGTGGCTTCCATAGGGTTTGAGGGCATGATGCTAGAACATGTCGTGACTGTAATAAATTCATTCAGTGTCTACCATAGGATAAAATATAACTCTTTATTGAGATGTTTTGGCAAATCCTATGGCACCAACTCAAAATACTAGCATGGGGTCATGTCCCCTCAAAACACACCACTCGGGATCTTTAACAATCCCCTTCAAATGTGTCCTAAAAATGGTAAGTTGGACCCCAATAATGCATACAAGGGTAAACTAGTAGGAAACAATGATCATGAAGCTTTGACTTCATCAAACCCATTAGTAGTGCCTCTGTTGGATGGTTTCCAAAAAATTAAGATCATGGGTCTAGTAGAATTAGAAACCGAACCCCAAATAAATGCCAGTACTGTTGTCCTCTCAAAATTTCCCCTCTTTTGAAAGTCAGAATTTTGAAAATTTTGAGTTGGCACCTTTAGTAATGTTCTAATGAAGAGAAAACTTGAAGAGATAGTGAAAATTGCATTTTTGGGGTCTTTTTGGTGACTTGCGGGTCTGTCAGACATTTTTGTCCCTCATGTCCCAAGTACCTCTAGACCTTCTATTCACGATCGGCTGCTTTCCCCAAAAATTCCTAAATGTCGCTTTTTGGAACTTCTTGGCCTGTTTGTCCCAAGTTCACCCGGACTTCCTTTTACCCGATCACCAGCACGGGGTACTTCACATACGTTTGTTCCATCTGTCCCAAATACGTCTGGGCTTTCTTCCCACTTTCCCCACATCATGTGCATCGGCCAAATCATGTCCTTGCATCCCTCACATCCTCGCGTCCCTCACATCCTTCGTATCTAAGTTCCTGGACCACTCGTGCTCATTTGGCCCACATTGCCCGCATCGTCGCCGGATCACGTCTTCATGTCCCTCATGTCCCAAATGTACCAAAGACCGTCTGGGCCAATTTTCTCCACTTTTCCCACTTTTCATATTTTTGAGTCGGTGTGAGGTGAATTTAATGCACATTTAATGACCTTCTCTCTCTAAATGGCTATTTAATTGGACTATCTCCTACGCATTTGTTACATTTCTCGCTTGCCATCTCTTTCTCGAATCCTTGCCATTAAATTCATTTTCTCGTGCCCCTATATCTCTTGCATTCTCATCGCGATTTTGATCTTGAAAGGATATTCTCCTATGCATTACAAAAATGAAGATCAAGTTTTAGGGTCAGAAACATGTATCACCTCTTGAGACCTCTGTACCTGATATCAGAGATAGTGAGGTTTGGCACTTAGATTTCAGGGATTTTTGGGGCAGATTAACATGCTCTAATCCTGCTCCCATGGCACAAATGATCAATGATAGTGGACTTGCATACGTGGCTAGTTTTCCTATCTCTATATAGTGTGCGGACATGGTGCTTTCTTGCGGAGCCCATTTTGACCCGGATACTAAGGAACTGACCAATGTGCATGGGGAATTAATTGCAAAAATAGATGCTACCACCATTTCTACTACCCTACGCATTCTAGATACTGAGGATTCCATAATTCTCACTCATGCCCAAGCTCAAACCCTATTTGACCAAGAAAACGATAAATACAAGGCACATATAGAGAAATCATGGCTAAAGAACCCTAAGAAGGGAGCATCCCGACTCTCCAAGGCATTATAAAGGGTTGATTTTAATGAGCAGCTGTCTGAATTTATTATTTTGCTTACCTGTATCATGGGGTTTCCTTCCACCAATGAGTTTCACTTCTGGATGTGCCCCTTCATAAACATCATCATCGTGAGGGCAAGAAAAATATTAATTGGGCGAAATTATTTGCATGAATTTGACTAAGCAAGGTTGTTAAGTGTTCAATGACTCACCAAGAAGTTCTATATGGCTTCCTATCTCATGTATACCCCGGCTGCATCTTGGCGGTGGTTTGTTTCACCTACATAGAGGGCCAAAAGAATGAGTCTATTTATGCATATTTTCCTCAATTTACCCTTGAAACTAGCAATCACAATTTTAGAAGGGTCAATGATGCTTTCACCATGTACATTGTAAGACTCTTGGAGGGAAACACTGCTAGGAGATTTTCTGATGAAGCTATGAACCTTATAGCCAAGTATGGGGCTTTCTTCATCCAATTCAGGAGGTTTTCATACATCAGGTTGGCTGGCTATGAAAGCACACCTCTCAAGCTCCCTATGTTCTATAGTGATAAAATGGCCTGGTTGAAGTATGCAAGCAACTTGATAAGCTACATAGGACATGCAGAGACAAGAAGATCACTGACCTGTATTTCCCTATCTCTTTGGGAAACTATACATGTAAAACAACTTTGGATGCCCAAAATGTAGAAAGGGCTATTACTTCTATCACTTTGTTCATTTCTTCAGACCCATGACTTGCTTTGATATGAAGAAGTTTATTGATCAGAACCTCAAGATAAACTATCATCACAAGCTAGATACTGAGGATTATTGGGATGATTGTGCAGATGATTTTGAAGCCAGATGAAGGCACTATGGCAGATTCTCTCTACAACACATTAGATATCTCAATATTTGCCAAGTTATTGAAGGACTTAAGGAGGATGATGAGGAATTATAGTCCTTTGAATATGAGACAACAATCAAACACACTCCTTTAGAGGATCTGGATTGGTACAAAAAAGAGAGAGATGATTTGGTTGAGATTATGGCCCCTGTTCTTGTAAGAACTAAAGTTTGGCTTGACAGGAAGGTTCATGAGTTCAAGAAGAATCAGGGTGGATCTTCTTCTAGAGACACCTCTACACTAGGGAAGGAAGCACATACAACCATTACTCGAGGTTCTTGAGTAAACCCCTCATTCTTCCTCAATGAAAGAGCTTGAGTCATCTACTCCTTCTACTCAAGTATATCAAAAGAAGATCAAAGAGGTTAAATAGGAACCAATTGATGAAGAACCTCTCCTTGAGCATCCAGAGCTACCTTCAGGACTAAAGAACATTATTGTTCTTAGTGAGAGTGATGATGGTGAAATGCCAAATCCTGCAGGAAATCCTGAAGTTATTGTGGAAAAGAAAAGGAAATGTCTAGTGTAGAGCCTCCTAGTACCACAAAATCCTTTGCAAAGGAAGCCCCTGATACTCCTTCCACTTTTTTTCTAGAGGCAACAATGGTCAATATCCTAAGTGCCATGAGTTCACTTTCTCTTGGGCCCCTTGTTACTTCTTCTTCTTCTTCTTCTTCTTTTACTTTTGCTTGGGTGTAACCCATGATTGACAATAGGAAGAGGAAATCTTCCTCTTGGATAACAAGGCCTGATTTTGATGATGTAGCAGCTCTGCTAGGAACTAATCCTCCCCCTCCATCTAAGAGAGCCAAGACCACTTCAAGGATAGTAACTGATGCTCAAGGCCAGCAGTTCTGGAGGTTACAAATCCCAAGGTTGATAAGGTAGAGTAGGATCTCTTGGTCTCTAATTTAGAGCTTTCTAGAATCCCAATGGGGGAATCCACTCCTGAGAATGAGGTTCATAACCTTCAAGAAATAATGACAAAGGTTATTGAATGAGTAGAGAAGGGTAAGCAAACTATAGAATAGTTGGAAGAATAGAATCAAGTTCTTTCCAACTTTATCAAGTCATTATTGGCCAAGATAAGGTTTTGGATCCTACCCCACTGGCTGCTCTTCCGCCCCCCATGATTCTCAGCTAGGATGAAGTTCAGAGCATAAAGATATACATAAGTATTATACTTATGGAAAGGATTTGGAAGCCATGGTTGATGATATGATTATAATTGGCTTTAATTTCATTGAGGAAGCCTTCAAGGCCAATGAGAAGGTGATTAATCTATAACAGAAACTCACTTCCTCAATAAAGGTTATGGATAAAGAGTTGAAGCTCTAGACTAGTTGTATTATAGATCTTCACCTTATGGGCCAAGCTGATGAGAAGATCCTGTTGGCCAACAGTTTATTTGATGATGCCAAGAATAACTTTCCAAAGGCATGGGTTTTCATTGTCGAATGGAAAATGAAGGTTTTGGAGGAAGCACTTGGTGAATTAAATAACGTGTGGTAGAAAGGAGAATCTTTCAAAACTTGTGTTTCCTCTTCCTTTAAATATATTCATTGTCATCTTCATCATGAAACCTTAGGTCTTCCTTTCTCTCTTCAAGAGATCAAAGCTCAATTCAGAACATTTATCAAAGAAGACTTGTTTAAAGAGGAATTAATTACCAAAGAGAAGATAAAGGACATTTTGTTCCTTCAATCTATAATTGCTTAGGCAAATAAAGAATACCTGGAGCATACTGAGTTCGATAAGGATATGGAGAAATGTCTAGGTACTTGGTCTCACGCCACTTCCAACACAACAATCCCACGAGGTATGGAGATAGCTAAAGCATTAAAGAAATTCAGATATCAGATCCTCAAATTAGTGGGCCCTCCTCAGCCATAATCGGGTGTTTCTTCTTCTAAATTCTCTTTATTCCTTCTATTTTTAAGTGTACAGCTCCTTGTAAATTAATTAAGGATATTGTATTGAACATTTCCTTAATTAATCTTTTAGTTAAAAGAAACAGTTACCAAGTGTAACTAATTTGTAAGCTATATAATGAGCTCTCCACACCATTCTAAAGAGTTGGAACTCTGACTATTTTTGAAAGTGTAAAAGAGTTAAAAAATATCAATACAAGAAGACTTCTCTTTTCTATTTCTATCTTTGGTTATTCATTCTTTCCTATCTGTTGAAATTATTGAATCATTAATCTATTTTGCATTAAGAAGCTTTGTATTCTTATGGATGTCATCTCTGGAACTTTGTGTCTATGAAATAACATCTTATGGATTTAACGTAAATGATTTTGTTCTATATGATCCTAATTCAGCATTTATAAGGAATTATTTTGCTATCTATATTTCCTGAGAATGTTACTCTTCCTTTTCCCACTTCCTAGTTCTTATGTCCTTTTGTATTGATAATCGGTCATTTAAAACACTTCCATGATATCGAATTCCTCTTTAAAACTAAATGTTGTACATTTGTAAATAGGTTTTTCCTTTAAATAAGGGAACCTCTCCCATTAAAGAGGAGGGACTTCTGTCCCCTAACTGTTGCTTTCATTAAAGTCCTTATTTGACAACCAACAGTTTTTGGTGACTCTACTGGGGATTCGTTTTTGATGGATTCCAGTTTTATGAACAATTTCTTGATCATTTTCTGATCTGGTGACTCTAAGATTTACTCACGGTAGGAGGGCTCTTGGAATCAAATATTCTTAGTTTCAACTCTTGGAGTAGCAAGGTTTTCCCCTTCCTTCAACAGGGAGAAATAGAAGAGCTCGTTCTATAAGCACACCTCTTGTTGACAACAGAACCCTTGTGAGTGGTATCCCTCAAGAGCAACTCAACCCTAATCTTTGTGCTTTGATTCTTGTTGGTGTTTCAGTTCCTCTTAAATAATTTTTCCCAAGGATGGCAGTTCCATTACCTTTGGGCCATCGTGTTGGGCCTCTTTCCCTTCCTTAGCGTTTATATGAGTTACCCAGAGGTAATAGGAAGAACTTCCCCAAGTTCAGAGGTGATGGCAAGGTGCACCTTGATGAGCATATTGCAACTAGCATAGTTTCATGTGGAGTCCTCAGAGTTGAGCATGAAGATGTCTCGGTGAGGATTTTTGTAAAGAATTTGCAAGATAATGCGGCATTGGTTCTATCATCTTCCTACTGGGGCCATTACTAGTTGGACCATGATAAGAACAAGATTTTAGAACCGTTTCAAACCTGTAGAAGATGTGCATGCTTTGGTAGCTCAAATTTATCAAATAAAGAAAGAATCACAGGAGCCCATGAGAGAATTTGTGGCCAGGTTCAACAAGCTGATTAACAAAATCCCACTAGATACCCAGCCTGTATAGATCAAATTCAAAAATGTTTCTTCTTGAATGCTCAACTTCCTGAAGTTAGCTATGCATTGAGGAGATCCAACCTTGCAACATTGGATGAGGATCGAGATTAGTCTGTTAGCATTGAAGATGACTTGATCATGTCTGGTAAGTTGAAAAGAGATCCTTCCAAATCTAGAGCTTCTTCTTCCTCTTCTTCTACTCCTGGAGCTAATGTAGATCCATTAGTACAAAAGCTTGCTAATGACCTCATTTCCATCAAGAAACAATTGGCTCAGCATGCTCCTTATACAGATGTTCCAAGGAGGAATTTTCAGCCTAGAAATTGTTTTCCCTCCTCTCAAACAAGGCTGGCAATTGAGGGACCTCCCATCAAGGTCCCTATTAATGCAACTTGTGAGGTTGAAGAACCTGATGATGAAGAGATTAATGAAGATTTTGAAGAATCGAAGAAGAGGTTAATGAAGAACTAGAATATATTGAAGGATCTTGAGTTAATTTCTCACCACTAAAGGTGTTGATGAAGAATATGATTATGATGAAGTAGTAGCGAGAAATGAATAGTGAGTCATATGCTGTTATGACTCAGGAACAAACAAATAAGAAGGAGAAAGTGATGCAGCCCACTAAGAGGTCTAAGGATCATCCCATGACTATCCCCGTAATTACAAACAAAGGATCTCCTATTCCCACTTTGCATCCACATAGAAGGTGAGTTTTGCTAATTCTTCTTTTCCTAATTCTACTAATAAAACTTCTTCTTCTCCAACTCATAAACCTGATAAGCCTAGGATTCCTAGTGTTGATAGCCCATCCACTTCTACGGATCTTTTGATATCATTGATCACCTTAAAAAGACAAAAATCCAAATTTCAGAAGCTGAGTACTATCAAACTCATCCAAAATCCTTTGCCAAAATTGTGCACTTTGTCAATTCCAATTCTAGAACTTCTCCCAATAATTCAAAGGGTATCTTTCATACTCCATCTTCCGCACCCCAACCAAACCTTGTGGCTGCAGTCACCTCACCTAATGAGAAAATCAAACCATTTTATGTAACCCTCCTCATAGCTGGCCATAAACTCAATTGTGTCATAGAATTAGGAGCATCAGATAATGTCATGCCTGCCAAAGTGGCTCATGCTTTGGGTCTTACTCTCACATGCACTTATGGGTCTTGCTATTCTATGGAGAGTAAGGAGGTGCCTTTGGTTGGAAGGATTAAGGATGCACAAGTAGCTTTTGCTACTTTACCAGAAAAGAAGGTTTTAGCTACTATCTTGGTAGCTGATATCCCTCCTTCATATGGTATGTTGTTGAGTAGGAACTTCTGTAAGGATGTGGGAGGAGAAATTCAAATGGATTGGTCACATGCCCTTATACCAGTCAATGGCAAGATGAAGAAGTTGTTGCCTGAGAAGCAATCTGAGTATATTGTGTAAAAGACAGATGATCCTAAAGCAAAAATACTTTATGAAGATATTGGGCATGGAAACTATATGATCATGTCTCGGATGAAACAGAACATCCCAAAGAAGTACTTCATGATCCTAATGGCATTTGGAATTTGGAATTTGATGGAAGTTGTTCCTCGGCTGGGTTTGGAGCTGGTGTAGTGTTGATATCTCTTGAAGGAAAGGTTCATCCTTTCTCATTCAAACTATAGTTTGAAAATACAAATAACACAACAGAATATGAAGCTCTCATCCTTGGGCTTAACATGGAAAAGGAGGAAGGTGTGAAGAATCTTCTGGCTCGGGGAGATGTGGAACTAGTTGTTAAACAAGTCAGAGACCTTTTCCAAGTAAAGAATAGAAGATTGAAGCATTATAGGAATCTAGTTTGGGATTCTATTGAATTTCTTGATGCCTTCTCCATCGAGGCAGTCCCAAGGGAAAAGAACACCAGGGCTGATTCCCTAGCCATGTCAGGGTCTTTTCTCATACCTCATCCTGATTTCTCTCAGGATAAATTCACCATTGAAATGATCCATAGACCAAGTGTGCCAGATAATGCAAGCAACTGGCAGGTTTTCAATGATGATCAACATTTTCTCTCTTTCTTGGAACTCAGGGATAACTTTGAACAATTATATTTCAAAGGAAGTGATAATTTTCCTCGAGAAAGTGTATCTTCCAATGAGGAGGGTGTCAAAGAGGAGATAGATCAAGATGGGTGCATCAGACTAAAAGGTAACAAGATCCCTAAAGGGCTGGTAAGTCTGGAGGAATTGTTTGATAAACATGACAGGTATGTTAAGGCTAAAGCTTCTAAAGGAGCCCAACAATCTGTTGAATATGAAAAGGTTAACATTGGGGGCTCTATTGACCCCAAAATGGTGAACATTGGGAAATGTTGCACACAAGAGGAAAAGAAGAAGGTAGTAAATATTTTGAAGAGATATGTTGATGTACTTGCTTATTCTTATGATGATCTGAAAGCTTTTCAACCTAAAGAAATGTAGCATTTCATTCCTCTCAAACATGGGATTAAACCTTTCAAACAGAAGCAAAGGTAGTACAATCCAAAGATTGCTTGACACCATTTTTCAGGAGATACAAAAGTTGTTGAAGGCCAAGATTATCTTTCCCATTCATCATTCAACTTGGATTGCTAACATTGTGCCTGTTAGGAAGAAAAATGGTGAGATTCGGATTTGTGTTGATTTTAGGAATCTGAATCAGGATTCTCTAAAGGACAACTACCCCCTACCCATGATGGACCAGGTGTTGCAAGTTGTTATAGGAGCTGAGATGTTGTCCATGCTTGACAGTTTCTTAGGATATAATCAAGTAGAAGTCAACACTGCAGATCAGCACAAGACTACCTTTACCACTCCTTGGGGTAATTTTTCTTACAAGAGGATGCCCTTTGGACTCATTAATGTCGGTGCCACCTTTCAAAGGGCTATGGACTTGGCCTTTGGAATCCTGAAAGGAAAATGTATCGTGGTGTATCTAGATGACCTAACTGTATTTTCTAAAACTAGAGCAGATCATTTTCAGCATCTGGAAAAGGTTCTTTTGAAATGCATAGAACATGGGGTCTCTTTGAATCCCAAGAAATTTGTTGTTTTTGTCACAGAGGGAAAATTATTGGGACATGTTGTCTCTAAGGAAGGAATCAAGATTGATCATGAATGAGTTCGAGCTATTCATAAGATTCCTCTTCCTCTAAGTAAAAAGGAGTGCATTATTTCTTTGGTAAGATCAACTTTCCGAGAAGATTCATTCTTGATTTTACTGAGAGATAACTTTGAATATCTCCCAAATGATGAAAGGAATTTTTTTTTGGTTTGTCCCCTAAAGGAAAAGAAGCATTCGAAGGCATTAAAATGGATATTGCTAGGACTCCTATCTTAGCATGTCCAGATTTTAGTAAGGACTTTATTATCTATTGCTATACCACAAAAAGTACCACGGCCGTTATGTTAACCCGAAAGACTCGAAGACCAAGAGCTCCCAATTTCATTCATGATCTATATTCTAAAAAATCATGAGCTAAAGTATACTATGATGGAGAAACATGCTTTCGCAGTGGTTAAAGTTGTTAAACAGTTTCGATTTTATATTCTTAACTCTCACTCAGTGATACTTGTGCCCGATACAACTATCAAGTTCATTATTACACAACAAGAATTTAGAACTAAGAGAGGAAACTGGGTTGCAAAGGTTCAGGAATATGATATTGACATCAGACCAACTAAACTAGTCCAGGGTAAAGGCCTATGTGAACTCATCACTGAAGGAGCTGGTCATGGGTTGCCTAAAAATGAGGATGATGTTCCTATTGTTTTGTTTCTCAACTCAATGGATGAATGGTATGATGAAATTTCTCACTTCCTCACCTATGGTGAGTGTCCATCTCACTTAATTGATAAGGAGAAAAGAGTTGTCAAGCTAAGATCAACACAATATGTGTTATGGGAAAATGCTTTGTTTAAACGTGGAGTAGATGGAAGATTTTTGAAATGTGTTAACAAAGAGAAACAAAAGAAGTGTTTCTTAGCCTTCCATGACCAAGCCTATGGAGGTCATTTCTCATCTGCTATTACTTGCCCACAAAATTCACAATAACTATGATAAGATTAATCATACAAGAACAGATTCAATTATGTATAATACCATTATCCAACCAATATACTCCATTTCATAAATATTGTAAAACACAAAAGCTTCATACACTTTGTAAAGTATCTCCATGAGTCATGTGCGCGTCAAAAACCCACAACACAACTCTATAATAATTCAAGTACTTCTAAACTACATAGTTCAATACATATTTATAGGGGTGGGGACTTGCCCTTCACCACCCATGCACTTCTCAAAATAGGTCACATGCTAATAATAGCCATGCACCTTTACAATAGTATGCACAACATGCAAGTGTTCTAACAATAGATTTCCTATAGTTAAATCCAAGTAGAAATCCTATTATTAGCTTAAACTATACATGGTGCTTATCTGCCACTTGTTACCAAAATACCATTGCATGTAGTGCAAGTATTCATCTCTAAGTGTACTCTGCACGCTATCTCAAAAATATCCCTTATCCACAAAACAACTAAGTCCTGATTTTGGGTGTTTCAATACTATTATAGTGCCCTATATTCATGCACCTTATACTTAGAATATTTATGGTCATTGAATAGCCAATCTCTATACTCTTGCGTTTCCTTTCTTCTTCTTATATTGTAACCAGAGTTCCATCAAGCTATCATTGATCCAATACTTCCTTCTTGTTTCTTCCTCTGCATTCCCAAATTCGTTGGACTCAAGTGGACATAAGAGATTGGTAAAGATAACTGAGGGGACAAAGTGATACCACATCTAGTTTTTCGAATGCATCTTTGTAGTTACGAGTTTAGGTTGTTATTATGTTTCTATGTTTCTTTATATCTTCATTTTTGAACATATGAACACATAAAATAGAGTAGAAGAAAATCAATTTCCTTTATTTCCAATAGTTAGATTCATTTCCAAGAAGCTTGTTATATCACCATAGATAATAAATCTGTTGCAAATTGTGGTTTCCCTTAAATCCTCACATATTCTATCCAGGAAGTTACAGGGGAAGAAAAAGATTCTGAAGCTTTAAATATTCTCATGTCTCTGAGATAGAAGAATATTTAATAATCCACAATTATAAATTGGAATTTTTTTTTTTGATTAGAGTAGATTAATACACTTTGTTGCAAAGCTAAATAACTTCATCCGCTTATTTATTTGTATAGGATTTTTCAATCAGGGTTAGAAGCTTTCATTTCTCATTTCTTCATTTAATTCGGAAAGTTCCGAAAAGATTAAAATATTTCTTTTAATTAGATTAGTTGTTTTGTATTGTTTCATTTCCTTTATATTAAAAATACAAAAATATAGTGTAGTCTTTTCTTATTTAGATTAGATTGTCATTTTTTTATTATATTAAAACCACAAAAATGCACGTATGACCATCACTAGAAAAAAAAAAAAAAAATTTAGAGTAGTGATCCACGAGTCCCCTAACCGAATGGACCCAAATTGCTTATGGATATAGATCTTTTGGGCTTTGTATGTTTGTCCTTAGAACACCATCATAATAGTCATAAAAATTACACACTAAACATTTTTAACATTGCGGCCAATAAGGATTACGGGTATTGGACTACCCCCGACAATAGAGTCTAAGCCAAACACATATGACCATATAAGGACCATGACCAGAAAGAGTTTATGGTTGTGATCCAGTGGTCCCTCAACCAAATGGGCATGAAAACTAATTAGACTTAAACACCGAATTGTGTACACTAGTCTTTAACATGTCCTCGCTTCCGCCAAACATAATTAGACAACTAAACATTTTGAATGAAGAAGCTCATCGAGCCCTCGTGTTTTGTACTAAACCACTAACTTCTCATAGAGCCGGGGAACCATGAATCTCTCTCATTTATTCCATGACCTTGTCTGAAATTGTTATGAGGCACCCATTAGTTTTCCATGCATCCCACAACCATTAGAAGGAATTTCTGTGGATCTCAACATTGATTAGAGTCTTTGTGTGGATATTCTTTCGACCCATCCATTAGACCCATTCAAGTTAGAAGGGCCTTCCTTTCCCTTGATGAGAAGATCCCGATATTGCACGTTGAGGACATTGTTTTTCCTTGATAACTTGTTCATCCCATTTCCACATACTTTCGTCCACATACCACATATTCTCTATATTTTGCTATCCATATCCAACCACTCTTTCCACATCAGATATCTCAACATGACCTTAGGATGTCAAGTGAGATTGAATGTCGGGTGTTGATTTTCATTTGCACAATAATCATATTACTTGTCTAAATTTATGGTGGAATGTATAACAAATTGTGTAGCTTGTTATCTATTTTAGTTATGATTATCCCACTTGATCTAAATGCTAGGGGCTCCTTGCTTAATGGATTTAGTTCTAGCCATAGTTCATCTAATCATTTTATATAGTTAATATTTCCATTCACCTACACACTTTACTAAAATATCACTTTATATATGCAAACTCCTAATATTTTAGCTAATATAACTTTAGATTCATGTTTATGTGATTTCTTTTCAACATATTCTATCATTTAGAGTAATTACCTTATAGATTATGTACACTTTTATTATTATCATCTATTTGAGTATAACCTTTTCCCATTCTTAGGTACCTTTATGAATAGATTACTAGTTACGTAAAATTTGATAGAAATTTGTAATGGTTTGGCTACTTATTTAGGTTTGGTAAATTATATTTTCTTAATCCCTATTATTTGACATCATTTAGGTTACTCTAGGGTCTCTCCCCTAGGTCTCATAGATCTTGAAGAGTAGGAGGTTAACCACCCTCCCATTTGTTGGCCTTAAGTCTGCCATTCTAGGTGAATAAGAAAATCAATACAATGAATAATCCTATTATCTTCACTTCTTTATACCTAGGTATATATTTTGGATCCAAAAAAATAGAATCATTTCTAGGGATTGCGCCAATTTGGTTTTAGAATACCATCATTTTATGTAGTATTTCTACCACATATAATATATTTTTTGTAAAGAATTAGAGAATAAATATGTGGAAACAATTCCTCAAATCACAAAGCAGAGGAAACTATATAGCGTAAGTATACATGTAGAAATATAACAACATAAATTAATAATGCACAAAAGAAGACAATAAAATATTTAATGTGGCTCACCCAATGTGGGCTACGTCCACCAAGAACTTGCTCATATTTTATTATCAACAAGAGTAAAACAACTCTCACAGTCTTCTCTCGATTATGAACTCACAACATAATTACAAAGATGTTAAACCACATCTAAACCACAATTGACACCTAATTGCTTAACCTTGATCACCTCTTGATCACTAAGAATCAATACCTCTTGAACATACAAGATATCTTCAAGACACAATAACACCTCTATTTATAGGATTACAATCCTTTAAGAAGTCTAAAAGCCGACCTTAGAAGTTTGAAATTCATCACCTTTCATCTTCCCACAGCTGGAAAAGAAACTTTCATGACATTTCATCTTCCCAATTAAAACTCCACACTTCAATACCTATTTGAGAAGACCAAAAATAGGCTCCACACCCTAACAATCTCCCACTTGGAGACTGTTCCTATTGAGAAAATTTCTCAACCCTTCATTATCAACCATGAAGGCCAATCAAAGTTGAACACAACTTCAACTTCTCCCTTGTGACCTCTTTGGTCATCATATCCACAGGATTTTGACCGTGTAAGAATATTTTCCAACTTTAACTTATCTTCTTCCAAATCTTCCCTGATGAAATGATATCTTAGCTGAATGTGCTTCGTCCTAGAGTGAAAAGCAGAGTTCTTCGCTAAATGGATAGTGCTCTGACTATCACTTTGTAGTCTCCCAACTTCCTTCTTATGACCCAACTCATCAAGAAATTGTTGTAGCCAAATCATCTCCTTGCTTGCCTCTATTTCAACAACATACTCAGCCTCTGTGGTTAACAAAGCCATAACCTTTTGTAACCGTGAAATCCAACTCACCATTGTATCACCAACCATAAATACATAACCTACCGTGCTCCTCCTGCTTGTCTAAATCTCCTGCCATGTTTGAATCTACATAACCATGCAATGTAGTGTCCAATCCACCAAAACACAATGCTTCTCCCATGGTCCCTCTCAAATACCGAAGGATCCACTTCACTTCTTGTTAGTGCTCTCTACCTGGATCACTCATAAACCTTCTCACTTCTCCCACTACATGGGAAATGTCAAGCCTAGTGCATACTATAGAATACATCAAGCTACTAACCACTGATGAGTATGGTACCTGGACATCTGGATTTTATCCTCCTCATTCTTGGGAATTTTCTCCTTTGATAATTTAAAGTGACCTACTAAAGGAGTACTAACCAGTTTAGCATCCTACATACTAAACCTCTCCAAGACCTTTATGTACTCTTCTTGAGATAACACCAGCTTCCTCTCCTTCTTGTTTCAACTTATTCTCATACCAAGGATTTCTTTTTCTTCCCTCAAATCCTTCATAGCAAAGGATTCACCTAGCTACTTCTTGAGTACCTTTATTTCCTACATGTTCTTCCTGCAACAAGCATATCATCCACATACGGGAACAAAATAATATAACTACCATAAAAACTTCTTGATGTACATGCAATGGTCCGAGTGACACTGGAGTAACCCTGCTCTGCGCATAAAACTATCAAACTTCTTGTACCATTACCATGGAGATTGTTGTAGGCCATACAAGCTATTCTTCATTTTGCACACTAACCTCTCCTTCCCTTTGACCTCATAACCTTGGCTGGCTGCATATAAAATTCCTCCTCAAACTCACCATGAAGGAATGCAATATTCACATCCAACTACTCTAAGTGTATGTCTTCTACTACTACTAAACGAAGAACAATCCTAATAGAAGTCATTTTAACAACAGAGAAAAATTTCATCAAAGTCTATACCTTTCTTTTGTACAAATCCCTTGATCACCAACTAGGCCTTGTATCTTTCCTACCTCCATCTTCATCTTTTATTCTATACACCCACTTGTTATGCAATGCTCTCTTGACCTTGGGTAGTTGCACTAGATCCCAAGTCTGGTTTTCCATAAGAGATCTATGCTCTTCATCCATGGCCTGCTCCCACTTCTTCCTGGCATCCACGTGCCTTGCTTCCTCAAAGCACTTTGGATCTCCACTTTGTTAGTGAGCAATAAATAATTCAAAGATGGAGTAAATTGTTCAGGTTCCCTTCTTACCCTAGAATACCTTCTCACCTCAAGAGTTTGGGGTTCCTGATGAGTAGGTTCTTGTACTGATTGTGCCGGAACATGCTGCACCTGAATTGGCCCATTGGACACCTTGCTGTCTACAATGTCCTCTAACACTATGTATTATTTATTTGATTCCTCTTTTTGTTCCTGCAACTGATCTTTATACATGACTTTTTCATTAAAGAAAATATCTCTAGACCGAAATATTTTCTTGTCCTTAAGACTCCAAACATGCAAACCAAATTCATCCTCACCATATCCAACAAAGGTACATTTCTCAGACTTAGCCTCTAACTTGGTTCTATCATCTTTATCAATGTGAAAAAATACCTCACATCCAAATACTCTAAGAAAGGAGTAATCAATTTTATCACCAGACCAATCCTCCTTAGGTATACCTCCATCCAAATCCATAAAGGGTCCTCTATTAATAAGATAAACAACTGTGCTCACCACTTCCACCCAAAACATGAGTGTCACCCCACATATAACCTCATGTACCTAGCACGCTCTATGATTATCCCTGTTCATTCTCTCTAACACTGCATTTTACCGTGGAGTATTTGGAATCTGTTCTTTCTTGCGGGTCCCATTTACCAAATAGTAATCAATAAATTCATTACTGTAATACTCCCCTCCATTATCTAACCTGAGACATTTCAACTTGAGACCTGTTTCATTCTCAACTAAGGCTTTCCATCTTTTGAAGGTTTCAAACACATCAAATTTCTCTCTAATGCAATACCCAAAATTTTCTAGTTGCATCATCAATGAAAGTGACATAATAACATGAACCACCAATATATTTTACCTTAGCTTTCCCCCATACATCTATATGCACTAAATCCAACTTACCCTCCTTCTTGGTAGGTCCAACCTTGAGGAATATCACCCACTTCGTTTTCCATAAACACAGTCCTCACGAAGTCTAAATCTAACTACTTTAATCTAGGAAACCTGTACTTTATAATCTACATTCCCTTTTGACTCATATGATCGAGTCTCTGGTGCCACAAAGTTACATCTCCATCTACAACAACTAAATTACAATAATCAACACCACTGGTTAAATACAAAGTACTAGTTTTCTTACCTCTTGTAACCACAAGAGCTCCCTTGGTAACCTTGTAAGAATCCACTATAAAATTGACTGTATAGCCATCACTACCCAACTAACCTGCTGATATCAAGTTCCATCTTAACTTAGGCACATGTCTAACATCCTTAATTAGCCATGTGTTCCAATTCTACATTTTCACCCGAACACAACCTTTCCCTACTATTCTGCATGGTTCATCATCACCAAGATATACATGTCCAAAATATCCTTGAACAAAATTAATAAAGTAATGTCTATGTGGGGTGGCATGGAAAGAAGCCCCCTGAATCTAACACCCAAGACTCAAAATATTATTTAAAGAAATAATTAATACATCCCGAAAACATCACCTACTACCACATTTACCTCTTTAGTTTCCTCCTTCTTGTTCTTCTTATCCCAAAGAGCCCAAAATCTTTATTAGCATGACCAACCTTCCCACAAGGCCAACATTCTAACTTACTCTCGACTTGACCTTCCGCGATCATTTGAATTCCCATGGTTACTTTTCCCTTTGTTCTTTTTCTCCCTCTACTCTCCACTGTCAAAGCATTTCCAGAAGTACAAGAATCTTAGGTTCTCTTCCTTCGCATTTCCTCACTTAGGATCTTACCTATTACATCCTCAAACTTCAGATTTGAATTATTAGAGATTGAATTGCTTACAACCATAACCAAGTTGTCTCAAATATCTGGTAAGGATAAAAAAATCAACAAAGCCCGACCTCATCATCAAAGTCAATTTTTACCGAGTTTAACATACTCAAAAATGTATTAAATTCATTCAAATGAACAGAAACAAAACCATTCTCAAACATCTTCATATTAAATTACTTTTTCATCAAAAATATTTTATTAGAGGCAGAGGGTTTTTCATATAACTTCCCCAACGCACTCATGAGACCTTCCGTGGTCTTCTCCTACGATATGTTATAAACAACTGAAGGTGCAAGGCATAACCAAATTTCCCCATGTTCCTTTCTATCTAACAACTCCTAAACCTCATCCGACATGGCTATAGGTTTCTTTTCTTTTCCAGCCAAGGAACATGGAGGTCCTTTTGATATAAGTAATCCTCCATTTGCATCTTCCACAAACCAAATTTCTACCCGTTGAACTTCTCAACCCTTGATCTTCCCTCATCCGCCATAACTCCCACTCAAGCTAAAATTTCCCTGTGATTTACCACTTCAAAAAAAAAAAACCACCAAATCTTTGATACCAGTTGTTAGGAATTAGAGAACAAATATGTGGAAACAATTCCTCAAATCACAACAGTAGGAAACTATATAGCAGAAGTATACATGCAGAAATATAACAACATAAATAAATAATGCACAAAAGAAGACAAGACAAGATTTAATGTGGTTCACCCAATGTGGGCTACGTCCACCAAGAACTTGCTCAGATTTTATTATCAACAAGAGTAAAACAACTCTCATAGTCTTCTCTCAGTTATGAACTCACAACAGAATTCCAAAGATGTTAAACCACATCTAAACCACAATTGACACCCAATTGCTTAACCTTGATCACTCTTGATCACCTCTTGATCACTAATACTCAAGACCTCTTGAACACACAAGATATATTCAAGATACCCTAACACCTCTATTTATAGGATTACAATCCTTTAAGAAGACCAAAAATCGATCCTAGAAGTTTGAAAGTCACGACCTTTCATCTTCCCATGGTTGGAAAAGAAACTTTCATGACCTTTCATCTTTCCAATTCAAACTCCACACTTCAATATTGATTTGAGAAGACCAAAAACAGGCTCCACACCCCAACATTTTCATAGTATCTCAACAAGTTGATGCATAGTGTTGTGTGATTTAGTCCTATTTGTGAAAAAAATGGTGTTATCTGTGACCTTTGTATTCCTAGTCACCGTCTTTTAAAAATTTAACAAATAAGGCTTGGTATGTTGTTGATATTTTCAAAAATACTTTGGGACTGAATTATCTATGTGTCTATTCTTAATACCTTCATGGTATTGGTGACTCTAGTGTGTTATGAGATCAGTTAGCCCAAATATTTTTCAAAATTTTATCAATTTATTGTCCCTTTACCTTGTATATTTATTTTTGGCTTCAATTTTACAAATTTGGAGGGGTTAAACTCCCTTGTTATCACTAAAGGAAGCCACAAAAACTCCTTTGTCATTGGATCTTATCACCGATCCACCTACAATTACTTCTAGACTTCATAACCCTACTTATTTACCTCCTCATGATGGCTAAACGAATTTGACACATACTCTTCGGAATCTAGAGTTATTTGCATTCCTAGTGATACTTTTACACATAAAAATAGATCTCCTCCACATGTGGCTTCTACTTCTCTCTCATAATGGATACATTGGTCTCATAGTCCACTTCATAGGGATAGGTATCCCATAGGACTGATGACACATCTAGGTCCACTTTGTAATCTCTTTCTCCACATATACTTCCTCGTGGCCATAGAGTTTTTATTCATGTTCACAAGTGTACCTCCTTCATTCTAGAAGATAGTGGGTCATCACCCCATATCTTCACTACATAGATCACCATGTCATTCATACTTAGGGGCATACTATCCCCTTCATTAACTGATGATGCTCTCTTGTTCAAGGTTCAAAATGAATTTTGAGGGTGCATTTACCTACATGGACCTCACCTTACACACATACATTTGGGGAAACTCTTTCTCACTTCTTCTAGTCATTTTATTTCATATTATAATAACTCAAAAATACTAGCTTAGATCTTGATTGGATGTATTCTTACTTGCTTATACTATTCTATATAGCACATTACTTACCATATTATGTTAATTTATAGTATGCTCTATCCTTTTTCCATAAACACATATGTGTTCACATGGTACTCTTGAGGTGAATGTAGGATACTTATAGGTTATCACATGATGCATGATGCTTAATATTGTTCTCTATCAATCCCACTAAGGCTCTTCGGGGAATCTACCTTTCCTATTCTCTATTATTTTAGTTCTATCATTGTGATTTCTAGTACTTTCATTTGTATTTTCTAATTGTATACATTGTGGAATATTATCAATTTCGTAACATGCTACCGGGTGATTCATGTGTATAATTTGTCCCATGCAAGCTTACTTCCAACCATGGTTATCTCACTTGCTTGTATCTTGTCTATTCTTATGTTTTAATTATCATTAATTGCGGGCTATACCCTATACTTGATTATGTGTTTTTATTCTATAGCCTTGAAGACTTAAAGTGTCTTTTGACATCTTGATTAGTGTTCCATAGATTCAACCATCTAATTGTTTTGTCTTTTTCCATGTTACTACGTGTTTTGTACTATTACATCATGCCATGTTTGTTTGTGACTAAAACTTATATACTAGTTTTACCACAACATTTTGTGTTTTCCATGGTTTCTACCATACACACTACCTAGTCCCCCTCAATATTTTTATGTCATATGTGCACATTAGTTTTGGTTTTCACTATTTGGGTCATGCTCACCTTGGTTCATCTCACACACCCCAAATGATTTTGGGAAATCATCAGGTGATTATTTTACCTTCTTAGCAGTCCAAAGACTAGACACATATTGGTGTGAATAAAAAATAGAATAAATAGGAGCTAAAAATAGGTTCAAAATAAAAATGGGGCCAAAATCATATTAGGAATAGAAGTGCCCAAAATAAATAGGAACAGAGAGCGCTAGTGTCCCACCCGAAAAGTTATGTCGTAAAGGAAGGAATAGGTGAAGTACATGATCAATAGGTTTCAAGTGATAGGTTTCTCTAAAATATAGAAACAAATACTCAATTATAAGTTACTATCAGGAACAACATAAACAAAAATTAGTGGAAAGTTACATACTTTGAGTAAGGGAACTATTGGTCATCCAAACGTGCACCCGCGTCTCAAATCTGGAAAACCGAGATATTTGAGACCATAATGGAACCATACCCAAGTTATGGGACATTGCACGCTTAGGACAGATCTCCAGAGAAGAATGGTTCCTCTACCTACCTCTAACGCTACTACTACTCCTAATGCTGAAAGAAAATCCTAGACTAAACATACTAAGGGACCAGGGATAGAAGGATGTGCGTAAAGGGAAATCCTAAGCTAAGGAAAGTGATAGTGCTAGGGAAAGGGTCGATCTCACTCCACAAGTGGTGAAGGAAACAGAGAGGGTGCAGTAGAAGAGGGCGGATGGCATGCACTACATATCAACATGAAAGCTCATCCTTCCAACATGCACGACACATGAACATGGGGACTATAAGCAGAGGATACACACAACATACCAAAAATGTAAAAAGAGAGGTGAGATGCAATGAAAATGTGAAAGGGAAGACAAGAGTTCCGCAAAACATGATTTTATTGCTGAAGGGATGCACAATCATTTAAATTCACAATGAAGGTGAGAATACATTTCGAAACCATGTTAATGTCTCGAAACCCATGGAAAGTCGACCACCAATTTGGCATAGTGTCGTTACAATAAAGAGGGATTCTTTTTACAAAGTAGAACTCTACTATTTATAGAATAAGGAGAGAAGAGAATGAGAAAGAGGAAAATTCATATTCAAATTTTCAACCACCAACAGACAGTGATAAATTCCTGCAAATCCACCTACAAGGCTGTCATATACACTTGTCGATGTCTCTGTTTGGCATGTAGAAGAAGGAAGAAGGAAAGATATGATGAAATTTGGTGGTTGAGGTTGATTAGATGTGTGCATTGATGATTAGAAATATGTTTCCCTATTTTTTTCCTACCAAATCCCACCTAAATCTAATTTTGAAAATTCCAACGTGTAGTTGATGTCATTAGCTTTCAAATGAGACCGGGTGCATGGGAATATGAGCATTGCAGTAGAAGCTATGGCTGTCAGAAGTCTATAGGTCTCTCTCACATGTAATGACATGTGGTATGCACTGATTGAATGAGGAAATTGGCCAACTGTTCATTTTTTTTTTGTCTTTTCTACCATGTGTCATACATCGGTTGGTTGTCTAGATTCGGTGCCCTGTTGGTGCATTTTGATAGGTTGCATGTATCACACTCAATTCTGATAAATGATGTCACACAATGATTATCTTAGAAGAAGGCACAAGACATGAAATAAAAAGGTAGGTGCACAAAAGGGAGAGAGAGGGAAGGCACACACAAAGGTGTAAACATAGGAGGAATAGGAGAATACTTGCATGGGACAAGTATGGGGAAGGGGTGCAAGCATTAAAATTAGGAAGGGAATGTGGAAGTAGATAGATAAATGGTGAATGGCATATTTCAAAGGTGTGTGTAAGCACTCGGGAGGAATGCTAGGGACTTAGCCATTTTGGAAGGCAAGTATGTAGAGGTACACGCAAGGAGTGCACAATAGGATAGGAAATAAAGTAGGTGAGTGGGAGGAAGGCACCAAGGGAAATGAAAGGAGATAGGAAAATTTAGAGATAAGGGAAAAAAATCAAGAAGGAAGAAAGGCGCGCGAGGCATGCAAAATAATTGTAGCCAAGAAAATTGTGCCAAGGAGCAAGCTTGAGTGTGCGAAACCTAAAATGTTAAACATCAGAGTCAAAATAAAATATAAGTTATCTAAATAACTAGGAGATTTATTTGGATGATAGGAACTAAATAATCTTATTTCTTAGGATCAAATAGGGAATGAAACCTAAGGCATATGAAGGAAAACGATATTCTGGGAACGATGTATCATCCATGACCAATTTCTATTGGGTTTTTGACCATCTGTAGTGGTATCTATCCATGGGGAAGTATTAATAGTTAGAGGGAAAATCCTATAGCTCTCCCAATACTCTTCCCTTAGAGATAGGATTCCTAAATCATTATTATAGTGAAAAGACACTTAAATCCTCAATTTAACAATATGAATCCTAAATCCTTAGTACTATTCCAGCCATATCCAAGAAAAAAATCACACATGAACAGTTCTATTTCTTTTATCATGACATATAGGTGTATTTAATCCTTGATTCCCTTATTTTTCAATACACATTCCTATTATCACATTTACAAAGTTAAAGTTAAATTTCATTTATCATTAGCATTGAATGACCACATTATTTTTAAACATTGGAAAATGTATGACCTAGCTCTATATTTTCCATTATATATTTAGAGTATCCCGAACACTACCACCTCTTAGGAATAGGAGCGCATATGTGTTACTATCCCCTCAATGGGAACTTCTTTCCTTTTCTCTCATTTCTCAAATTTGAAATGCCACATCATTTGTTATCTTTTCTAAATTACTACCCATCACTAACGATGAAATTCAAATAAGGTAATCATATATACATATGAATTACTCACTATTATTAGGGGCTAGACAACTTTGGATATTACTTACTATCTAGTACTTGGGAAAATAACAACATTCAAGGATTGTATTTGGGTTGCATTATTCACTACATGGGAGGGAATATTTTTGAATTCCATCTCGCACATTCATATTTGGGATAAATTAGTTGTATCTAACCATCTTGGTGTAATTTTCATAAGGGAAACCTATCTTCAAAGGACACGATTCAATCACACTCACTAGAACTACATAGAGTATAAAATATAGTGCCATATTCGGTGATAATCACATTAGGGTGATTGCAAGGTCGATCCAACTTAAAAATATGCATTTTTTTTTCATAGAATTTTTTTTTGAGCCTTACGTAAATAGATATGGTTTATTTTGTAGGTTTAGGTGTAATAGTGAAACCCTACATTGAAGCTAGAGTGACAAAGTGAGTGAAAGGAAGAAGATAATATCATACCCCGAGAAGATCAATAGCAGAGATATTTCCAAGACGCTAGTGCATAACTCGAGACACTAAGACCTAGGTGGTCTTTTCCTTATCTAGGTGTTTATTTTTGAAGTATTTTTATATTCTAGTTTTCTAGAATAATCTTACTTAGTCTAGATATAACATGTTCCACCCGGTTTCCTGCAGAATCAGGTCAAAATATTTGAATACAAACTGAGTCACTCTCATCTCACTATTGTTTACACTTACTTATTTCTTGTATGATAGATATTTCCTATTATTGTTATATTTATTTGATTTCAGTCTTCTTATTAAGATTTAATTTTGTTATTGAGGCACTATGAGTATAGAGAGGAGACATAGGAATAGTAGTAGTCATATAGTCATAGAAACACTATGAAGTGTGTTTACCATTGTTTTTCAATGTATTAATTTATTTCAAGTCCATTTATGGAAAATGGTGTCATGAGGTCATATGTGTCTCCATGAGGTGTTAGCTAGGTGTCAAACATGAAGGTTGATTGGTAGTGTCATGTTTGGTAGTGTTCTATGAGGTCCTGAGTATGGTTGATCCCGTATGGTCATGGTATGAGCTCTCTTGAGTTAGTTGGATGTTTTCATAAGGTTAAAAATGGTTGGTATGATGTGTCATGGGTTTCTATGGGTCTTCATGATGTTAGCATGGTCATTTCATGGTTGATTCGAACATTCTAGGCCTATTCCTAGTCATAGGGCATGCAAAATGAGATAGATTTATGATATTTGGAGTTGATCAGTCTTGTTGAAGAATTTTTGTAGCATGGTGGTAGTGTACCTAAGGTTTATGGTGAGTTTAAGATCAATATTCAGTTATTTAGTGCTTGTCGAGGTCCTTGAGAAGAAAACGTGAGAAACAGCAAGAAAACATGGGAAAATGAGGTTGGATGAAGAGTTTCAAAGATATTTGGGATATTTTATGATTATGGATATTTATATAATGTTTTCATGATGTTTCATGACAAGTTGTATGTCATTATGAAGAATTAATCGAAAGATATGCAAGTTTTGTAAAAACCGCGTAAGTTACAAAGTGCGTTTTAAGGTAAAAGTGGACCTTTTGATGCTCGTTGAGAATAATGTGTTTTGCATGGAGATATAAGATATTTGGTATAAAATATTAGGTTAGTTATGAAGATTTAAAAAATAATGAGGTGGTTTTATCCTCACATTTTTATGAATGATCGTTAAGAAGGTAAGTTGCTTTGAAACCCTAACTAAACCCCAGCTAGGAACGACTTGGAGGAAATTACTTGTAACAACCTAGTTCTGATTGGTTTTGTAATTGTAATTATTATATGTTGTATAGTACTCTTCCACATTTCCAGAAAGGTATATTATAGCATGTGGTGATATGTGGGCCCCACTTAAAATTTCTTATATATGAAGAAGTTTTGTTTAAGATAATATTTTCCAAAGGAGTTGAAAAATAAATTGACATTATTTTTAGCCATAGATTTGTTCTAGATGTCCATGATAGTTTCAAGTCATGGTGAGGTGAAAAAGTGCAAAGTGTGTGATATTTATGAAGACTAGTTTTTGGGGTGGTTTGGAGTAGTCTGTGGTAAAATTGACATTTCAAGAGCTACATGTAGAGTTAAGATTCCATTTAAGTTTTGTTGTGATCCTAGTTCAGAGAGATTTCCATTGGTATATTGAAATTGTTTTTTTAATGTGGTATTTATAAGTTATGAGATATTATTTAAGGGTCAAGTTTGAAGGTTTTTTTCTAGTAGGTTGCTACGTAGTTTCATGAGGTAAGGTGATAGTTCTGAGTTGTTCAAGATTTTTGAAGGTTTCTAAGTGCTTAGAAATCAAGGTTAGTTCTCAAGTCCTAGAAGGTATAAGAAGAAGTTTGTAGAGATTTTCTTGGTTGAAGGCCTTACACTTTGAGTTGGAAGGATTTCCAATATATTTTAGAAATAGGATTCATAGGTATTTCTAGTTATGTATGGATTGTGTATTTGTGAGTTGATTTCATGGCTCTTTCAAGTCAATTTTGAGGAAGAAAGTATTTTGGATTTAAAGAAAAGTTTTCTCATGCTTTGAAAGATTGAGTCTTTGAAGCATTAGATGGACGATTTGATGATTTTTATCGGTTGTAAAGTGAAGAGGTAATTTTTTCACAGATTATGGAATCTAGAGGTATTGAAAGTGATAGCGAGGATGAAAAATAGTGAATTTGTAAAATAGGTTTCTATGCGGCTAGATTTAGAGAAGAATAAATTTGTTATGGTTTGAACTTATGGATATTTCTTGAGATACTTACATGGATGTGATGTACAGGTCATAATGATTCCATATAATGGTTAAATTCCATAGTTGAGGTGTTTTGGAGTGGTTTTGAGGCACAAAGGTGAAGACAAAGTGTTAGAAACAATCTGTTTGGTGAATAATATGATCTTGTTGGCCCATGTTGTGAATTTTTTGATTGATCCAAGAAAATGTGTGACCATGATTAATGTTGTTATGTTATTTTACACATGTCTGATTATTTTTGGGGGTTTAATAATCATATTTTTGTGTTAGTAGATTTTACTCATCCCATTGATAGGGTTTTGAGTCTTTTTGGTGAAAGTATGAAGGTTTTGGGCATGAAAGACCTATATGGGTCATATTTGATCATTTTTATAATTTTATTTGAATATTATTAAGTTGTATTGGTATAATTATTCATGAAGGACCAACCGTTTTTGGATTTATGAGATGGGAAACATATAAAAGTGAAGTTTTGGGTCCATTTGTGGGCTTGTCTTACATGGGTAAAAAGTGCAACCCATAGGTGAGTGTGTAATAGGTATGGGTGCATGATTTAAAGGATGCAAGAGTATATGAAAGGTTGAATATTGATTTAGGGCATGTAAGTAAGATTTTGGAGCCAAGATAAGTTGAGAAAGAAGAAGATAGAGCAAGTTATAGGAATAAGGGTTTGAAGAAAGGTTTATGAGATGAATTAGATATCTCCATATATTGTGGTAGAAAAAAATTCTGAGGTCATCATCATCATACGGCTGAGTTAGCACTTGGTCATATTAGGGGTTTGTAGCCTCCTTATGGAGTTAGTGCTTCAAGAGTTGAGAGTCATGGCCAAGAATGATGAAGAAACCATAAATAGTATTAAAAGTCGATTGAGAAGACTATTTCATATTTAAAGTAAAAGGAATAGGAATAAGAAAGATTGAAAAATAAGCCTTATAGTGTGTGTGTTTACATGATAAAAGTGATCTCATGGAGGTAGTAATGGATTTAAAAGAATATTTACATTTCCATAGGAAGGAGAACATCAGCTTGAAATCTAAAATCAAAGGCATGTCACATGCTCTTAAGGAAAAAGAAGAATAGTATGTAAAACTTGTTGGTCATTCAAACGTGCACTCGCATCTCAGATCTAGAAGAGCCAAGCTATTTGAGACAATAATGGAAATGTCCTAAGTTATGGGACCTTGCGCACTTAAGATGAATATATGGAGAAGGTTGGTTCCTCTACCTACCACCAGCAACGCTACCTGCTACTCCTAATGTTGAAAGAAAATTCTAGATTAAACATGCCGAGGACCAGGGATAGAAGGATGTGCAGAAAGGGGAAATCCTAAGCTAAGGAATGTGATAGCACTAGGGAAAGGTTTGATTTCTCTCCATGAACGATGAAGGAAATAGAGAGGGTGCGGGAGAATAGGGTGGACGGCGCGTGTGCCATAGATCAACGTGTGGTCTCATCCTTCCAAAGCATGCATAATACATTAACACAAGGAATGAAAGTGGGAATATGTACAACATGTCGGAAAATGCAAATAGAGAGGTGAGATGCAATGAAAATGAGAAAGGGAAGACAAGAGTTCCACAAAACATAATTTTATTTCTTAAGGAACGCACAATCATTTACATTCACGGAAGGAGGAAAGAATACATTGCAGAGACCATGCCAAGGTTTGAAACCCATCTAAAGTTGGCCACCATTTTAGTATGATGTCATTACAAAAGAGAGGGATCCTTTTTACAAAGTAGAAAGAACTCTACTATTTATAGAAGAAGGAGAGAAGAGAAGGAGAAAAGGAGGGAAAACCAAATTCAAATATTCAACCACTAACAAGTGATAAATACCTACAACAAAAATCACCTACAAGGCTATCAGATGAGCTTCCCTATGTCTGTTTGGTGTATAGAAGAAGAAATAAGGAAAGATTTGATTGAAATATGGTGGTTGAGGTTAATTAGATGTGTGCATTGATGATCAGAAAGAAGTTTCCCTATTTTGTGCGTACAAAATCCCACCTATATTTAAATTTGAATAGTCAAACATGTAGCTTGTGTTAAGAACTCTCTAAGAATCCTAGGTGCATGTCGATATGAGTCTGTAATAGAAGTTATGGTTGTTATAATTCTACAGTCTCTCGACACGCAATGACATGTGGCACGTGTTGATTGAATGAGGAAATCAAAAACTATTCATATGTTTTGTCTTTTATGTCACAAGTCACGAACCGGTTGGTTGTCGAGGATTCGGCACCTGTTAGCACACTTTGATAAGTTGTGTGTAGTCTATTGAAGTTTTACATATGACATGGCATAATGATTAGAGCAGAAGAAGGTGCAAGGCGCGGAACTAAAAGGTAGACATGTGAAAGTGAAACAGAGGGAAGGCACGTGAAAGGGAAATAGAGGGAAGGCACACGCATAGGAGGAATAGGAGAATACTTGTAGGGGACAAGTATGGGGAAGGGGCATGAGCATTCAAATGAGGGAGGGAACATGGCGCTACAAAAGAAAAGTGGTACATGAGGGAGCTAAGTGTAAGGAGCGTGTAAAATAAATGATAGGTAATTAGCCAATTAGAAGGTAAGAATGTAGAGGTGCACGTAAGATGTGCACAACACAATAAGAATAAACGTGGATGCACATAGGGGAAAGCGCAAAAGGGAAAATTGGAGGTGATATAAGAATACAAAGGGAAGGGGAATTATGAAGGTGTGTAAGGGCGTGCGAGAGGAATTATAACTTTTCCAAGGTGTCAAAAGAATAATCTTGAATATGCGTAACCTAAAATGTGAAACATCAGAGTCAGAATGAAAATATAAGTTATCCAGATAACTAGGAGAGTTATTTGGATAACAGTTTTGGTGACTTTTAGGGGCCATCTTCCTACTAGATGAAGAGACTTGTAGCCTTAGAAGAATCCATTGGGCATGAAGTCAAGCTCTAAACTTGAAGATCCAATCTATAAGTTTAATAATACCACAGGAGTCACTTGAAGATATGTCTAAACTCTTAACTGAACTATTTCTCTCATATGAAGATATTCTGAATTGGATTGATGATAGTGAAAGTTATGCACTTGACCATTAGAAATACCTCTACCAAAAGTGAATTGTCATCCCGGGAAGCAACAAAAAGATGTACACCGATGCAACAGAAAGGAAAGGCACCGGAGGGAGTACACCAAAATATAAGAAAAATACTATGTATAAAATCTTAAAATTATACATGTCCCAAAGGGCACATGTAGAGTGTGTGTGAGCACTTGTGTTACTAAAATCAGCCTAAAATAGCCTACTATAACCGTGAGGGTAATGGGTGATCCATAAAACCTACAATAGGAAGGGAGAAGTAGCTTCCCTTCCTCACAAATTGTGACCATGTAACTGATTTGGAACTAAACATGGTTGGAAACGATAGTGAAAAATTGACTTACATATGGTTTTCACCCTCCTCAAAGCATCAACAAACAGAATATATACCTCCTAAAGTTGTTATGTACTTGGATCTAGGAGGCGTTGTTGTTGACCTTTGGTGCGATGAAGCTCTACCTCATGATCTGAAGTGAGCATGACCAGTGGAAACTCTATCTTTGGCTCTAGATTAGCCGGATATCGATTGGGCACAATATAATCCTTGTAATTTCCCCATTACTTTAAATATCAATCCCATAAATGGGATTTTATTTTAGAATCTCCTTCTGAAGGTGACTTCTTGTAGGATGGGTCATGTAAAAGCGAGGCACGCATATTTCGTGTCTACAAGCAACTCGGTCTCTTTCAAGAATGCACCCTCTAGAACTAACTAATTTTCCTCTAAAATAGGCTCCTGTATGATTTCATCTTCCCAAATCAGTCGCATGAGTCATGCCATTATTGAACTATTCTACAGTAGTCGAACATGATGACATTGGTTGGGAAATGTGTATTGGCAGGGGTTTTTTTATTTATGGTACAATTAGATAGAGGGGACTTTGAAGGAAATGAGAGTATGAGCACGAAAGGATAGAGGGCACGCACAATTGAAGGAATGGAGGTGCACATAGAAGAAGGGATGGAAGAGAAGTGAAGGTGAGAGGATGGAGGAGGGGAATTATCAATAGGGGTAGCATGCGGGAAGGCGATAACATGTGCGTCGGGTTGAGATGATGTAAGTTGGCGTGGAGGAGTGGGAGGGTGTAAGATGGTAGTGTAGGGTTTCCCCATTGACAAGGTTACCACACACTAGATTTTTGAGCATCCACTTCTTCCTCCCACTTTGTAATATGGGGAAGCACCTCAACAATAAATTTTAGCTTCATTGGGTGCTAAACCAACCTGGTACAAGGCCGACCCATGGACAAGGGACCATGTAGCCAACTTTAGCTACCTTTATGGAGAATTTGACTCTGAGCTTCATCATGTCCATCTCCATATTTAGAATCTGCCCCTTAAAATCAGCTTCGCGAATGAGTCACCACCATCATCTACATAAATTTTTTCTTCATAAACATTTTGGTTAGAAAAAGGTGGGTTGTATGCATTTTCAAGATAATGGGGCTTATAAAACTGATTTGGAGGAGGATTTTTAAACTATGGATGGAGAAAAATAGCTTTGCTTACTCGCAAATGAGAATTCCATCAAGGAAAGAAGTCATGATTGCATGACTTCAAAATAATAAGGTGGAATGATGAAAAAAGGAGAAATGAATGGAAGAAAGGGGAGACTGGTCTACGAATGAAATAATGGGTGCATTTAGATCAGTGGAGTCACCAAATGTGTTGAAAAATGCCTCCAAAGGCTGAATCTAAACAAAAACACATTGAACTTGCTGAGATGAAGATGTAAATCTCTTCACTCTTATCCTATCAAAGCGTACTAGATTTTTTTTTTTCATTTAAACATGCACCCGTGTCTCGGATCTAGAAGAGCTGAGCTATTTGAGACAAAAATGGAACCATCCCCAAGTTGTGGGACCTTGCGTGCTTGGGATGGATCTCCAGAGAAGGTTGGTTCCTCTACCTACCTCTAATGCTACTACTACTCCTAATGTTGAAATAAAATCCTAGACTAAACATGCCAAGGGACCAAGGATAGAAGGATGTGTATAAAGGGGAAATTCCTAAGCTAAGGAAGGCGATGGCATCAGGGAAAGGGTCAATCTCTCTCCATGAGAGGTGAAGGAAATAAAGAGGGCACAGGAGAAGAGGGTGGGTGGCGCACACCATATATCAACACGTGGACTCGGCCTTCCAGTGTGCACAACACATGAACATGGGGTTTATAAGAGGAAATACACATAACATGCCAAAAATGCAAACAGAGAGGTAAGATGCAATGAAAATGAGAAAAGGAAGACAAGAGTTCCACAAAACATGATTTTATTGCTTAAGGGATGCACAGTCATTTACATTCATGGCAGGAGGTGATAATACATTATAGAGACCATGCCAAGGTCTAAAACCCATGGGAAGTCAACCACCATTTTGGCATGGTGTCATTACAACAGAGAGGGATCCTTTTTACAAATTAGAACTCTGCTATTTATAGAAGGAGAAAAGAGAAGGAGAAAAGGAGGGAAACTCATAATCAAATCTTCAACCACCAACAAAAAGTGATAAATTTCTACAAAACAACCTACAAGGCTATCATATGTGCTTCCCCATGTCTCTGTTTTCATGTAGAAGAAGAAAGAAGGAAAGATCTTATTGAAATCTAGTGGTTGAGGTTGATTAGATGTGTGTATTGATGATCAGAAATGTGTTTCCCTATTTTCCACCTACCAAATCCCTCCTAGATTTGAATTTGAATAGTCCAATGTGTATCTTGTGTCAGCAGCTCTCTAACAAGCTGAGCACATGTTGATCCGAGTAGTGCAGGCAGAAGTTATGACTTTCAAAAGTCTACAGGTCACTCGGCATGCAATGACATGTGGCGCAGGCTGATTGAATGAGGAAATCAACCAACTATTTATCTGTTTTGTCTTTTCTGCGGACGTTTCATGAACCGGTTTGTTGTCGGGATTAGATGCCCTATTAGCACACTTTGATAGGTTGCATGTATCAAACTGAATTCTAAAAGATGATGTGGCATAGTGACTATCACAAAAGAAGGTGCAAGGTGTGGAAGCAAAAGGTAGGCACACAAAAGGGAAACAAATGGAAGGCACATGAAATGGAAACAGAGTGAAGGTACGTGCGAGAGGTGCGTGTGTAGGAGGAATAGGAGAATACTTATAAGGGACAAGTATGGGGATGGGGTGTGAGCATTCCAATGAGGTAGGGTGCACAACGGCAGAAATAAAAGTGGTGGACAAGGGAGCTAAGTGTATGTAAGTGTGCAAAAGAAATGACATGGACTTAGCCAATTGGAAGGTAAGTCTGCAGAGGTGCACGCAAGGAGTGTGTGACAGAATAAGAATGAACGTGGATGTGTAGAGGGGAAAATGCAAAAGGGGAAATGAGAGGAGATATATAGAGGAAGGGGAAGCATGAAGCCACATAAGGGTGCACTGAAGAACTACAACTTTTCCAAGGTGTCAAAAGAACAATCTTGAGTGTGCGCAACCTGAAATGTGAAACATTAGAGTTAGAATGAAAATATAATTTATCTAGATAACTAGGAGAGTTATTTGGATAACAAAACTTAAGGAAAAGAAACAAACCCTAAGGGTCAAAGGAGATACAAAGTCTAATCTTGCTAATCAAGTAGATTTTCCTAGTTTCAAAGGAAATGAAGATGATGGTGTTCATGGAAAGAAGGTCTATTCAAGGCCTAATCTAATTAGACAACCAAATTCAATGAGATATGTTAAATTTCATGGTTATTGTTATTTTTGTAGTGGTTTTAG
Source organism: Taxus wallichiana var. yunnanensis (assembly GCA_018340775.1). Classification (NCBI taxonomy): domain Eukaryota; kingdom Viridiplantae; phylum Streptophyta; class Pinopsida; order Cupressales; family Taxaceae; genus Taxus; species Taxus wallichiana. The sequence goes on from CM031244.1 coordinate 448,754, forward strand.
TCATAGAGAAAGTGATTTTAGGAAGTTTTTAGTTTTGTGTACCCTTGGCGCAATGAAAAATACAAAAATAACGATCAATCAAGGGAGAGGCAAGACGTTTTTTTCATAAGTGTCATCACAAGGGTCATATTGCAAGTCTCCCATGAATCATCTAGACAAGTGAAGAATAATGAAACTCTCAAGGTGAAGGAAGTTTAGAGACCAAATATTTCTAAAGGACAATTTGATTAAGTCATTATGAATGAGAAAAAGGTGATCAATGATGACAAAATAACCATTCATGCAAAGGAGGACAAGAATATTTTTTTAATATTTGATGTAATGCAATCTCTGTGTTTGAGAAATATAGAACTCTAGGAGTATGGGATACATCTAAAGTGATAAGGTATGTTAAGTGACTTATCTATGTAGTTTTTGAATCCTTGTAGTTGTCTAAGTTTAGAAGTAGATCATCGTCTATGGATTATTTGTTAGCAATATTGTCTTTGCATACTTGTTGTTCCATCTTTCTTAAACATGATCAAGAGGTGTATTGTTTGTACAGGTTGCTCAAAGAGTGGTTTAGTGGATAATTCACGATGTTTAAGGATTTTTAAGATGTTCTTTGAGTCGTAGGTATGAGTAAGGTTGATGAGTGAATATTTCACATCTATCACCGTTGTATAAAAGTAGTATTAGCTAAGAAGTCTAAGTTCAAAGAGAGTGTAATCTATGTCATGATAAGTATGAAGGTCTTGTTATCTATATTATCATTGAGTATTATATATTTCTGTAGTTTAGCTAACGTACATAGTTATGATAGGTTCTTGATGATCGTGTTTTATTTTCCAAGGTTTATTCCATGTCCTAGTCATAATTCATTGATGTCATGATAAAGGTGATGTATCCCAAGAAAGTTCGTCGAGTTTTTTAAACCTATGCAAATTGTGATTTCTTTCCCTATGAAAAGTAACTCCTATTGTAAAAATGTATTTTGGTTGGGCATGTGTCTTAAAAGGCACAGGTAAATCTATGTATGTAAGTCTTTGTTTCAACCTTTAAGGATATAATACATAATGAATTCTATCTCTAGATTGGAGTACTCATAGATGGCCATCAATGAATCCATGAGAAGTGTAAGGTGGTGAATGTTGAAGTGACCAAGTATCTTGAAGAGGTTAGATCATCTTCAGGGTATGTAGGTACTACTCTACAAAACAAATGAACTCTTGAATTATTTATTTCTTGTGAAAAGGTACATATTGGTTATGTAGAAATCAAGATGTCAAAGAAAGGGAAACTAGGTACAATTGAGCTTTGAGAAATGACAAGAAAAGTATGAATGTGTGTCTAATTCTTTTGATAGTGGTGGTGTGATCATTGAACAATAGTTTCTTCAAACAAAGCCAAAAATGTGAAAATTGAAAAGTATGCTCCTCTAGAATTAAGTTGAAGGATTAAAGGACCACACCAGGTATGAAAAGTTTCTTGAAATAGCTATATATGTTCATAACATAGTAATGTATTGTGAGAAGGGTATTTTATTGAGTTTCCCGTGTCTATAGTAGTATGTGAAGCTTATAAAAAGTCAAGGTATACTCGGGAAAAAATGTGTTATATTAGGGTGTATGAATTGATGTCAAATATTCATTCTTATTTAGGTTGATTCAACAAATTATGAGGGTATAACATGTTGGGCCATGTAAGGTAAACACCGCCAATGGTTTTAGAGTGCTCTGTTAAAGTGTTAGCTTGGTTTTCAAGAAGTAAAGATGAAAAATAAGGTGTGTTATGCTAGAAGATATACATGGTTGGGGTTCTAATTTTTTTACTAATCAAATTCCAGGAGGACGTGATTAATTAAATTTTTATACAAGATAATGTGTGTTATAGAGTGTAGGTATTATGTATCAATGAACATCATAAAACATTTGGGAAGAAGTCCAACCATGACAATCATCCAAATATTTTGCTTGAAACCCTCCTAGGGTTGGAAACATAAGATGGAGTTATTGTGACCAAATATTTGATTCAAAGCATGAAATCTATAAGTAATATCCATATCTATTCTCTCGAGATGGATCTATGAAAACTTAGGGTCATAAAAATTTCCAAACATCTATTATCCATGACACTTATGAGGTAACGTAGGTATCAATTTGTAGGCATGAAAGTGGATGTAGAGAGAAATAAAGTAAATTTGAAAAGTGTGAAGATTTAATATGGTAGTAAATAGTGAGCTATAATGATGTGAGTCAGATTTCTTCAAGAGCATGATGTGAATTTGGATTGAAGTATGATAAAAATGTGTATTGTAAACTATTATGAGCTCAATGTTAAACATAGCTAAAGTGTGAGATCATAAAGGTGATTCAATATCATAAGGTATAAATTGATTCAGTGGTGGATATGTGTTCTCAAGAATGAGTAAATGCTTCATAAATTCAAGTCAGGGAACTATTAATAGAAAGGATACTCAAGTTGTTAAACATTTGACTAGTTTCAGGGAGTTAGATAACAGAGAGAAAATATTTGCAAGTGTTATCAGTACATCAAAGGACTAGAATTATTTTAAGGGTAAAAATGACTAAAACATATCATTTCAAGTCTTAAAGTAAGTTAAGAGTGGAGTTTGATACCATTCCTAGTCCAATATGGTAGTGATCCTTCATGTTCAAGTTGGAATTATGTGTACAATGCCTAAGAAGTCATCAAAGAAACTAAGAATACATTGAATGAGTTGGTCAATGATTTTACATAAGTTAAAGATGTTAAGTATGTAGAAGATATTTTTGAAAATTTTCATGAGAATGAACAAATAAATGACAGGGTTTCAAAGATGACTAATTTTTTAAAAGAGGTCTTTAGATCAGATAAAATTGTTCAAAGTCCGAGGATGAATGCTTGTGAGCTAATGGTGATAAGAAATTTTTTCTGGGTATTATTTCCTAAATAAGGAGTAATGATTGAAATGGCCTGAAGAGAGTGACAATATGATCTAATATCATGATGGTTATATGTTTTATTAATATTCCAAGCATTATCAATATTGTGAAGTTGTGGAAATTGTGCTTTCTAGGTTTGTGTTTTATGTCACGTTCTACATAAGCTAATAATTTGTTTCTCTTATTGCACATGAAATAATACTATGTAATATGAGTATATAAGGTTAAAATGGATACTGAGAATACATCAATCAAAGGAAATCAATCTTTAAATGGTGTGAGGATTATAAAATATGTCTTGTTTTATCTCAATACTATGATAGTCTAGCAAGGAAAGTGGATTATGTTTTTGATCCTAATAAAGTAAGTACGACTAAGAAAAGTGTCAAAAGAGGTCTATGATAGAGATCTATTAAGGTTATCTTAGGTATTATAGGTGTAAACAAGGCTCTAAGGGGTAGTGTTGAATGATATTGAGTTGAAGCTAAATATCCAAGTAATCTATGATGGTTTATAGTTTGCAATAATGAAAGGAAAGTTATAATATCATTGTTTTGTTTCACAAGATGTCGTGGTTTGTGTAAAGTGAGAAATTTACAAAAAAACTATAAAGGTAGAGTATCGAGGCCTGAAAAATCCTAATGAAGTAGGGGAGATTATTTTTCTTCTCTATTAGGTGTATCAAATTCCTAGAGAGTGATAAGTAGTAAAGGCAATATTTTGAGGATGTGTTGTTAGCACAATATATCATGCAATCAAGGAGATCTCACTTAGATACAATGAAGGTAAAGAATACTAAAATTCTTCTTCATGAGAGAGGTAATATGATAGACTTATAATCTATTCATGTAAACAAGGTAAGAGCTCAAAACTTGAGTTTTTAGTTAGATGAAGATGGTAAAGTCTTAGGGGATTCATAAGAAGTTCAATCATGATATACATGAGATATTATTACTTGTAAAAGTTTGTCCAAGATGCACTAAAGTTGTTTAGGGATAGCAGTCCAAAAGTGAAGATATGGTGGGTTTGGAGTCAAATCTTGATCTTTGAGAATGAAAAAAGTTTAGAAGGTGATATTGAAGTGTGAAATAAGTTTAAATTGGGGAGTATCGGTTCAAGGGGATTTGGATGTAGGCTCATTATAGGTCCATGGATATTCATATGTTGTCTTTGAGGATAAAGAAGAGCAAGTTCAGTCCCTAGGGGAGCTTTCGAGTCAAATAAGTTATTTTTGTGCATTGTTTTCATTGTGTGTTGTCATTTTCCTATTATTTCATCATAGTATCCTTTTCATATATGTAAAAGGAGGAGAGAAGCATCAGAAACATAGAAATGTGGTATTGTAGGTATGTTGTCTTGTTAGTTTCCATCAATGATAAAGGGGAGATTGTTGACCATTTTGTGTTAGTTTTTTCATTGTTGTCAAGTCCATTGAAGAAAAAGGGTATCATGAGGTCATATATGTCTCCATGAGGTGTTAGTCAAGTGTCAAACATGAAGGTTAATTGGTAATGACATGTTTGGTAGTATTTTATGAGGTCTTGGATTATGGTTGAGCCTGTATGGTTATTGTATGATATCTCTTGAGTTGGATTTTTCATGAGGGTAAACATGGTTGGTATGATGTGTAATTGGTGTCTATGGGTCTAGATAAGGTCAACATGGTCGATCATGGTTGAGACAGACATTCCAAGCCTATTCCTAGTCATGGGGAATGTAGAATGAGTTGGATTCATGAAAGCATGGTGGTAGTGTAACTGAGGTGTATGGTGAGTTTTAGGTTAGTATTTAGTGATTCAATGCATGTATGAGGTCCTTGGGAAGAAAACAATGAGAAAAAAACAAGAAGGCATGGGAAAATAAGAATGGCTTGAGATTTTTAGAGATATTTGGTATATGTGGTGAGTATGGATAGGTAGAGGATGTTTTCATGATGCTTCATGACAAGTTTCAGGTCATTCTAAAGAAGGAATTTCAAGATATACAAGAATCAAGTAAGTTGCGGTGTGTTTTAAGGCAAAAGTGGAACTTATGATGCTCATTGAGAACTGTGTGATTTGCATGGGGACCTGAGATATTTGGCATATATTCTTAGGTCATTTATGAAGGTTTTACAAAAATAATGAGGTGGTTTTATCATCACATAATTATGAACAATTGTTAAAAAGGTAATTTGCTTTGAAACCCTAGCTAAACCCTAACCCTAACTAGAATCGACTTAGAGGAAATTGCTTCTACCAACCTAGTTTTGATTAGTTTTAAAAAATTTATTATTAGATGTTGTAGAGGAATCTTCAATATTTATAGAAATGTATATTGGAGCATGTGGTGATATGTGGGCCCCACTTGAAATTACTTGTTTATGAAGAAGTTCAATTTAATGTAAGATTGTATAAAGGAATTGAAAAAAAAAATTACATTGTTTTCATCCCTGGAGTTATTCTATATTTCCATGATAGTTTCAAGTCATGGTTGAGGTGAAAAAGTGTAACATGTGTTCTATTTATGAAGACTAGCTTTTGGGGTAATTTGGAATAGTTTGTGGTAAAAGTGACTTTTCAGGAGCTACATGTGGAGTTAGGAATCCATTCAAGTTTTGTTGTGATCTTGGTTCAAAGAAATTTCAATTTTTATATAAAACTTTTGTTTTTGATATGGTTTTCAGATGTTATGATATTCTCTTGAGGGTCAAGTTTGAAGGTTACTTATTGTGTCAAGGTGCTAAGTAGATTCATGAGGTAAGGTGATTTTTATAAGTTCTTAAATATTTTTGAAGGTTGTTGAGTGCTTAGAAATAATGTATAAGTTTATTAAATTATTTGGAAGTGTGGAAGTGTGTTTTGATGTGATGGAGTAAGTTGATCTCAAGGTTAGTTCTTGAGTCCTAGAAGGCATAAGAAGTAGTTTGCAAAGATTGAATTGGTTAAAGGCCTTCCACTTGGATTTGGAAGGATTTACAATATGTTCTAGAAAGAGTATTCATAGTTATTTATAATTATTTATAGCTTGTATCTTGGTGATTTGATTTTATGGCTCTTTCGGTAAATTTTTAAAGAAGAAGGTATGCTTTAGATTTCAGGCAAGTTTTCTCAAGTCGAAAGATTGAGTTGGTTAAAGCGTGAGATGTATGAATTGATGATTTATATCAGTTGAGATGAATTTTTTTCCTAGTGAATGCATTTAGAAGTCTTGAAAGTGATAGAAAGGGTGAAAACTAGTTGAGTATACAAAATAGGTTTCTAGGCGACTAAATTTGGATAAGAGGAAAGTTGTTATAGCCTATGGATATATCACAAGCTCTAAATTGAATGTATGTGATGTATAGGTCTTATAGATTCCATAGAGTGGCTACATACCATAGTTGAGTTTTTATTGTGGTATTGAGGCACAAAGGTGAAGACAAGGTCTTTGAAACAACTGTTTTGTGAATAATATGAGCTTGTTAGTCCATGTTATGAATTATTTGATCGATCCAAGAAAATGTGTGATCATGATTGATGTTTTTATGCTATTTTTCACATGTATGATGATTTTTAGGGATTTAATAATCACACTTTTTGTGTTTGTGGATTTAACTTATCCTAAAATCGGGGTTTTGAGTCTTTTTGGTGCAAGTATGAAGGTTTTGGGCATGGCCGACCTATATGGGTCATATGCGACTATTTTTATGAATGTATTTGAATATTATTAATTTTTAATTTTGAATTAGTCATGAAGTACCGACCTATTTTGGGTTTATGATATGGGAAGCATATACAAGTGAAGTTTTGAGTCCATTTGTGGCCTAGTCTTGCATGGGTAAAAGTGTGACCCATAGGTGAGTGTATAATAGGTATGGGTGCATAATTTTAAGGATGAAAGAGTTTTTGATAGGTTGAATATTTATTGAGGGCATGTAAGGAATAGTTTGGAACCAAGACAAGTTGAGAAAGAAGAAGATAAAGTGAGCTAGAGGAATGAGGGTTTGCGAAAAGGTTTGTGATATGAACTAGAGATCTCCATTCATTTTGGTAGAAATAAATTCAGATATTATCATCATTAGGTTTTAGAGTTGGTGATTAATCATCTTATGGAATTTTAGTCTCTTTTTGGAGTTGGTGCTTCACTAAATTAGGGGTTAGTACTCCTTGTAGAGTTGGTGCTCTACTAAATTAGGGGTTGGTGCGTCACTAAATTTATTTTTGTGAGTTATATCAGCAATTTTATTTGGGTTTTCTTCCCCATGAGGGTTTCCCACTGATATATGGTGTTCATGTGTCTTCTTATTTATTTCATGTTGTTGTGAATGTTTAATATACACTTAATGTTCACATATTATTATGGATGCTAAATGAATGTGAAATGATGAATATATGAGATGGTAAATGAATTGAATTTTTTTAGGACTGATTCACCCCTAGTCCATTGTGCTTATAAAAAGTTGAGGATTAGATTCCCCAATGAAATAGGTAATGCATATGGAATGGTTGATATATGCACACTAAATTATGGAGTAGGGACTCTAAAAAGGGACCATTAATTATATTCCCGATAAAAAATGATTTTATTAGAAGAATATTATGGATAAGAAGATCAATATGAGGAAGGTTTTGTGGAGATTAGAACAAAATTTTGATACCATTTTAATTTTTCTTGGTCTATGTTTTCATATTTGTTAGGATCATCATAAAAACAATGTTCGTAGTAATTTTTATTTCATTAAAAGGATTCTTCTATGTAATATGATCCAACATAGAAGTAATCCTAGAAATATGGGGTGTAGAAGATTACATGAGGGTAGGTTTCTTAATAATAGGAGGAGAAAGCTTAATACATTTAATAGGTTGTTGATTAAGATTATTACTACACTAAAATGGAATAGAGAGAAATCATAGGAAAATTGAAACCAATAAAACCCTATGGCTACCAGGGTTTGAGAAATATATTTGATTTAAGAGTCGGTTTCAAAAAATATTACATCCTAATTAAATATATGTTATGATAGTGTACAAAAATAAAGAGGATGTAAGGATGTTATAAAGGCTTATTCTAGTTAATTTTCTTCCAGAATTAACCATTCACAACTAGTATAATGCATTAACACTTGCAATGATTGATAAAATGATAATTAATAGCTCAATTATACGAGATAAGAAAGATACTTAGTTGTACAAGTTAGAACAAAGAGGATATATATGTATGTACGTGTTGAAAAGGTATATTAGGGATGAATACTGATTTGATGCTAGTTTTATAACAAGAAACTCGAGAAAGGGTAAGATCGAACAACTAATGCATAGTATAATATTGAACTATACATTATTGACCTAGTTTTGGATAGTCTTGGATCCTTCACTTGTATAGGTCTAAAACTTACTATGTAATTTTCTTGCCTAGAAATGATCTTCCTTGTATGTAACTCTTGCTCAAACAAATTTTGGATGACCTATAATCACCTTCAATGAAGTGGAAACCCTAGAAACATGCAAAATATTCATTAGAGCATTAGAAAATAAAATAAGAATATGGATAGGGTATACTTCCCTTAATGGTCAAACCCCAACTAGTGAGCCAATCCTAATGTTTACTAAATGTCGTAATTACAAAATCAATACTTATATAGTTCTCTTAGGTTATTGTGCAAGTGTGAGTACAAAATAGCCAGCCCCTTAAGGGTTCCCTCATGTCTCTTGACATGAAGGAAGAGGGATAAAGGTATATTATATGATGTGCCAAATGTCATAGTAGTGTGATTTGGTGTTCCTCGGTTATGTGACCGAAGCATTTATTTCTTGAAACCCTTTAATAATGCTTGGAGTGACTTTTCTCTTTCTAAGACATGGCTCTATGACCTTTGCATGCTTTGAAATGGAGGAAGCTATAATTTTTGACCTTGTTTAGTTCTTTAGACATGTAATAGGGACTTATCTAGTTGATGTGTATATGATTTGGCAATATTTAAGAAAACCGTGAGTGATTTTGGAATGATATTTGTAATATGATCTTGTAAGAGTGTTAGGTGAGTTATAAAGTGACATTAAATTTCTTATATATCCTTTCATAGGTGAAATATTCTAATAAGGCCAACCCTAGGAAGATGAAATGACCCAATAAAGATATTAATATCAAAAATGGATTCATAGAATGTAAAGGAGAAGGATCATGCATATCAACCAAGCGTAGACAAAACATCCCAACCATTTTTATGGTCATGGAAAGAGAAGATGAAATGTGAAACGTGAATATGTGACATGAAGTACATTTTTTTCTATTTTTATTCAATAATATTATTCAAAGTGATGAAAAAGTAGAGTGTAAATATAAGTAAGTCATATAATAGCTACAACAATATATTGAGGGGTTTTAAAAGTGAGCATTTATCTTAATAAGGAGCATGGCCATTGAAAAGGGAAGGTTTCTAAATTTTAGTGTCTACAATTCATGAATAGTAAAAAGATAAAATCATGTATAAGATAAAGTGAATTAACAATGTGCTACATAATATTATGGATATATGGGTGTCTTATGAGTGAAACAATATTATAAAATAGAATCAAAGGTATAAACAATATATTGGGTCAAGTAGAGTTACATGCATAAAAATAATCCGTAGGTGTTGTAGAAACATATGAGTTTATATAAGAAGTATCTTTAGTAATGTCATAGTGGACTTAAGACAATAATTCCCATGGGTAGTAAAGAAAAAAAGAGAATGAAACATGGATTTGTCATCATCTATAGGATTGAAATTAAGCTCACATGAATTCTCATTAGTAATTTTTATAGATCATCATCACTATCAAAGTAATATTTTATGTAGCCATCTTGTTTTCATGGGTTAACTTGATAGAAGGGAAAAATAGGAGGAGCTAGAGGAGGTAGTGAAGGAGGTGTGATAGATCTAGATAATTTTATAGAGCCTCAATTATTGATGGATGTGATAAACTCAGTGTTTCCATCGTAAGTGATGGTATTAAAGGTGCAATATAAAAACTTTGTCTTGAATTTACAACCACTTATGTATGAAATTTATCCATACGAATGGGATATGATGAAGGGGTAATAATAGGTGTATCAAAAGTAGAGGAATTGATTTTGGAGAATTTAAAGGGATATTATTCAATGAAATTAGTGTCCTCATAACCATCATTTATAAATTTGACACATTGGTGAAAAGTGGACAAGATAGCCTCCATAACATTGATCTCTGGGTATCCTAAGAAGGGATTGTAATGAAGATAATTGTTCATAAAGTGGAATATAGCGAGGGATATTTTTAGGGCTGATTTAATTTAATTTTGAATTAAATATAAGTATTGCATCATAACTAATAAACCAATTGATTTATAAATACAAAAATGACACAATAAAACTAAGATGTAAATATGAAACCCTAAACGCAAGAAATAGATGAAGAGACTTAGCTAATTTATGCTCGATATGGAGTTTATTTAGACTGGGAAAATTGAAGAACAAGATGGGTAGAGGGTTGTTACTACTCACTTTGTAAATTTTAAAATACAAGAATGAGGTTAGACATAGGTGCACTGGGACAGATTAAGGGTGTAGACACCTAAATTTCACTTTTACAATCTTATTGCCAAAATGCACGTAAATCACTGTCATTCTTTCTAATTCCATTATAATTAGTGCTCTTTGCTAATTAACTAATGTTTCTTACCACTTTATCTAATTAACAGTACTTTGTTGATTGTGTAACCCCTTTCGCATTCAAGATGCCACTTTACGGTGAATCGTAAGTCAAAGTCCTCTTCAAAAAATGCAGACAATTAGCATTTATTAGCTAATTAAACCCATTTTGCCCTTGTTTTGGTCAATATACCCTAGTATTGACTCAAATCCCTCTTCTAACCACTCAAAATCAACGCATTCACCTCCACAAGATCTCATCAAGATTTAAAGTCTTATTGTTGTATATATCTTCCCCCTCGGGTAGATATGGGAATAACAAAAGATATGGGGCACACGACATAAGGTGTCAACATGAAGAAATTCGTGCCTTGCACGGTAAAGGGCACACAACATAAGGTGTCAACATGAAGAAATCACGCCTTAGCACGGGTAAATGGCGCATGACATAAGGTTTCGACATGAAAAAATTTCACACCTTAGGCGTAGGTAAAGGGCACACGACATAAGGTGTCGACATGAAGAAATTCGTGCCTTGGCGCGAGTAAAGGGCACACGACATAAGATGTCAACATGAAGAAATTCACACCTTAGTGCGGAGTAAAGGGTGCACGACATAAGGTGTCGACATGAAGAAATTCGTGCCTTGCACGGTAAGGGCGCGCATGACATAAGGTGTCGACATGAAGAACTTCGCGCTTTGGCGCGCGAGTAAAGGGTGCATGACATAAGGTGTCGACATGAAGAAATTCGCACCTTGGCACACATAAGAGTATTTCGACATAAGGATGGATGCACCAGGGCGCATCTTCGAGGGGTTGTAACATTTTGAGCGCGACAGAAGCGGACCACGACCCGATATTCAAATGGCCATAACTTTTCACAGGGAGCTTGGATTCACGCAAGGTTGGACTTTTCAGAAAGCTTACGAGGTCCTCTATCTTTAATTGGGTGAGAAATAATTCTTAAAAATGCAAAATACAGATTCGCCACTTTTTGGGTTTCTAGGATTCTCACCTACTACCATAATGAGATAAATTAAATGTAACCTAGAGGTGGTTGGGGTAGATTTGGATTTCCTCTCTCTTCCCTCTCTCATTCTTCTTATAAATTATAAGGAGGGGCTTCTTTCTAAAGGTTAGAAATTCTTGTTTTCCCCTCCCTTCTTCTCTTTGGTAGGTGAGTTTGTGGAGTTCAAACCTCCCATTTAAAATCGTAATGCAACTTTGCCTCTTGGCAATCTTTGGAGTAGATAATGCATGTCTGTGGATGATTCTCAACCCTTTCTGTGTTTATTTGCATCCTCTTGATCTTTCACCGCAAATTTTGTTATCTGTACATGATCTTGCATTACATTTTAATGGTTTGTGTTTATTGGAAAGACAGGTGTTCTTCATTCCTCGGTGCATCACCTTTGTTAGTTTAGGTTTTATTTTATGCATATTCTTACCCTGTCTCCTTGGAAAGTTAGATTAGGTTTTTGAGTAAACCCTCTGCATTTTTATGTGTGCATCTAAACAGAGGAATAGGAACCGACCTTTATCCAAAGAGCTTTTCTGATTTCGCAAGGTCCCACACTTGGGAAAAGCTCCATGTTATGCAATCGCACTGAGAGTCTCAACCCATCGAGTTGCAAACATTCAAGGGTCTGTGATTCGCCATCAACACTTATCCTAGCCTCTAGTTGACCCTAAGTAGTTGATTAAGGATTCACACCTCTTAATCACTTGGTAATTCACTAATTGTGATTAGCAAGGCCTAATCATGCTTAGTAATTCTAATCTAATTTGGGGCTTTTAGTACTACATGAACCAAAATACAAGTTTCTCCCAAAATGAAAACTATAAAAAGGGTGCACCTCATTACTTTATACTTGACATCATGCTTTGATTTGCATCTCATATAATACATATGATATATAGCCAAGTTCATCCTTTCTTAAAACCTTGATAATGGAGTTGGTAGATGAATATCCAAAATGACCAAGTAGTCATTTGAAGAGACTATTTAACCTTGTTTGGAGTAGTAACCATAACCATTTGATTTCCCTCTTAGGTCTATTTAAACCCATCTTAGGTAATTCAAGCATATTAGGAGGCATGTTTAGTTAGATTTTGTATTGTTTTCATACTAGTTAAGTATTATTTTTAGCTTCTATCTTAATGTTACATTCTTAGACTTAGAACCTTGGATAGATGGATGGAAAATTTTCCTTGTTTAGTCATGCAATTTTCTTTGTAAAGTTTAGGGTGTCATCATTTGGCACTCCCAGTAGGACCATACCCCATTACTTTCAAATTTTAAAGCTTTTTAACTTAGTTTCAAAGTTTTTCATTTCAAGTTTTAGATTAGTTTCACTTTTCCTAGATCAGTTTCAAGTTTCCTAGATTAATTTCAAGTTTTCTAGTTTACTTGCAAGCTTTTAGAGTACTTTTAAAGATTTTAGATTAGTTTCTCAAGATTTTAAGATTAATTTAAAAGTTTTAGAGTAATTTTCAAAGTTTTATAGATTAATTTCCATTTTTAAAATTTGTTTCAACTAGATTAGTGGTAGAAGTTGTGTTTTTATGTTCCTTGTAGGATTTAAGGAGGCGAAGCCTCACAAATTGTCAAAAAATACCAAAGATTTGACCTTTTTGAAGAAATTCTTGTCAAAACTCAAATATTTAGCACTTCCTATGAAGGGGCATGCAAGTGTTGATCTGAGAGTGTAGGCGTTGAAGTAGGAATGCACATGTTGATAGGGGAGCATAGGCTTTTAAATAGGTGTGCACCCGCTTCTCTGGAAGTGCACATGTTAGCTTGTATTTTTCAACTGTCAGTTTTTTTTACAAGGGGAGTGCACACATCGACATGGGAGTGCAGGCATTGAAATAGGTACGCACCCGCTTCTCTGGAAGCACACACGTTAGCTCGTATTTTTAAACAGTCAATTTTTTTTACAAGGGGGAGCACACATGTTGATAGGGGAGCACATGCATTGAAACAGGTGTGCACCCACTTCTCTGGAAGTGCACAAGTTAGCTCATTTTTTTAGATGAAAACCATTTTTTATAGCGGGGAGCATAGGTGTTGACAGAGGTGTGTAGGCATTGACGAGGTGTGCACACATCGATAGGGGCACACATGTGTGTCTATATAATTTTTCCTGCAAACTCAAAGTTTCCATTTTTATTTTTAGGATTTTTGTTACTTTTCAAAGGTTTTTAGATGCCATTTTTGTCAATTTCATATATTTAGAGTAATTTTTCTTATAAAATTGCTTAGGGGTTGAAGGAATTAATCTTGTTTCCATGATTTTTATGAGTTTGGGTTAAGGTGTGTATGCTCTTCTCTTGCATTTCGTGTGATCTAGAGAATCAAAAGCACTCTTAAACCTTCTTTTGCTATCATTATAGTAAGTAGGAAACTTTTTTAATCATCTTTTAGTTTAAATTCTTTTTCACTTGCTAAATAACCAAGGCTAGAATTTGTGTATGCTCTTCCCTTGCACCTAGTGTGATCTTGGGAATCAAAAGAATTTTTGGTCTTTTCATTAAAAAGAAGTTAGATGAATTGGGAATAAACCTTGTTTTTGCAAAATTTGATAGTAGTTAGTTAATTTACAAGCATTTTTCATGGTTATTTTCTTACGATATTGTGAATCTATTTTGAGATTACTAACCATTTTGTGAAGGACCTAAAGTTAGTCAAAGAAAGTAGGAGCTAAAAATTTTTCTAACTACAAGTGTGATTATAGGTTTTTAAAAGGAGTACGAAAAAAACCACATTAAGTATAAACGATAAAAAATACACCACAATCATCGCATTGTATTTACAGGTTTCAGCTAAGAGCTACGACTCGTTTGCTCAAATAGGACATAACCCCTTTGGCATAAGCCTTAAGCTACAAAAATGGGGGTGGTATTAGGAACCCTAAATTAGTTCATGCAAGAGGGAACCTTGTGAATGAAATAGGAAATTTCTCCACACTACCAACTTGTCTAGTACACCTTGGTGAGATTAGCATCAAAGATATCTATATCGCAACCCTAGTGAAAGTATAATTGAATGCACTTTGGTGCTCATTATATTGAAGGGGGTAAAGTAAAGTTGAGATACTCCCAAATTAGTCAGTGTGAATTTTTGAGTAAATCAATCTCGCTCATATATATCTTGTGACACCTAGAGAGAACCACCGGAAGATTACCGGTTTGGAGCCATTATTTTTGTCTTGGATAGTATACTTGAGATCTCTCACAGAGTGACAAATTTGTTAGATTCAAACTCTTATTTTTCAAACAAGGGAAATCATCTCTTAAAGTTGAAACCATGTGATTTTCATCACGAAATCTACTTAGTGTCATTTTGTCCTAGTTTTTCACTTATCTTAAGACAAGGTGAAACTCTACCAAAATAACACCAAGTTTATTTCAACACCACTTGGTCTACACCCTTGTTCTCTTGTTACCCATTTTCGTGAAAAAGGAAACAAGATATATGAATACTTGCTAGATATCACATGTCCACCACTTGTGTATTCTACTTCCGTAACTAGGTTACTGATGCCGAAGTGCAAGAGTTGAAAGTGTGCATGGTATGTACTCATGATCTAGTAGGCCCCTTGTCTCAAAAACCCATATTTGAGACTTATCATCATCATAGTTAGGAGATTTCATCCTTGTCTTCTTTTTGAGTTGTTACACTTGCCCACATTATAGCCATACAATTGAGATATTTACGTCTTGTTTCCATTGTGAAATTAAGCCTAAATCTCTCTATTGTAGAGTTACGTTGTTCACATACATAATAATTTATTGTTATACTTAGACATAATTTTTACATCCTAACTTTGTATTGATTTTTGTGAGTGTAGAGGATACATTGTTAGCATCGCGATAACATCATTTGTACACTAGAAATATTGTTTTCATGAAAGCTTAGTTCACATGTACAAATAGTGTTGTTACACTTCTCACATTGTTATTGTCCATTTAACGAGACTTGGACTTTGTTAGTGTTTAGAAATTGGTTTTTAGTACATCTTGTTAGAAGATCACGTCAACATTATCTTATCATTGAGGCCTTGTTTGTTGCAAACTTGACCTAATTGGTGATGTTTTTTTGTCACTATTTGGTTGCAAACCTATCTAGATGAAATATCGAGAGAATAAACTATTTGGTGGAAACAAAATTTTGAGCATTTTACATCATTGTATTATTCTAAGGAATTTTTTTTTTCATATATTACCTTGTTAGGGTAGCTTGTTCATTATTCTTTAGTTCGTACATTCATTTTGACCTATTGTTTTTGTGGATATTCTATAGTCACCTTGTTTTAACAACTTAGGGTCATTACGCTACACAAATTTGACTAGGATCCCTTGTTAATAAACCTTAGTTGAAATCTTTCGCATTGTACCTTCTATTTTAAGAAACGCCTACTACAAGAATGTGATCATGAAATTTGGAAGCCAATATATTTAGAGGTGAAAACCCTCTTTTGGAGGATAATCTCATGGTTGACCATAGTGGTGGAGAGGAAGAGTCTCCTCGTGCAAATGTAGAGCTTCATTCTACCCATTTTGATGACTACATTTTCATAACAAACATGAAGTTCTTATGTGGGTTATGGAACTAGGAGCCAAATTATCTTCCGAGTAGACCCTTCTCTTATTTACGACATGGTTCAAGAGAAGAAGAAATAAACCTCCTCATCGCGCTCTTAATGAAATTTTAAATCTAGGTTATGCCTCTACTTCTAAACGGTATAATAATGAGGAGATACCATTTGAAAACAATGGAGACTATCATTTTCCTCCTATTAAATTTTTTTTCGAAGACCATGAAAACCATGTTCATCATGCACAACCTCCTCCTAACGAAGATCGTCATGAAATGCCTATTAAAGTGGTGACATTAGAACAATAGGTCTAAGCCCTCACTTTTCAATTGGCGGTTTGGCTTCACATATATAAAAAAACCACCAAACGTTGTCAAACAAACTATATCAAAGGAAAAAACTAAAGCTTCATTTTATGAATTCCCAATAAACACTCCTCAATGGGAGGCACAAAGAGATCCTTATGAAGATATTCTCACAAAAACTAGGGTGGGAATATACCTAGGCCTAACTCATTATATATACCTACACTGCTACCCATGCAAGATCCACTTTTAATCAAGATTGGTCAACAATTAAGAACACGCTTCAAGCATTACAAGAGGGCCAAATTGGTAGTAATACAAAAAGTATTAGTTTGATTAGTTATGTCCTTACCCATTTGACAAAGCCATGTTGTAGGTACCCTTCCAAAGACATTTTATTTTATAAAATTTGATAAATATAAGGGAAAATGTTACCCTCATGAACATATAAAGGACTTCAATATGACATGTCAAGAGGTGGCATTCAATGATAATTATCTTATGCATTTGTTTCCATGAAGTTTAGGAGAAACAATGCTAGAATGGTTTGTACATATCCCTAAGGGATCCATATCAACATGGCTAGAACTAGCAGAGATTTTTGTATGACACTTATCTTTCAATATAGAAAATGATGTTACCATGTTAGATCTCTGCAATTCCAAGCAATGAAACAATGAAAAATTCACTTTGTTTTACAAAGATGGAGAGTGTTAGCTAGTCACTTTCCTTTCTCCCTACTCAAAAAGCAGCTGATAGGCATATTTGTTCCCAGCATCCATCCAGAAATTACATTCCACTTGCAAATGCATTGTGGTAACATGTTTAAAGAGGTAATATAAAAAGGAGTCAAATTGAAAAGGCATTATTAGCTAGGGGGACTCTAAAACCTTTCTCCCATGAACACAATGATTCTAAATCTAACGATAAAACAATTTTTTTCCTAATAGAAACAAAAATGTTTTTAGTTATGGGATAGTAGACTCTAAATGGGTGCAAGTCGTGCAGAACCACACACCTTTGAAACTTACAAAGGGTAATCCACCTATCGAGTATAAACACTACACTTTTACTCCTCTATCTGAATCCATATCATCTATACTAAAACAGTTGGAGGTTGTTAACATGGTTAAGTACCCTGAAATGCAACCCTATGGGGATGATATGCCTAAACCATCATGGTTTAGGGAGAATGAATTCTATGGGTTCCACCACATAAAGGGTCACAAAACTGACAAGTGTTTAAGATTAAAACACTATATTCAAGACCTAATCGACAACGGTGATATTGAAGTAGACTCTACTATCACTGCTAAATCTCCAAATGCAAACTTAGGGATATTCAAAGATCCTTTTCCCAATCATGAAGAAAGGAAAAATATGGATCAGGGAAAATCATCTCAGAATAAAAATTCTAACTATATGTCAAGCAAATACCATTTTGATGCCTTGATAGGTTGTGTTGACCCACTCATTGAGAAAATCAATACAATTAGAATTAATACAAGAGAGTGTGTTGTGGAAACATGATAGGATTGCCTTGTTATAAATTCTTAACCTACCCCCTCCTCCTCAAGAGATTCACTATGATGTGTTAGATTAACTAGAAAAAAAAACGGCTAATATTTCCATCTTATACCTTCTAAAGATCTCTAGCATCCATAAGGATATACTTTACAAAACCTTACATGGATCAAGAGTATCCATTGATGTTGACCCAACACATTTACAAGCCATGGTAACACAACTTGTTCCTTTGGAACACATAACCTTCAGCACTATAGAAGCCTTAGTTGAAGATCCTTCACATAACCTACCATTACATATTGAGGTTATCATCAAACATAAGAAGGTTAAGAGAGTTCTTATGGATGGTGGATTGGGTCTTAACATATGTACTCTCAAACTGGTCTACCAACTAGGCTACACAAAAGCTGATCTGGAAACAAAGGTCATCACCATTAAGGCATATGACAATGAAGAATGACAATCATCTAGAATGATCACTTTCTCATTATAAGTGGGTCCCATAACACATGATACGAAGTTCCATGTCTTGGACCTGGAACTCCCTTACAATATCTTGCTCGATCACCCATGGATTCACATCATGTAGGTCGTGCCATCAATGTATCATCAGTATTTAAAGTTACAATATGAGGGAAAGACACTCACCATACGGGGGAACTGTCGACACTAAAATTTTCCTCCGTAATTTCTATTTCATTAATGTATGTATTAGGAATAGGATGTTGTTAAGTGTAATTAGTAGTAGCGTCGATGGAAGATAATAGCGTCGTCGATGCGATGCGGTGCTGCCAATAATGTAGAGTATGGTAACATCAAAGTACAATAGGAATGTTGTAAAAAATAAATATTTGTTGTAAGTGGTCCAAGAATGTTAAAATGTCAAAGTTGGGATAAGTAGAGAAGTAGGGTCTACATGATTAGGAATTAGAAATATTATATTTGTAATAAGGACAAAGAGTGATGTCATAAATATTTTGTGTATTTTATTTGTGGAAAAGACTAAAAAGGTGGAACCCATGTGAGATGATAAGGTTTATTTTATCTTAGAAGATAAGCCTACATGTAAAGGCAAGAGTTTAGGCATGAAATATGATTGGCTGAAAGAGATTTCCTATCCTATCTTAGAGATAAGATGGATAAGCCTAAATTCCTATAAATAAAGAAGCCACCCCCTCATTTAGCATAGAAGGAAGTAGTGAGAAATATTGTAAGTGTGTAAAGGAAGCCATCAATTTGAAGGTGTGTTAAAGAAGCCATTAAGAAGTGTAATTGTGAAGTTTCTCCCATAGTTATTGTTGGAAGGAAAGTGAAGTCAGTAACACTTGAAGTACCTCATGGGTGAGATTGTAACAATTTCATGTTGATATTATAATTTACACTTATATTTCAGATTTATCGTCATTCCTTCTTATCATAGTCTATGGTATTCTTGTGTTATGTTTGTTGTTGTGTTTCCAGATTCCATCCACCAAACTAAAAGTTATGCATTAGTAAATAATCATAGCACGAGGAGTTCCTGGTGAAGAATTATCATAGTGCTGGATTGCTGATGACATTTTGGTTCCGTTGTTGGGACCATTCCTCGTTGTGGATTTTACGGAGAGATATTCCCACATAGTCAGAAATCATTTGGAGAGTAACCTTGTTTTTACTGTGCATAGTAGTTACCATGGTAAAGTCATTTTTTACCATGAATAGTATTTACCGCAGTAACTTCACCTTTTACCGTGAATATTATTTACATGCATAACTTCACTTTTTACCATAAATAGTGTTTACCACAGTAAAGTTAGTTTTTACCACAGTAAGTCAAGTTTTACCATAGTTTACCGTGGTCATTTCTATTTTACTGTAGAAAAGTGTAAAGTCACTTTCTATTATAGTGATTCCAATTATTTGTGCACATAAGTCTTGTTGATTGTACTTGTGGGTTGGTATTTCACGGTGGTTACTTTTGAAAATGGGGAAGATTCCTATTTTTTCAGCCCAATCTAATGAATATGCTTCCTCTTTCATTCAAGAGTTTAAACGATCTTGTATTTGTAATGGCCTTATAAGAAGGGAACAATGGACTGAATTTTTTCCTACCTTTTTGGATGGTTCAACACTTAGGTGGTTTGAAACACTAGGTGAAAATGTAAAAAAATCATGGGATTTATTAACTGAAAGTTTTCTTGAAGAATTTGGTGAACAATAGAAATATGTAGATCTCATGATCGAGATCACAAAGCTAGCCCAAGGAGAGAAGGAGAAGATAAGAGATTATCATGCTCATGTTCTAGAGCTAAGGAGGAAGCTCAATGCCCAAATCCGGAAGGAAGGATTAGCGGATGGGTTGATGAATGGCGTAGATAATCTCCTCTGTAAGCACTTCATTCTTGGGATGAAGCCAGAGATCGAAAACGAGTGAAGTATGACCACCCAGCTACTATTGAACAAGCAAAGGAGATTGTAAGAAGGTAAGAAGAAAGCATGGAAGAGGAGCCCAAAGAAATTGTTGCTAAAGTAGAGCCTACACCAGCACCTTTGGTTCAGAATCCACAACCACTCTCGGTGAGCACAAATATTTCTCCTAGTACATCTACTGAGTATGAAGATCTGCTCAAGAAGATGGGACAGTTAACTATTAATCTTCTTCAAGGAAAAGAATTTAGTTCTCAGGGAGGAGATAGAGGTCCAAAAAGAAATATTTCTGAAGTTGTATGTTATGGTTGTTATAAAAAGGGTCATTATAAGTATAATTGTCCAGATAGAGCTTCTACATCTGGTACAAGAGATAATGATAAAGGAAAAGCACCTGTGAATTCTTTTGATGTAGTAGATAAGATCATAAATAATGAAGTAGATGTGTTTGTAACAAAAAGAAAGAAAGAAAAAGATAACCAAGATGGAAATGATCCTAAGAAGATGAAAGGAGAAACTAGTAAGAAACATAGGAGAAGAAAGTTGGGTGTGCAGGATTTTCTGATTTCATAGGGACAAGGACCATACTCCATCTTAGAAGATCTGTCCAAAAGGCTTGTAAATATTACATATGGTCAACTCTTGGCTATGTCTTCTGAGAAGAGGCGGGAGCTGCGAAGTGGACTCAATGCTCGATGAAGGAAGGAGGTTGAGGTCCCTGTTTTGAAGGCAGAGGTGGATCTCTATGCTCCACAAGCTGAGGTACTATGTAATGGTATTTTAATTCATGATGTCTTAGTTGATGGAGGTGCTACAGTTAATGTAATGACTGAGTCTATAATGAATATGTTGGGTTTAAAAATTGATTGCCCCTCAACACTTATGTTAAGGTCATTAAATAAGGGAAAAACTAAACCAGAAGGTGTTGTTTCAAATGTGGCAATAATTGTTATGGGTGTTGTATGTGTGGTAGACTTTCAGGTGATGAAAAATGGTACTGTTGCGTACCCAATGTTGTTGGGAAGACCATGGCTAAGGAGAGTTCATGCAAGAAACTACTGGAATGAAGGCTTCATGACACTTGGACGTGGTAGAGAGAGGGTGAAAATAAATGTGATCCCTCGGCATCATAAGGAAAAACACTGTCGATTCAAGTGACGAAACTGATGATTGGACATCCTATGATTACTCTAGTACCGTGAAGTGGACACAGAAGATGAAGAAAGTGAGGTTGATGTTTCGGTCATGGATATCCTTCTAGTCACACCGACTCATGACCCCATAAAATTATCTGAAGAAGAAATTGATGATCGTCTCCAAAAATAAAGATTGGTGATGCTATGATGGAGAGTGAGAAGGAATCCTACCTCTAGCTCTTTCGAAGGTACATACACATATTTACTTTTGATTACAAGGAACTCCATCAAGTAAGTTGGGTAGAACATTCTATTGAGCTGGTAGATGGTGCTAAGCCCATAAAGTAAATGCCATATAGAATGAATCCTAATTTTTCCAAGACTGTAAAAGAAGAAATAGATAAGTTGCTTGATGTAGGATTCATATTTGCTATGGAGAATTCAGAATGGGTTTCTCCCATTGTGATCTCAATAAAAAAGAATGGGAAGATACACATTTGTGTTGATTACAGGAAGCTCAATAAGGCAACAAAGAAGGATCATTACCCTCTTCCATTCTCGAGATCGGATCTTGGACGAAGTAGCGAGGCCAAGAGTGCTATAGTTTTGCTTTGATGGATATAGCGGACCAAATTCATATAGCGAGAGAAAATCATTGAAGACCACGTTCACCACTCCTTGGGGAAATTTTTCTTATAGAGTTATGCCTTTTGGGTTGTGTAATGCTCCAAAGCAACATTCCAAAGTGTTTGATGAATAGGGTGTTTGAACCCTACATTGGGAACTTCATTAGAGTATTTCGGATTATTTTTGCATCTATGGGAGTAAGATGGACCACTGCCTGCACTGTGATGGAGACAACATTTCAAAGGTTAGATGAAGCACAAGCCTCACTAAACCCTACAAAGTGTGTCTTTGGATGTTCTAAAGGTGTTTTATTAGGGCATGTTGTATCCAAAGATGGTATTGGTACTGATCCTGATAAAGTTTAAAAAATCAAAGAGTTACCATTTCCTATGAATAGAAGTAAATTGAGATCATTTTTAGGCCATGTGGGTTACTATAGAAGGTTCATCAAGAATTTCTCAAAGATTGCACAGCCACTAACCTAGTTCTTGAAGAAGGATGTTACTTATGAACCAGGAAATAAGGCGCATGAAGCTTTTGAACAACTGAAGGAAGCCCTGGTGTCTTCACCTATTTTAAAGAATCCAGATTGGAGCAAGCCATTCATTGTGTATACTGATGCCTCAGATGCAGCACTAGGAAGTACTCTGAGCCAAAAGGATGAAAATGGGAATGATCATCCAGTTTACTTTGGGAGCAGACAAATGAGCAGTGCTGAGGTAAATTATACTGTAACTGAAAAAGAGGCTCTAGCTATCATTTTTGCTATAAAGAAGTTTAGGAATTACTTGCTAGGGCAAAAATTCCTAGTTGTAATAGATCATCAGGCTCTAAAATATATTGTAAATAAGCCTAACCCATCAGGGAGGATAGCAAGATGGATAATTTTTCTACAAGAATTTGACTTTGATATCATAGATAGACCAGGAAAGAAGCATGTCAATGAAAATGCACTCTCTCGAGCCTATGATGGTTTAGGTTCATCTTGTGATGATGATGATTTCCCAGATACAACATTGTTATCCCTTGACACAATACCTAGTGAATACATAGATATTTGGAATTATCTGAATGAATTCAAGTTTCCTGATGGTGCCAATGCAAATACTAAGAGGAAGATTACTCAAGCCAGTCATCCATATTCTATTCTCATGGAGTATTATTTCGAATAGGACCTGATGGACGGTATAAGAGGGCAGTTGGACATGATCAAGGGAAGGAGATGATAGAATAATTCCACAATGGTACATGTGGAGGGAACTTCTCTGACAACTTACTTACGGTAAGAAGGATCTTGGATGCGAGTTATCACCGCCCACTCTTTTTAGAGATTGTTATAATTATTGTTAGACATGTGATATTTGTCAAACACATGGTAACCGTAAGAATTCATCACTCCATTATGCCCTATTCTTCCACTTGGTCCCTTTGAAAAGTGGGGAATATATATTGTAGGTCCACTTCCAACTACCCCACGCCAAAATAAGTATATTGTAGTTGCCAAATATTATTTAACTAAGTGGGTTGAAGCTAGGCCATTGAAAACAACTTCCATGGATGAAGTGGCAAGGTTCATATATGAATGCATTGTCACCAGATTTGGTTGTCCATTAGAAATTGTAATAGATCAAGGAAGCCACTTCATTAATGAGGTGGTAGAGGCTCTAGTCAATAAGTTTTCTATTAAGCACAGGAAGGAAACAACATACAAGCCAAGCACAAATGGACAGGTGGAACGAACAAATTTTGTGTTGTGTCAAATTCTAGCAAAAGATGTAGCCTTGCAGTACATAAGTGGGATGAAAGGATTTATGCAACATTGTGGGCATATAGGGCAACATCAAAGCCAACAACATGATACTCCTCATTTCATTGGCCTATGGCATTGATCCATTTCTTCCTATTGAGTTTGATATTCCCACCGTGTGAGAGTTATGAAAAATGAAAGGATGGATGAAAGTGATTCAGTAAAAGAAAGGTTGGTACATCTTCATTTGCTAGAGGAAATGAGGGAAATAACAAAGGATACAAGTTATAAGAAGAAAATGAAGCAGAAGGAATACTTTGATCAAAAGATCCGTTGGCCTCCATTTCATGTGAATGACTTGGTTCTAGGATATGATTCCAGATACAAAAAAAGAAGACAAAAATTTCTTCCAAAATGGATGGGGCCTTACAAAATAGCGATTTGTGCATGAAAATGGTACGTCTTGACTGACTAGAGGAATTGGATGGCACTCCCATTACTTAAATGGGTCAACCACGACAAGTTGAAGATTTTCCAAGCACCATAATAGTCTACTCCGGTGTGACAGAGTAGAAGCTAGGAAGGGGAAGATGTCGACACTAAAATTTTCCTCCGTAATTTCTATTTCATTAATGTATGTATTAGGAATAGGATGTTGTTAAGTGTAATTAGTAGTAGCGTCTAATGGAAGATAACAGCCACAAGATGCAGTGCCGCCAATAATGTAGAGTACGGTAACGGTCAAAGTATAATAGGAATGTTGTAAAAAATAAATATTTGTTGTAAGTGGTCCGGTAATGTTAAAATGTCAAAGTTGGGATAAGTAGAGAAGTAGGGTCTACATGATTAGGAATTAGAAATATTATATTTGTAATAAGGAAAAAGAGTGATGTCATAAATATTTTGTGTATTTTATTTGTGGAAAATTCTAAAAAGGTGGAACCCATGTGAGATGATAAGGTTTATCTTATCTTAGAAGATAAGCCTACATGTAAAGGCAAGAGTTTAGGCATGAAATATGATTGGCTAGAAGAGATTTCCTATCCTATCTTAGAGATTAGATGGATAAGCCTAAATTCTTATAAATAAAGAGTCCACCCTCCTCATTTAGCATATGGAAGGAAGTAGTGAGAAATATTGTAAGTGTGTAAAGGAAGCCATTAATTTGAAGGTGTGTTAAAGAAGCCATTAAGAAGTGTAATTGTGAAGTTTCTCCCATAGTTATTATTGGGAGGCAAGTGAAGTCATTAACACTTGAAGTACCTCATGGGTGATATTGTAACAATTTCATGTTGATATTATAATTTACACTTATATTTCAGATTTATCGTCATTCCTTCTTATCATAGTCTATGGTATTCTTGTGTTATGTTTTTGTTGTGTTTCCAGATTCCATCCACCAAACTAAAAGTTGTACATTAGAAAATAATCATAGCACCAGGAGTTCCCGGTGAAGAATTATCATATTTCCGGATTGGTGATGACAGACCCTCAACATTTTTCTCGTTGTAGAGCATTGTTAGGATTTTTCCCTATAATCTATGAGTGTCCATTTATAGAGATCACTATTCCTATCCACTCAGAGGCCCTCGCTTCATGAGTGGATTTAGATACCCTATCTATCAATGACAATGGTGCTTCCACCTCAAAAATTCCTTTGTTTACATGGGAGATGAAGGTCAAACCAAGCGATTGTGGACAGTATGATCTACAACAAGCCCTAAAGGTTCGTAATGGTTCGCTATCAGCCCAAGCGCATGGTAGGACGTGTTTCAAAGTTCAGAGATTAAGAGAGGATTTCCCTTTCAAGGATTTCCCTTTCTTATGAACATTTTATTCCATCCTGATGATGATGACATGGCTACATGCTATAAATCACCTAAGTATCCCATTCCTAATCGAGATAATGCTTTCCATGGGGTATAAAGGATGCGACTATGGCCACTAAGAACAAGGCCCATTAGAATGTATTGCAATACCTTAGCATATAGTAGGTAAATCAGGTATAAGAATCCATTTATATGAGTCTCTCTCTTCGGATGATGAGTATGCTTCTTCTGAGAGTGAGGATAGTTTTTCTGAAAATGAAAGTGAAACAAATTCCCAATGTAGTCTTTACGAAGACCTTTCCTCTACGAACCTATTTTCCAATATTCTTATCCTTACTATAACCCCTGGTATACCCACCATATCCCCTATAACGCAACCATTAACCCTCACTTACCCATCACTTGTGAATTGGGATCAACAACAACACGTACCTATTGACGTGTTTCAGAATGATGAGGCCATTGGTGAGTTCCTAGGAATCAGAGACAACATTCCAAGAAATGATCACAAGAAGGGGTTCTCCATTCAGCTTAATGCATGTGCATACTTTAGAGAGGAAGTAGAGTTGTGTGGGAATTTAAGTAAAAAAGTGAGAAAGGGAAAATTTTCCAAAGAAAAGCCTTGTGGAAATAAAAGGGGGAAGTCCTATAGTAAAAACCTCTTTGAGGCACTTGTGGACAAACAAGCAGAACAACCTATGGAAAAGATAATGTACCCACTTCAAGATGAAGAGCTCCCTGAGCCACCTGTGATAGAGGAGGATCTCAATCTCCCTCTTGATCCTACATGCATGGGGGATGAATCAAAGTTATTAGTGGAAGATATAATAGATGTTAATATTGGCATGGAGGAACTGCCACGGATAGTTAAGTTGGGAGCTTCCCTCTCAGCCAAAGAACAAAAAACATTCATAGGACTCTTAAGAGAGTATGCAGACATCTTCACTTGGTCTTATGCTGACATGTCAGGACTTGATCCTACACTAGTGGTGCAAAATCTTGTGGTACACCCAGATGTCAAGCCCATCAAACAAAAGCTTTGAAAGATGCATCCTCACGTCACCTTATTGGTAAAGGAAAAGCTAGAAAGGTTACTAGAAGTAGGCTTTATCAGGCCTATCGACTACTTAGAGTGGATCTCCAATGTGGTCCTAGTTCAAAAGAAGCCAATTGGTATTAGAGTGTGTATGAATTTTAGGGATATAAACAAAGCTTTTCCTAAGGATGATTTTCCTCTTCCAAACATTGACATGATTGTCGATTCTACAAAGGTATGAGATGCTTTCACTCATGGATGGCTTCTTAGGTTACAATCAAATAAATATTGTGGAATAAGATCAACACAAGACATATTTCACAACCCCATGGGGACATTTTATTACCAAGTCATACCTTTCGGCCTTAAAAATGCAAGCGCTACATATCAAAGGGTGATGAATGTAATCTTTCACGATATGATAAGTGACATCATGGAAGATTATGTAGATGATATATTGGCTAAATATAGAACCCACGAGGAACACCTAGAAATTTTATGACATATCTTTCAGCGCCTAAGGGATTATAAAGTCTGACTTAACCCAAATAAGTGTGTCTTCGGTGTGTTATCTGGGAAATTAATAGGATTCATTGTGTCACGAAGAGGAATAGAATTGGACCCTATAAAGGTCATGACTATCACAAAAATTCCTCCCCCTAAGAATATTAGATAGTTACGTAGCTTACAAGGGAAAATTCAGGCCATCAAAAGGTTTATTTCACAGCTAGCAGATAAGTGTCATACATTTACACATCTTCTTAAGAAGGATGTTAATTTCAACTGGGGACCGAACAACAACAAGTGTTTGATTTGCTAAAAGAATACTTAGCCAACCCCCTGTTCTCATGCCACCCATGGCAAGAGAACCCTTGTTACTTTATATCTCTACTACACATTTTGCAATTGGAGCATTGTTGGCCCAGTATGACAAAGAACAGAGAGAAAAGGTTGTATACTATTTGAGTAGGACATTGGTAGCATATGAGCTAAATTATCCACAAATTGAGAAGGATTTCCTAGCCATGGTGTTTGCTTTCCAGAAGCTATGACATTATATGCTTAACAATAAAATCAAGCTACTTTCAAAGGTCAAATATTTGAAATATTTATTTTCCAAATGAGCACTAACCAGAAAGATGGATAAGTGGATCATCTTATTAAGTGAGTTTGACATTGAATAAATTCATCAAAATTTAGTTAAAGGATAGGTGTTAGAAGATCAAGCGCGTGAAGCTCCTCTACAAGGTACTAAACCCTTGATTCTAGAACTACCGAATGCATCCATTATGTACCTCGAAGAATATATAGTTTGGAAAATGTACTTTGATGGATCTTTTACCTTTCATGGTTCAGGTGCCGGAGTTGTGCTAATCACTCCCACGAGAGACTTGATTCCTCAGGAATTTGAATTGGGTTCCCTTGCATGAACAATATAGAGGAATATGAAGCTCTCATTACAGAATGAAGTTTTCCATCAAATGGGATATCAAACAAGTAAAATGTATTGGTGATTCAATGCTTATTATCAAATAGGTCACAAATGAATATAAAGTTAAATATGAAAAGTTACTTCCATATAAAAGAATGATCGATTCCTTGAAAGAATTATTTGAGCAGATAACATTTGAGAAAATACCAAGATCTCATAATAGAGTGGTAGATGTCATGGCTATAGTAGGATCTATGTTGAGCATTCTGCCAGAGAGCAATGATATGCCATTCTTTGTTGAAAATCTAATAATAACGGCATACGACATACCAGAATCTTGTTTAGTGTGTGAAGTTGTTGGTCCCTTTTCACCATGGCACACTGAAATCTTTAATTATCTCCATGATGGAACCTTCCCTATGAACATTTCTGTGTTGAAAATTGTAACCTCATCCAACATATATCTCATTATAACCTACTTGGGGTACCCTCTTACTGCTAAGGCTACAATGATAGAATTTGTTGCATTGTTTAAATTCTGACGAATCTATCCAAGGAATTAAGGAGGTGCATGAGGGGATTTGTGGAGATCATACTAATGAGATTTTCCTTGCAAATATGATACTCAACATGGTAGGTTACTATTGGCCTACCATGGAGCATGATTGTTGTCAACATGTAAATAAGTGTGTGGGTTTTCAAAAGTATGGAAATTTGATACATGCGCCAGCACAATCCTTGCAACCAAACATGACACCCTGGCCATTCTCAAAGTGGGGTTTCGATCTAATAGGGAAATGTAATCTTGTCTCCTTGTATGGCTACAAGTTCATTATAGTGGTCACTTGAGTACTTTACAAAATGGGTAGAGGAAGTTCCTCTTACTTATACAGAAACTCCCCAAATTTAATGTTTATAATGAATCATATCATCTACAGATATGGTATCGCTTCTTCCATTATCATTGATAATGGTAAGTCGTTCAAAAATAAAAATGTGAAATCACTTTGCAAATGATTTCAAATTTACCTTAATTTTTCAACCCCTTATTACCCTCAAGGTAATGGGTAGGTCGAAGCTTCCAACAAAACCTTAATTCACATTATGGAGAAAATGGTGAATACCACAGGTCGTAATTGGCATCTGCAAATTCACCATGCCCTCTAGGCATTTAGAAATTCTATCCACACCCCTACAGGTGCAACTCCATATTATTTAGTATTTGGTTCTGAAGTCATCTTGCCTTTAGAGATTGAGATCCCTTATTTGTGTATTGAGCTAAGGGATTACTTGAATGAAGAGGACTATAGAGTAGCCTGACTGGCAGAGTTGGAACTATTGGATGAGAAATGACTTTGCACCCTCAATCACCTATAATTGTATCACAATAGAGTACAAAGGATCTACAACAAGAGGGTCATACCTCATCAGTTTGAGGTAGGGGACATGGTGTTGAAAGAGAATCGGAAGAACACCATTAAAGATCAAGAAAACAAAGGGAAATTTGAGCCCAATTGGCTAGGACCATACATTGTGGTTGCCAAGTTCAGTTCAGGTGCATATAAGCTGGCCTATTTAGATGGTAGAGAACTTAGAGAACCCATAAACGTAATGCATCTTAAGCACTTCTATGCTTAAGTATGGGGTCTCTACAGAATACCAAGAAAAGTAAAACAAAAAAGTATAAAATAGAAAAAGAAAAAGATAAATAAATAGGTACGTCCAATAGTGAAAACCATGCAATGGTGGAACTTTGGACAAGTCCTTTGGTGAAAAATGGCTTCCAGCACCAAGGAGGGTCCGTTGTTCACAAGCAGTCTAGGTTTAAGGAGTACAACAACTTTTCCCTAAGTTAATATTTACCTTCGTCTAATCCCCTTGTGAGCCTATCCTTCTTTTCCCTGATCCGGCTAATCTAACCTTCTGAGTGTGGAGAAGTTAACATTGAATGAACCCATCTCACGCTAGGGAAGCTTTGTAGCAACACATCTGGCATATACCATGTGGCATTCTTCCCTTGTACATCCCATCTAACACTGGGGCATCCACATTTCTTTATTTCCTTGCACATTTACTTTGAAAAACTGTTGAGAAAACATCAAAAACATTTGTATAACTTTTGAAAATCCCAAAAACATTATATATTTCCTTTTGAAAAATCAAAACATTCAAATACATTTCTTAGAAAACTCCAAAACAATAGAAAATTGTCTTAGAAATAAAATCAAAAACAACGAAAAAACGTCCCAAAACTGTCCCACAAAAACAAAGTAGTGGTTCACTTACTTTTAGTTGATTGGTTTGTATGGTTTTGGTTGCATTACTTTTTCATATTGTATGCTTTAAATTGGATTCAATTGCTTTCTTAGATTGAATATCACTTTATTTTGTAGTGTATTGCATTGAGTCCATTTTGTATTGCATACTTGTAAATAAATGTGTTGCTTTGATTAGATTTGTTTAAACTTGTGCTTATACATTGTGTTTTAATTTCATCATCATATCACACATATCCATCACATCTATACATCATATATCAAAAAATATGCTAATTCTACATCACACATGTATACTAAAATCTAATCATCAAATACCGTATCACCAATGGGGCAAGAGGGGTTGTGCATGATCACAAATCTATCCCCCCCACACCAATATCAAAAATATAAACATGTTGCTCAAAGGTATCTCATCAAACATACAAGTATGATATCAGCTAAAGCTATCTCATAATCTAACAAGGTGATACAAAGCATATAATAGTCAAAATTGTTTAAAAGAAATTAAAAATAAAAAAATTGATAAAATCGTTAAAAATCCAAAAAAATTGTTGTAAAATTTAAAATTTTACAAAAATTGGTAAACAACATATATGCAGCTAAATCCTGTGTCAATTACATCATCCTCAAATGTTGAAATATGTCTTACAAAAGCATATTTCTATAGTTCTTGCTTGTTCTGGTATCAAACAACTTGCAAATCATCGTGATCTACCTCCATTAACAAAATCTCAATTACATACTATATCGGTCCTCCCATGCAATAGTGAGTTGTCGGGGACTTTTTCATAGTGCCGCAAAGCTTTTCCATGGGACTACTTGTGTCCTCCATTTTCCTTTGCATGTGTTATTGCTTGGGGAATCATTTTTAACCCTTTTCATTACAACATGAACATTCGAGAACTGCAGCTTAATAACAAAAAATATTGGTGCAACTATCTTAAATGTTGTTTGTTTGAGTACTTGTGATTGTACTAGTTTCTCTTTTAGGATAGTTGGTTTGTTTTCTCATATTACATTGCATTTTGTATGTTTTATGGAGCTAAATATAAATTTATTTTCTCATATTGCATTGCATAATGTATGTTCCATGGAGTTACGTATATTTAGTAGTAATCAATTGTTAGAAATTTAGCTTTTCATATTATCTTACACTTTTGTTTATTTTAAATAAAGGTCGATGATTTAGACCAGGAAAAAATGATATAAATTGGTTGCTTATGGAAAGGCTGGACATTGTAAATTTTGAAATACAAGAATGAGGCTAGACATAGGTGCCTATGACGGGTTAAGGGTGTAGACACCTAAATTCCACGTTTACAATCTTATTGCCAAAACGCACATAAATCACTCTTATTCTTTCCAATTCCATTATAATTAGTTCTCTTTGCTAATTAATTAATGTTTCTTACCACTTTAGCCAATTAATAATGATTTTTGATTGCGTAACCCCCTTTCCATTTAGGATGTCACTTTACGATGAATCGTAAGTTAAATTCCTCTTCAAAACACACAATTATCATTTATTAGCTAATTAAGCCTATTTTGCCCTTGTTTTGGTCAGTATACCCTAGTATTGACTCAAACCCCTCTTCCAACCACTCAAAATCACCCCATTCACCTCCACAACATCTCAGCAAGCTTCAAAATCTTATCCTAGCCTCCTAGTTGACCCTAAGTGGTTGATTAAGGATTCACACCTCTTAATCACTTGGTAATTCACTAATTGTGATTAGTAAGGCCTAATCATGATTAGCAATTCTAATCTAATTTGGGGCTTTTAGTCCCACATGCACCAAAATAAAAGTTTCTCCCAAAAGGAAAACTATAAAAGGGTGCCTGAGTATTCCTTTATACTTGACACCATGCTTTGATTTACATCTCATATAATAAATATGATATATAGCCAAGTTCAATCCTTACTTAAAAATTTTAATGGGGTTAGTAGATGGATATCCAAAATGACCAAGTAGTCATTTGGAGAGACCATTTCACCTTGTTTAGAGTAGCAACCATAACCATTTGATTTCCCTCTTGGTCTATTTAGGCCCATGTTAGGTAATTCAAGCATATTAGTAGGCATGTTTAGTTAGATTTTATAATGTTTTTATACTAGTTAATCATTCTTTTTATCTTGTATCTTAATGTTACGTTCCTAGACTTAGAACCTTGCTAGATGAATGGAAATGGTATTATCTCTCTATGTTTAGTCATGTAATTTACTTTGTAAAGCTTAGGGTTTCATCAAAGGATTCCAAGGCACTAGAGACCACTTATTGAAACCGGTGACTACACAAAATCTCGGATCTACTTTTGTTATGTCACTAGGGTGATGTAATTATTCCTTTTTGATCACACGATAGTCACTCCTTATTCATCGAAGGTACATGTAACTTTGAAAAGAGAAGTTCCCTGCATAATCCCAAAAACCACATAAAACCTAAAAATAAAATGTAGAATGGGGAGTCGGATTGAACTCGAATGTCACCCGAGATTGAACTTACAATTGAGCACTACACTTCATCTCAGAATCCATATATTTCTTGTGTGTATAAATGATGCCCTAGGATGCCCTTGTGTAAGTTGTACTTGATAACGAGTTATAGCTAGAATGTAGAAATGTATAGCATATGTGAAGTGAATAGAATGAAATTCTTCTTCCTATCCAGCGTATCCAAAGTTTATGTATCCCTTTTACCTTGAATGGATGCTATATGAATGGCTTTCAGTTCTTAAAGTGAATTTTTGATGAAAGCTTAGGTAATGATAGTAATTCTTAGTGCTCGGTTCTTACTTTTGAATACATAACTATGTATTTATATGATTCCCTTATTTTAATTTCATAATTGACAATTAGAAGGTCGACCCATAAGTAAAAAATATACTCAAAAGATAAAAGAGACCCAAAAGGAGTGAGTAAGGTGAGAAAGGGTCAAAGGTGCCCAAAGGAAACATGAGTGCTAGGTGATGTTGTCCTAGCTTTGGCACTAGTGTCTCGAAGCCATAAAAGATTGAAAATTAAATTTCCAACTAGGCTATCATGTGTGTAATACCAAAGAGAAAGAAAGAGACAAAGAAAAGAGGCTAAAAATAACTATCGATTACTAGTTTTCTTTTTTATGAATCATGTAAATGCTAGTATGCTTTTAGGACCTAGAAATGTACCCAAGTGTGTGATTTTGTGTCTACATTTTCCCCACTTTATGTTATTGAGTGAATACTTGATAACATAAAGTATATAAGGATGTTTACCTTATGATCCTACGAGCGTGCGGGAAATGTGTGTCGAGTGGACAAGTGAAGCATGGAATGATGCAAAGTGAAGCATGGAGACTAGGAAATGATAGTGACCCTAGGGGTAAAAGAAGAGAAAGAAAGTTGTGGTTACTTTTTATTGTAAGGACAAACCTATAAAAGAAGATAAATAATGAACCTAAAGTCCTGTATATGATAAATGATAGAAAAATGTGTTTAAGTATGTAAAGGAAAGTGTGCACCTGATGTAAAAGAGTGTAAAAGGATAGAAAAGTGTCCTAAAATGTTATGTAGACAATTTTTGGAGGGTGATCTCATGTCAAGAGAAAGTTTTTTGTGAAATCTCATGACAAGTGTGAGTTTTTAGGTGATCTCATACCACGTGCAATTTTTTTGGGCGATCTCACATGAAGTGTGAGTTTTTGGGCAATCTCATGCCAAAGAGCAAGTGTTGGGGAGAGAGGTCTAGTGTTACTCTCCATCCATGACTCTTCTTGATAAGCACCATTATAGATGGTACATCCTTGATTTGTTCCTATTTTCCCGAATTAGTTAAGAGTTATACCGATTGAAGGAGATAAAATACATTCGTGACTTGAGGATTATGCATGTAATTGTAAAGGTTCTCTAGAGACTTATATTAACTATGTTGAGATAGTAAGATGACTATAAGTACCCCGAGGACATTAGCATCTAGGGGAGGACACAGGTTCCCAAGCACTATTGTTTGATTTTGGGAACTAGTGTTTATGTTGTGCCTAGGACTCGAGTAAGATTCTAGGCCATTATGCGATTGTGTTCCTATTTTATTGTTGTACTATGTAGATTTGTGTTGTAGATCGAGTTATTATAGGGTGATTGTTTCACCCAATGTATACCCCCTTGTTTGGGGTGCATGTGACATTTCTAAGAGAATATTTCCCAAATGATACTACCTGATGTTGAGTTATATTGTCTCCCTCCAGGGGGTAGGGTATGTGCATGGTAGAAACAAAGGAACATGTAAAAAAGTGTCTAGAAACATGTGTTGGTAGAAAAAATAACTAACATACAAAATAAGAAAATGTAATAAGAAATTGTGCATAAAAGATATACCATGAAAAGTAGGTTTAAAACATGGGACATCAATCACAATTCCATAAGAAAATCAGGGCTGAAGTAACAAAAATCATACAAATAGTGATCAAACAAGACATAATGGATATCCACGAAAACAATAGAAAACAATGGCAAACAAAGTGTATCAAAAAACCATGTGGCATATAGTTTTGCAAATTAAATGTTACACATGAAGCACCCATTATAATGTTAGAAATATAAATAGTATGTCAAGGCATGTATGTATCGATGGAAATTACTACACTAGAAAGTAGAAGTAATAAATAGTGAAACAATAACACCTATAATGTTTGAGAGTAGTAAAGGTAGACTCCCGGGAGCCTTGGTGGGACTAGTAAAAGAGACAAAAACAAACATCATTGTAGTTTTTAAGAACCTATAATATATTTTCATTCATCGAAAAGGTCAAGTGAACGTGAATATGTATACATAGAAAGATGATGACATACTAAGAATTTATCGAGCCTAGAAAAAAAAGTGTAACATGTAAATAGAATAATCTATCAAGAGTTAATGCAACCAAGTTATGAAAGTGTAATGTATGAGTGTGATGGTATGTAATGAAAAATGTGATGATGATAGGAGCAACATGGCCCCTAGAAGATGTGTATGAGATGAGGTTCATTTAGAAAAGAACCCTCAAAATCAAGAATGAACCATATATCAAGATTGCATCATCGGAAATGGTTTGAAAGTATTTTCTAGAAAGATAGATTATGAAGCGTAAATTATGAAGAGTGAATGTGGAGAGGTTAATTTTAGATTTAGACCCTCGGTAGTCGAGTATGAAACTTGGAACTAAAGTGCGTCATAGGTTAATGGTGATACAAAGTGTGTGTTTAAATGTGTAAGTATACTAAGAAAGATTAAGTATGAATCATGGAGAATCATAGTAGATACTATAGACAACATATGATGCTAAGAGGCGAGAAGAAAGTATGATGCCCCACCAAGTGTGAGAAGGATCCAATGATAGTGAAGGGAAAATTCCCTCCACCTGATGTTCAAGGAGATAAAGGCATGTGACGATGCTCTAAGATTGGTGGAGTGTGAGAGTAATGATGTGTATGTAAAAGAGACCTATGTGGTTAAGGAGGTGGTGAAACTCTATGTGAAGGGGATTCTTGAGTAGGAGACTTAGGTTGATGAGATGGACTAGTGGACCGATGAGGACAACAAGGTCGTGAAGCGGGCGATTTGTTAATAGAAGAACTAGGTGTAGAGTGTGCCTTAGATTTGAGAGGACCTAGAGGCCTAGATGCTGAAACTAGTGTAAGGATGTCATGAAGAGTAGGCACATGCAATGGTGCGCATATAAGAATGCCTTTGAGAGTGATAACCTACTTATTTTGAATGAACTTGAGGCACAAATTATTCATAGAGGGGATGGCTATAGTGGCGCGGAGCATGTCATAAAATTTCTTGAAGATGCCACAATGAATGGCATAATCATGGTGAGAGGACCAACTATGCAATGGGAATTATGATGTAGCCAAAAGAAATAGGAACTAGACATGTGATATTAGATATTAGAAATTTTATAGCCACAAGGAGTGTGATAGAGTGCACATTGATAGGTGGTTGATTATGTTGACTTAATGATGTCATAGGTGGTTTCTTAGGCATCTCATGAATATAAAAAGGAGTAGATTTAGGAGCCCATGTGGATGTAGCATTTTTAGATGGGGAGAAAATAGAATGTTTCCAAAAATAAAATAAATCCTTGACGTTAAAGATATTTTACTCTTCGGGTGTAAAGTGTGGCAATCATTTTCATTATGTCCATTGATTTGATTATAATTGCAATATGGAAGAAGCTGTGATATTTTTCTAATCGATAAGGAGGATAGTAATTAGTAGGCGGTAGTGTGGTCAACTCGATGACTAGCAATAAGGAGGATAGTAATATAGGGTAGCAGATCAACACATATTTCATGCGAGCAATGGAGAAAGCAAGCGATGGAGAAAGCGATGGAGGTAATGTCAACGCGGTTTACAGTAGTTACAGGCTGCCAGAGTGTCTGCGTACTAAGCCAAGAATAGCTGAGGAGAGGCTGCTTTCTGGCCAAAATCGGACGGTTGAAAAGCTGCAAATTGAAAAAGTGGAAGTGCTAGGATCCACACCTTTGGCCTGGAATAAGATTCTTCAAAACCCTATCATAAAAGTGGGTCCGCATTCTCCTAAGAGGTCAGTTCACGTGGGAAAAGGATAGTGAAGGTGCCACCTACCTGATGGTCCCAGATGGTTACGTTGATAGGGCTTTGAGCAAAGTGAATCTTTCCCTTGTTGGTAAGTTTCTTGGCTCTAGACCTAATATTGATTTTATTAGAAAATGGGCTATGAGAAAGTGGAAACCTAAGGGGGATCTGAGTATTACCATCATGCCACGGGGTTTTTTTCTGGAAAAATTTAATCAGCAGGATGATTTGGAATCGGTGCTTCTGGGAGGACCGTGGTGGCTGGGTAATATGGGCCTCTTTTTGAAAAAATGGTATCCTGGATTTGACCCTAACACTTGAAAATATAAACACCATTCCAATCTGGTGTAGACTCCCTGGGATACCGTTGCATTTTTGGGATGATGAAATTTTGCTAAACATTGCTAAGTCCTTAGGTGCTCGATCGAGGCTAGATGGGCCCACGAGAAAAATATCCGAGACTTGCTTTTGCTCGATTCTGCATTTCTTCTGAAATGGAGCAGAAATTATCGAGCACATCATCTTAAAATCTAGGTATGGGATGTGGATTCAAAAAACTGAATTTGAAACTTTTCATTTAAGGTGTAAGCATTGTCATTGCATAGGACACTTCACCAAAAACTGTCCCAAAAAGGAGATCCCTACAGTGGAGGACAAACACAAAATGAATGAACAACCTGTGGATGGCTTAGTTTTGAGAAAGGAATGTAGGGTTCTTGACACTGATAGCTGGAGAGAAGACAAAGCCCCTAGCCAGACTGAGCTAGACTACAATAGAAAGAGAAAAAAAGGGGTTTTAGAACTCCAATAAGGAAACATTTGGTCTGGCATCCTAAAACCCCAGTGACAACTTTGCTTGCAGACACCTATCAAAGAGGACTTGGAAAATCCTATAAAGGTGACCATGGAGGTGAATGAGAAAGAAGGATCTGTAAAGATAAATATCATCCCTAATGATCTATATCAATATTTGAAAAATAAGGAAGCTAAGATAGATAAACCTCTATGCATCATTGAGGAAATATTGGACATGGATAGCATGGGTTTTAAAGAAACTTTGCAGAAAAACACTCCTGGGGGTGATGGTATATTATGTACAGATATACCTCCTTGCTTCAACAATAGAGTAGTAGTTTCATCTACTTGCTACAGCATCAAAACAACAGATCCACACTCAATTGACAGGAATTAGAAAGAGCATGAAGAGGGAGAAGTAACGCCAGTGAAAGAAGATGAGGAACTATCTTCTGGATTCATAAAGGTCATTTCAAAAAATAAAAAGATAACGAAAGGATTTGAAATGATCCCAGAATCGCTCTACAGTGATAAGAAAACGAAAATGGACAACTGGGATACCTCAACATCCAGAACTACTAGATCTTCTGCAAGAAGACTAGTAGATTTTGGAGGTAGTTCTAAAAGAGGAAGGCCCTCAAAAAAGGCTCTTAGATCTAAGAGAACAGAGAGAGACATTGCAGATGGCATTCAACATCAATTGAGCCATCAGGCAATCCCAACTCCCAATCCTTCCAAATGAAGATTATTTCTTGGAACATCTGAGGTCTAAATGGAAACTCCAAGCAGAGAATCATTAAGGAGTTACATGATTCTAGTAGTCCTAGTATTTTGATTTTGCAGGAAACTAAGATGAAAGCTAAGATCCTTGAAACTAATAAAAAGAGTTTTTGGGAAAACTCTGAAATGGTGGCGGTGGACTCTCAGGGAGCCTCTAGAGGTCTGGCTACTCTTTGGGATAAAAGGAACTGTACTGGTATGGTTCTTAATGCTAGCACTAATCATCTTGCTATCAAATTTCATGCTATTGAGAACAATGGTGAATGGATCCTTTCTAACATCTATGCCCCTAATACGGTTAGTGGGAGACAAAAACTTTGGACTGATCTTAAGATCTTTAGAAACCAATATAGTACAGCTAACTGGCTTATCATGGGTGATTTTAACTCTCCTCTAAACCCAGGTGAAAAATATGGAGGAATCTCCAGCTTTTCTACAGGTATGGAGGATTTTGCTGATTTTATTGTTGAGCTTAATCTCTTAGATGTGGATCTCCATGGGAATAAGTACACTTGGAATAAAAGAAGGTTGGGAAAATATATTATCTAGGCTAGATTGGATAGATCCCTGATTTCTACTAGCTGGATTCTCAGTCAAGACTTCCACCTCTCTTCCTTGCCCAGAATTGGATCGGACCACAATCCGATTGCTTTAAATCTTCTCAATTGGACTAAACCCATCAGAAGCTCATTCAAATTTGAAAATATGTGGATGGAGCATGACAACATCGACGACAAAATTAAAGAATGGTGGGTTTGGAATGGTGAAGGCACTGCTCAATTTATATTGATTCAAAAGCTCAAAAATGTTAAAAAGCAAGTTAAAATCTGGAATAAAAGTGTTTTTGGCAATGTGTTTGATAATAAAAAGAAGTTAAAACAAAAGCTCCAGGATTTGGAAATCAAAATGAATACAATGGGGAGATTTGTTAAAGACCAAACTAATGAAAAGAATATTCTTTCAGAGCTGCATACAATTTACAGCAGAGAAGAATCCTTATGGAGACTAAAATCTAGAGCTATTTGGCTTAAAGAAGGAGATAGGAATACAAATTTTTTCATATGACCACTTTGAAGCACAGAGCTTGTAATAGGATCATGGAAGTGGCTAAAAGTAACGGAAATATTATAAAAGATCCCAATAGCATCAAGGAAGAAGCTCTAAATTTCTATAAAAAACTTCTTAATGAGAGGAATATCATCAATGTTGAGGCTAATTCTTTTATGTTGGAGGCTATTCCCCAAGATAAAATTGAGGAGAAGAGATTTAAAAATATCACCAAAGCTGTCATGCTTGAAGAGCTATAAAAGTTGTGTTTACTTTAGAAGGTGACAAGGCTCCAGGCCCGAATGGTTTCTCCATTAATTTTTTCCAGAAATTTTGGGAAATTTGTTCGGATGATCTTCTCAGAGTGGTGAATGAATTCTACAGAACTGGAAATATTTTGAAAGAGCTGAATAACACCCACATTGTGCTGGCCCCCAAAAAAATGGATGCTAAAGACTTCAAAGACTTTAGACCCATCAGCCTAGTGAATGCTATCTATAGAATTTTTACCAAAATTATTGCTACCAGGCTTCAACTCATTATGAATGATTTAATCTCAAGGCAACAGAGTGGATTCATTAAAGGTAGGATTATCCAAGATGGAGTGATTATGGTTCATGAGACCATACATTCTATGGAGAATAATAAAAAAGCAAATATGGTGCTTAAGCTCGATATGAATAAAGCCTTTGACAAGGTTTCTTGGGTTTTTCTTGACAAAGTCTTAACTAAATTTGGTTTTCGGAAAATTCAGAAAAATTATTAAGGCTTGTATCTCTACGGTTAGATTCTTAGTGGTGGTTAATGGTGAGCCAGTGGGTTTTTTCACTAGTAGCAGAGGACTAAGGCAAGGGGACCCCATCTCCCCCTTCTCTTCATTCTTATGGCTACAGAGTCTTAGTAGAACAATTGGTAAAGCAGTCAATGACGGTCTTTTGAAAGGCTCAAAGCCCACTTCCATCAGCCAAGTTGTTTCCCATCAACAATTTGCGGATGATACAATCCTCCTTATATTGGCTTCCATCATTGAAGCTAAGGCTACCAAGGCTATTCTGCAGCTCTACGAATCTCCTCGGCAAGAGATCAATTATGATAAAAGCTCCATTTTCTTCTTCAACACTCCTGAAGAAAGACAACTTAAAATTGCTAAAATTCTGGGCTGTAAAATAAGTGCACTTCCAGCCACTTACTTGGGTCTTCCTCTCGGCACTAAAAAAGTCTCTAACAAGGTGTGGGATGATTTATTGGAGAGATTTCAAAAAAATTGCTAGATGGAAAGGAGCCATTTTATCTAGTGCTGGTAAGTGCCTACTCATAAAAATTACTCTTCAAAATCTGCCCATTTATATCATGTCACTTTACAAGATCCCTTCTTCCTTCAGAGAAAATTTTGAGAGGATTCAGAAAAAATTCTTATGGTAGGGCATGGAGGAGAAGTTTAAATTTCACTTAGTTGCTTGGGATAAGGTTTGTACTCTCGAAGTCTATAGGAGGACTGGGTATAAAAGACATCAAGAAAATGAATGAGGCTCTCATTGCAAAAATGGGTGGAGAATGTTTTCAAGGAAACAACACTGGATCGATTTAATTAAGGATAAATACCTATATCAACAAACTGTCTTTTCTTTCCTGCAAGATGAGCACCTTCCCTATGGTTCCATTTTTTGGAACAATCTAGTAAAGAGCAGAAATTTCATTAAACAGGGCAGTAAATGGAAAGTGGGAGATGGTTGTGATATAAATTTCTGGGATGATAAATGGTTTAATGGCAGTCTTATGGACAGATTTGGGATGGTCAAAGACAGTCTTGTAAACAAGTATGGCACTAAAATCAAGGATTATATTGAGAGAAATGGCAACAAAAAGAAATGGAAAAAACTTTCTGTGGAGAGAGATGATCTGATCCAAAATATTTCCTCCCTTCAAGATTAGTTAGATCTTATTCCCTTAAGTCAGCTAGATATTAAGGATGAATTGGTCTGGAATAATTCTATTGATGGGGACTACTCTGTCAAAATTGGGTATAATACTTTCTTCGACAATAGTCAAACTGAGTTCAAATGGAGTAGGATTTGGATGGCTGAGTTAACTCCTAAAATAAATTTCTTCCTTTGGCTGGCTCTCAGAGCGGGATTCTTACCACTGAAAACCTGATGAGAAAAGGTTTCATAATGCCTAATAGATGTCATCTATGTAAAAAAGACTCTGAGGATATCAGTCATTTGTTTATCCATTGTGATTATGCTACCAAAATATGGAGTTTTTCCCTCTCTAAATTTGAAGCTTTTTGGGTGGTTCTGAAGGATTTCAATCAACTATGGACTCAATGGAGCCCACCCTATAAACATTGTGTTGTCAGAAGGATCTGGAAGCTGGTTATTCCTCATATTATTTGGAGGGTATGGAAAGATAGAAATGATATTATCTTTAGAAATAAAAATCAAAATTATAAGCTCAGTATTGGTAAAATTTCTAATGATATTAAAGAGAATATTGCTAGATTTAAACCCCCCAAGAACAAGAGTTATCCAGAAAATGAAGAACATGTCTTATCCCACTGGTAGATAGGAGCTGACAATAGCCATAGTAATTCCGGTAATAGTATTGATAGATCTTTGTATCAATGGCATCCTCCCGATTTTAAGCGGTATAAGTTGAACTTTGATGGGGCCTTGAAGGGTAACCCTGGGATTGCTGCTGGGGGAGGAGTGATCCAGGATCATAAAGGCAATCTGATTGCTACGTATGCTAGAAAAATGGGAATTAAAACCAATCATTTTGCCAAAGCATTATCTGCTTTATGGGGCCTAAGAATCGCTCAGACTCATAATATCCAAAACCTCATTCTTGAAGGGGACTCACTTAATATCATTAATCATCTTAATCGATGCTCACCTCCAAGTTGGAACATCAAGGATTTCATCTTGGAACCCAAAATTATTTGCCAAACCTTCAATAACATTTGGATCATGCATACTTACTGGGAGGGTAACAAGGTGGCAGATGCATTGGCTAATTATGGCATAAATGTTAACCACATTGTTTGGGATAATAAAGATAACATTCCTGAATAGCTTCAAAGCAGCATTCAAGCGGATATTTATGAACATGCAAATTCAAGATATGGGATATGAGCATTGGGAGTGGATTTGTATCAATAAAACTCCCACATGTGCTTGACTTTAAAAAAACACTCATACAAATATCGAAAGAAAATCTAGGTTGTATGAAGTATAATGGGAACTTCAAGTGGATTTATATGGAGATGAAAGATGTGCATGTGGGTATTATAGAGCTCTCAACAACTTGTATGTAACGCTTTCACGGATTCCCAAGTCGAAATAAAGATAATGATGATCTGGAGTGGGCTATTAAAAGGACTGTAGTTCCCACATGCGGATTTTCATAGGTTCATAACAATAGTCACTCAGGTATTCATGGGAAAATCAATGGCTATTCTAATCATCACTCTCACCGTGTGAGATAATAATAGTGAAAGGCAGACTGATATTTGCGCTCTTAAGGATTCTAAATTTTTATTTGCAAGCAGTTAAGCACGGTGATAATGGGAGGAGCCCCTTGCCAGATTGAGCCCAGCGTGGATCCGGAATGGAAGAATAATGAGGAACTTTGGAATCTTCTCAGCCAGGGAGGCATCACCAACTTTATTGAGAAGATTCAGGGCCACGACCAAAGTATTTTAGTTCATTTTGTGAAGGATTGGAAGGATCACACTGTGGATTATGGAGGGCAGAAGATTTCGATCAACGAGGAGTTAATTGCTGAAGCAACTGGCCTTGGCATGGAGGGGTACCACTTTTTTAATAAAAGGGTTGACAGAGATGCTGAGGAGAGGAAATTTGTTGAGGGTAATGAGAAGTGGTCTTTGTCATGGTGGGCCTGCAGTTAGTTCGATCCCTTTGCCTTTTGACGAGGTTACCCGTATGATGGTGCATTTCATTTCTTTGGAGGGGAGGTTCGTCACTGTGCCCTCTAAGCATCTTGTGTTCCTTAATCACTTCCGTAGGAGTCACACGGTATGTTTCCCCCACTATCTGCTTAACTCTCTTGAGCACTCCATTTTGGAGTTTCAAAAGCATGCACATGCGGTTCCATTGCACCAGGGTCTCATTTTCTTGTTACATAAACTGTGTCTTCT
This sequence comes from Taxus wallichiana var. yunnanensis, assembly GCA_018340775.1. Lineage (NCBI taxonomy): Eukaryota > Viridiplantae > Streptophyta > Pinopsida > Cupressales > Taxaceae > Taxus > Taxus wallichiana. Next base: position 492,587 of record CM031244.1, read on the forward strand.
TAGGTCTCCCAGTATCCCTTCCTCCCCTGGCTCTGTTCCTCCTCTGCCTAGCACAGCAGCCGCTAGCCCCATCTCTCCACCTTCTGTCCCCGCCACCACTGCTTGTCACCCCTCTGTCCCGGCCTTCTCGGCTCCATCTTCCATTCCCCCCACCTCTGCTCCCACCCCCTTCACTTCCACTTCGGCCAGACCTGTTACCAGGTCTTCTAGAAGACTGAACCTTGATACCCCTGCTGTGGGGAAGGTCCCTCAGGAGATTGAAATTTCCCATAACCTCCTACATATTAGTAGTGCTAGTTCTTAGGAAGCACACATTGAGAGCTCCACAAAAAGGCTTGGAAGCCTTAGAAGTTGACATGAAGCAGTTGAAAGAAGAGGTTAAAAACTTGGTAAAGAAAAAAGATAAGAGGAAGAAGGAGGAGGAGGTGGTTATTGATAATAATCAGAGTTGAAGCTATATACAAGAATTTGAATTCCTTAGACACTCGTTTAGGGAAGGACAAGACTCACCATGATTATAATATGGCCATTTTTAATGCAATTGAAGAGTTTATTGAACAACATGTCCGCAACGTCTCTAATCTCAGTGGAGTTCTGCAACCCTTTGGGGCACAGATAAGGAAAGCAAAAGGACCATTGAACAACTTGGATGTTACTGACTCTACCCACATGATGACATTGGCTATGTTCACCTCTTGGTAGAATATCAAATCCAACATCGACAAAGCCACCAAGAAGTAATTGTGGGTGCTTTTGTTGCACTTCTTTGTAATTATTGTTGTTTTTTTCTTTGTCTTTTTGTTGCTTTCCTGCAGTGTTCGTATTGTTTTTGTTTTGTTGGGGTAGCTGCTCTTGGGCTACTTTGGGTTTCTTTGTCCCATTTGGATCTTGATCCTTTTTGTTCTGGTTCTCATTCCTATTCTGGCTTCTAGGCCCTCTTTTGTTCTCAAGGGTATAGTCCCTTTCAAAAAACTATTTGCCAAAAAAAAAAAAAAAAAAGCGATGACTAAGGAACTAATTAATAATGTCATGTTATTTAACATTTCTATCCAATATGAGAGGCTCTGTAATGGTACGACTTAAGGCTCGCTAATATGAACACATGTAGTAGACATAACATGATATATAGTAAGAGAACAAACATGAGCTTGAGAAGCATCCTTAAGATGTTGGATTTTAGATTTGAGAGATGTGATCATGGATTCAATAGCCCTAATTTTTTCCTAAAATAGAGAATGCAAAGCTTGAATTGAATCCAATAGGGGTTGATTATATGGAGGATCACAAAAACTAGGGTCATTAGATAAATGATTGAAGACATGACTTATTTGTGTGGTGGCGTATCTTTTGGAATACATATAGAGTCTAGTTCTGTTTGTATAATAGATTGACAATCGGATATATTTTTAAAAAATCGAGACAAAGAAATTTGAGGAACCTTACAACCCATGATAGAATAAATATGAGTATCCTAAGAGTGAAAGCATTCGGGTTCACCAAAATTATTAAATAAAATGTAGAATAATGGTATATGTGAAGTTAATTTAACTAGGAACAAAAATAAATATAGTAAATAGAATCCATGAATAAATATAGAAAATCAACCTAAACAACTAGACTAATGAAAATAGAAACCTAATATTCAAAGAAGGATTGGAAGGAGATTAGTTGATTCAGAGAGCTTCCTAGAATGTGTCACGAGATGAATGGAGTAACAAGAGGAGGAAACGACTATGCTAAGGTCCAAAACTTACGAGATCTAGGAGATATGAGTGGACTCGGGTGATTGGGAGAGGATCAAGGTGCTTGTGGGCACCCTAGTTTGATTTCTAGGCACCCTAGTCTTCGTAGGGTGTCCAAAATCCAAACTTTACAGAGTCACTAGCTGATTTGAATCCTTCACTGTGTGTCGCACTAACTTCATTCTACTTGGTTGTATGTCACTGATAATCATTGATGGAGAGGAGACATGAAAAACCCAAAAACAAACATCAAACCCTAAAAAGAAAAATGCAAATGAAGGGGTCAGACTATCCTCAGCTTCCATAATGGTGGACTTACTAACTAAGCATTGTACCACATATGAGACCTGATGTAGTTCTATGTGAAAGTGTGTGAAATCATACCCTAGGTGCTCTTGTGCGATTACAATTTATGAAAGTAGCGAGAAATAACTAAAGGTAGAAAATGTAATAGAATGGTGGATGGAATAGAATAAAATTCCCTCCTATGCTTGTGTGATGCAGATGAACTAGCCTTGTGCCTTATGATGGAGCTAGATGGATGCAAATGAGCTCTAGATGCCTTAGATGGATGCAAATCTAGGTGGATGATAGTAGTGACTAGTTCTTGGTCCCTCATTATGATCATGGATTGAAATTTATATTTATATGGTTCTCTTGTTCTAATTTTTAATTAATCCCGAAAAGGCCACCACAAGAAAATTGAAATGTTCAAACAGCCGAAAGTTCCCAAAAAGTGGCAGAAAGTGGGAAAAGAATTAGGGCACCCGAATGGGACCAAGGTGCCCTTTGGTACCTCGGTACTAGCCTGGGTGCCACAGTCAAGGCTAAAATGATAGAAGATGATGAAAATAGACTAGGCAAGTAGGTGTTGAAGGTCGGAAGTGACGATATAAATCACAGTAAAATGGCCAAAAGATGGGGTTTAATTAGTACTTTCTTCACTCAAAAACCATATGAATAGTAATATGAGACTGGGACTAAATAATGTCTAAAGTGCATGATTTTGTGTCTACATTTTCCCCCACTTTATGTTGGTGAGTGAAAATATTGGTAACATAAAGTAGATAGAGATGTGCATGATTGTAGTAGAATACACAATCGAAGAACTAGATAAAGCATGGAATGAAAAATATATGATAGAGCGTGGAAAGTCAAGATGTAAAAAAATAAAATAAAAATTGATGAGAGTGAACCTAGGGAGGAAATATGTGTGTAGTTTCGATGTGTGTGATGTACCTACATGGTTAGTATGGTGTGTGCTACCATAAAGTGTTGTTTTTATTGCCCCCATTGTTGTAGTTGTTGTTATTGACTACTTGTTTCTCATACGGATGGACCTGTAAGGAGAAAATGATCAAGTAGTCAAATACGCATGTATATATGTATAAAAATGCATGTAAAAGACACATGTATATGTAAAATATGTAAATGAAAAATGGAACATGTGCACCTGATCCATGTCAAGAGAAAGAGTGTAGAAGAGGATATCCTGTCCTAGGTTTTTTGGGTGATCCGACGCCATAGGCCGAAGAAGTATAGGGAAGAATTCCGTTGTATCCTCCAACCTTTAACTAATTATCTAAGTCATCTGTGAGGATATATATGTGCTTTCTAGTGTTTTGGGTGATCTAAGGCCACTAGGCTGAAGTAGTGTAGGGAGGCACACCCACTGTAACCTCCAAGCCTCTAACTACTCCCCGAATGCTAAGGACACCATGTCCTATAAAATCTGTTGTGTACGGAGTTCGTAGACTAGTCTGAACCCACTTATTGTATAACCCACAATGCCAAGGAGGAAACTAAATTCAATTGTACCATTATATAGACTTGTATAGTATGTAAACCCCAAATTATGCCCCCTCTTTAGGGTCACATGTGACATCACTGATAGGATAGATGTAGCCTAAAAGAGGAAAAAAGCTGATGAACTTTGTAACTCTTCTCTACATGTGAAAGGAATACGCTTGGTAGAGACCAAGGTGTGCACAAACAGAGGCTAGCTAAAGACAAGTGTTAGTATAAATAAGCATGCATGTATAAGAAAATGTGTAATCTACACAAACAATGTATAAGCTACCAAGAAATATAGTAATGTAAACACACAAGAAGACAAAGTAAGCCACACAAAGTGGGATGCAAACATGGGACATCACTCACGATGTTGCAAGACATGCAAGACCATCATGGCCACATACAACAAACAAGTGTGCATACCAAACATAGGGCAAGGCCCGCATACAATAGAAAACAAAACAAGCAAGTATAAACAATAGATAGCCATAGAAGCAAGTAATCCTACGAAAAAATGATGCACATGAAGCACCCATTAGCATGTTAGAAAGATAACTAGTATGTAAAAAGTGTGTATAACCATGTAATATAGAGTGCTAAGTACAAAATGAAACAATAACACCTATGAGAGATGAATGTGGATGCCCCTAGCGACCAATGTAGGATGGGTAGAAGGTGAGCATTTGTACTGCGTGTAAAATACCTATATCTGTGATCATAACTAAGAAAAGGAGTGAACACACATGTGTGTATGGTATAGATAAATGACATACAAGATATCTAACTAGCATATGTAATAAAGCGACCATATACAAGAAAATGCAAGCAAGAGTAAAAGAAACCAAGATATGCAATATGCTATGGATGGGTGGAATGGAATAGAAAATGGAATGATAGGATCTGTGTGCCCACCAAGTGAATGGAAATATATGTAGTGTGGTTAATTTGATTTTCCCCCTCAAAAGTCAAGAATTAACCATAAACGAGAGTGCGTTATTAGGAAATGGTCGAATAGCGTGTTGTGTCTAATGCGTTGTGATGAATGTGTATGTGTGTGTTGATGAGATGTGACCTATAAATGATGTGTGTTTCAACCCTATAGATGAAGTGTGTATGAAAAAAATATGATCGAAAGAGTGATGATGTAGCCTAAATCATATATCACCACTAGATGAAGACAATGAGTGGTGGTGTAGCCTAAAGTGTATACCACTATAAGATGAATAAAGGGATTGATGATGTAGCCCAAATTGTATACCACTATAAGATGAAGGAATGGGTGACCATTTAGCCTAAATTATATGTCATGAACCTATTAATGTCGCATGATGGAAGGTCGAATGGTAAACATGTGAGTAAGATAAGGTCCATTTGATTAATAAACCCTCGACAGTTGAGTATGGACCGAGGAACTAAAGTGTTTCATTAGGTAGTGAGTGTAGTGCATAAAATATGATGTATTATACATGATAATAGATGGCCATATGATGTGTGAGATGTGTAATACATGATTAATAGTACGTAATACATTGTGTGTAAATATACTAGGAATGTAAAGATGTGTGCTACATAGTATGGAATATGAGTATTATATGATGATATACACATAGATCATAGAAGTATGACACATGTATAATAAAGGCTAATATGATATATGATGTATAGATACATGATGTGTGAATAGGAGTAGTGTGTAGTAACTATTGTGCAGTGTGTGGGGTTCACATGTAGTATACCCTCAGCAGTCATGTGTGAAGTGAAACACAAGAGTGTGTCATTGGGTAATGAAGATGCTAAAACATGTGATGAGTATGCCTATCCGATAAGATTTATGTATTCAAATACAAGAAAAGTGTCGATGTTAATGTGATGGGGGTGTTAGATGTTATGCCCCCCAAGTATGTGGTTATGCATGCATTGTCCTATAAATTATGTTGAACAACAAATAGAGAAGTGATGTATGAAGGTGGTGAAGTATCATAGATTTTGTAAGATTGATTCAATGATGGGATAAATAATGAGAGATCGTATGGTATGTGTGACAAGGGATAGATGATTGTAGATGTATGTATGTATGAGTGATCATGTAATAGATAGATATGTTAATGTAAGATGAGACTAGGTTCTTTATTGTAACATACCCCTCAACAGTCATATAAGAACCATAAGAATATGAGTGTGTCATCAAGAGGGTAGGGTGACAAGAGTCACCTACCAAATACCAAGTTTACATGAAGTGGTGGAAGCATGGTGGACAAAAGTAATGGTAGGACCATGTGGTGGTGGAATTTGTGATGTGTCTTGACCAACAATAGAAGGGGTAGTTGCTTTGAAAAAAATGATTGGTTGCTTTGAAGTGGTGTAGGATGGGGAGGTATCTTGAATGGTGGTAGCTTTTGTGGTGTGGATGACGCTTGAAGCATTGATAAGAGACCAATTACCACTAATTTTTAAAGGAGGTTGTTTAGATTGACGTGGTAATATAATAGAAGACTTAGTAGGAGGAGGTTCTAAACTAATTTTGATATAACTTGGTGATGTCGTAGATGGTTGCTTAGGTGGCTCGTGGCTAACCAAAGGATAAAATTTATGAGCCCATGTGGATGTAGCATTTATAGATAGGGACACACTAGAATGTTGTCGAACAAATGAATTAAATCCTTGAAACACAATATATTTGACTCTTTGTTGTAAAATGTGACGATCGTTGTCATTATGTCCATTGATTCGATGATAATTGCAATATGGATGACCGTGATATTTTGCTAATTGATAAGGAGGATAGTAATTAGTAGGTGGTAGTGTGATCAACTGATGACTAAGGAGCTGATTGAGAATGTCATGTTGCTTAGCATTGTTATCCAAGATGAGAGGCTCAAGTAATGGTATGACTTGAGGCTCACTAATATGAGCACATGTAGTAGACATAGCATGAGATGTAGAAGGAGAACAAACATGTGCTTGAGAAGCATCCTTAAGTTGTTGGATTTCATATTTGAGAGATGTGATCATGGATTCCATAGCCCTAATTTTTCCTGAAATAGAGAATGCAAATCCTCGATTAGATGGAGGATCACAAAAACTAGGGTCTTCATATAAATAATCGAAGATATGAATTATTTTGTGTGGTGGCATGTCATTAAAATGACATATAGATTCTAGTTCTCTTTATAGAAATATCTAATAGTTGAAATACATTTTAAGCAAATTAGACAAAGGAACTTGGGGAGCCTTATGACCCATGATAGAAAAAAGATGAGGATCCTAAGCGTGAAAGAATTAGGGTTCACCAAAATTCTTAACTAAAATGTAGAATAATGGTATGTGTAATTAATCTAACTAGGGAACAATAGTAAATATAGTAAATAAAAGTAGTGAATAAATATATAAAAGTGACCCAATCAACTAGACTAATGAAAATAGAAACCCTAATATGTAAAGAAGGGTTGGAAGGAGTTAGTTGATTCGGTGAGCTTGTTGGATTGTGTCATAGAGATGAGTGGAGGGACAAGAGGAGGAAACAACTATGATGAGGTATAGAAACTTACAGATCTAGGTAATCCGAGTAGAATGGGGCATTTGGGAGAGGATCATGGAACATGTGGTGCCCTAGTTTGATTTCTAGGTTCCCTGGTATGTGTAGGATGTCTAAAAACCAAACTTTACGAGTTGTTAGCTGATCTAAAGCCTTTGTTGTCTATCACAATAACTTATTTGTACTCATTTGTATGTCATTGATAATCAATGATGGAGAGGAGACTTGTAAAACCCCAAAACAAGCATCAAACCCTAAAAAATAAAAATGTAAATGAAGGGGTTAGATTGTCCTCATCTGCCAAAATGGTGTAATTACTAATTGAGCTTTGCACTACATCTTAGACCCAATGTAGTTCTATGTTCAAGTGTGTGCAATCATGCCCTAGGTGATGACACACTTTGTGAAATTAGCGAGCAATAACTATGTAGAAAATGCAATAGAATAGTGGATGGAATAGAATAAACTTTCCTCATATTCTTGTGTGATGTAGTTAAACTAGCCTTGTTCCTTTTGATGGAGCTAGATGCATGCAAATGAGCTCTCGATGTCATAGATGGATGCAACTCTAGGTGGATGATAATAGTGACTAGTGTTTGGTCCCTCATTATGATCTCATAACTTTATATTTATATGGTTCTCTTGTTCTAATTTTGTAATTAACCCTAAAAATTCTGACCACAAGAAAGATGAAATGTCCAAACGGCTAGAAATTGCCCAAAAAGTGGTGGGAAAGGGGAAAAGGATCAGGGCACCCCAATTTGGACCATGGCACCCGTTGGCGCCAATACTAGCCTCGGGCACCCCAAATCAAGGCTAAAATGATGGAAGATGATGAAAATAGGCTGGGAAAGTAGGTTTTGAAGGTCGGAAGTGATGTTTGAAAACAAAATTAAATGGCCAAAAGATGGGGTTAATTAGTACTTTCTTCACTCAAAAACCATATGAATAGTAGTATGAGACCGGGACTAAATAATGTCTAAAGTGCATGATTTTGTTTCCACAAGAAGCATGAAATTGTAAATGCAACCACCCAAACCAAAGAATATAATCTCCATTATTTTAATCAATTTATTTTGAGGTTTCATTCCATCCATTTATAAATAAGTCTTGATTAAAATCCTCTTATGAGGAATGAGTTGGTCACTCATTCTAAGGAAGATGGATTTATATGTTTATGTTTGTTTTTTCATTTTGTAATTATATTTTTGTTGTCTTTTTCTTCATACCATGTAATTATTTTTTTGGTGTACAATTTTTTTGTAATGCTTTGGTGTTTTCTATGGTTATCCTTTCTTTTCAATTTGGTAATTTCCTTTCATGAAAGTGTGTTTTAATTTCATGCAAGTGTGACATTTAATTTTCTGTAAATGTGTTTCGATTCCTCCAAGCGTATTTTAATTCTTGAAAGTATTTTTGCAATTCATACATGTGTGATTTTCAATTCCTGCAAGTGTGGATTTAGTTGAAGGGACATTTTTCCATAGATCTATCTCTTATTTCATATTTCCTTCATACACCATCCCTAGGTTGACATTCCTCAATGAAAAGGATTAAAAACCTCGACATTTCTAGGGAATACAATTTTATTAGGAGATTCAAAAAATTTTGAGAGAATTTTCTAGTGGCGATATAAACAAGTTCTTTGTGAGAAGGAATATCTTTTAGAAAATGTTGTGACAAGATATACTTAGTTGATGGTTTCTATAGATTTATTTTCATGTAAAATAGATTAGATTAATTTTCCTGCAAGTATATTGGAATTTAATTTTCTACAATTAGGATCTAGACACCCCCATCTCATACGAAAACAATTGTGTAGAAAAATATAACTGCTAAACTCATTATGAAGGAAGAATTGATTGTTGATGCAAGTTGGATGGGGAATTTTATATGAATGACGTTTCCAAGGAAATTAAATTGCAATGATCGAGAATGATACAATAACTCATTTTTCATAATTAAAAAATAAGTCGACAAGAAAATCACACTACTACTAAATGTTAATTTCTACGGAGAAAAATATGTAATAAAGCTCCTGTAAATGCCAAATTCAAAGTATGAAGTAATGTTGGGTATTGAATCCTTTAGGTAAAAGAATTGTATTTTTATAAAATACTAACATAAACCTATTGGGAATAATAATGATTGTAGATTAGGAGAAAACACATTGGAATTAAAATAGTATGAATTACATTGAGGTGAAGACAATCTGCAATATGACATTGAATTCTTTAAAACCATCAATCGTAAGAGGTATGTCTGATGCCTATGTGAGGTTTTAATAATTTCATAGTCTAAATTTTTCTTGAGAGTAATAATATTGGGTTAGAACCTTTATTTTAAATGTCTAAAAAATTATAAAGAAAACTTCGTCAATGACGTTACATTAAATCATATAGTTATATTTTTGAATTGCATGATAATAACAATCACATAAATATTTTCATGTAAGTTGGTTAAAATCTAATTTGTAGAAAATACAAACTCCATATGGATCTTGGATTAGTTGCACCTCAATCAAATTTGAAGGGATTTTAAAAAATCATGCAATAATTTTACTTAGGAAAATGTGGAGAGACTGCATGCATTGCATGCTGGGAAAAAATCATGTAGACGATGAAAATGATGCAATATTCATGGAAGAAATAGATAAGATTACATGTAAAATAATAAGATAACATGTCATTAAATGCAACAAATAAAAAGGAAGCATGCCCTAAATCGGTATGAGATCTTGCATGGTGTATTAAAAACTTCCGAGATCTTACATGGGAAAATAAATCAAATCTCAAACATTGGTGGTAGAACCTACGTGTCACTTCATATTCATTGATTTTATTGCACCTATGTTTTAAAAATCACCGCTTATTAGCACCCACGATTTATTAATATTGTTTCTCCTACATTTGTGGATCCAAATTCATCAAGTGCTATGTTTTTGGTTAGTTGCTAAGTTTATGTAACAATTTTTTAGATTACTTATAAATTTAAGCATTAACACCAAATATATATATATATATATATATATATTATATATTACATAAAAATGTTAATGTTTTACATAAACAATTCACAATTGACTCGGAAATTCTAAACAATATGATCTCAATTATATTTACTGTTTTTTTTTTTTTTGTTGTGAATCTACGTGGGATGTTAAAATTTGTTTTAAAAATGATGATAGTCCCAAAATAATCGACTTACATCTTGAGCAAGACCGACATGTAAACCAAAAACAAACAATTACATATATGATATGATACTATGCAATTAACCATTTATGAGTAATGCGATGCTAGAAATTAGCATAAATTATTTTTTTCATCAAGCTTTTCAAGATGACACAAAATCAAAAAATATCTTCAATGATAAGGAATTTGTGGTTCCAAAAGTAGTAATTTAGGTAGGTAATTAAAAGGGGTCTTGTCCCTTGACCTTGCTTGGGATGCCACCCTTAGACCCCTGATTTTGATTTCCCATCCAAAGATAAATATGGTGGAGAGATTTTGGAATATAGGTAGTGTTGTTTTCTTAGCTTTCATGCTGAAATTTACTCAAGTATCATTTTTATTGGGAAATAAAAACTAATATCAAATTTCTATATAGGAAATGATGTTTTGTAGGAAAAATAAGTTATATAACAAGTTGATCGTTGCTGCTGTAAAAAACATGATAGAAAACATAGAGTTTAGAATTGCAAGAACCATGCAAATTTTATTTGCAACTCACGAAAACATTGGCCTTCAAATTTCAAAATTCAGGTATGTTTTCCAGCTCTATATTTAATTATGTTATTACATTAGTCATTTCTAACAACCATCTATTCCAAATAATTAAATTCAAGTCATTATTAGAAACCACCACCCAACATTAACATCCATATTTTCTAGATTTCACCTTCCTTGTACAAATAACAGATTAGTTTTTCTACATGGTTCATGAATAAAAGAATTGATGACATTTCATTTCGTTTCACTCCATCCATATTCAAGAATTAGTTGAAACCATATGCATCATCATAATAAGAGAAATTATCTAAGGGAGTTCTTATTTTTCACAATAATATTCCATTATTAATAATACTAATTCTGAACCATCAATCATTCTAAAGTAGGCTGAAATAATTTCTTCCATATGTATTCAAAATTTTCCTCTTAATATTTATGTTGTTGATAATTATTTTATATGGCTGATATTATGTTTGTATGGAAATTTTTTGTTTGTTTCAAATTTTTGTAGGATAATCTCATGAAAAGGAGTGCTTTAGAAAGTAATGGATGAATTTATTTCCTTAAATTCATCAAGAAGATGGCGTTTTATCTTGAGCTATCTTAGATAAAAATGAGAAATTATATCAACATACATCAATCATGAGTTATTTATTATCATTACACGGACAAAGGATAAAGAAGTGTCAACAATTTTGCTACATTTGGAAGCAAATGAGGATGTATTCATATTATTACTAACATTTCCCATGTCACAATTTCTCAAAATTACAGATATCCAACAATGAAAACCCTTAGGCATTGTTGATGGTCTTGGTTTCAAAACCAACTTGTTGGAAAATTAATTACTAGAAAAATAGCCTTGATTAGAAAACCAACTTGCTGGATAATCAAGGGTAAAATTACAAAGACATTTTTTTTGAAAATTGAAAACCAACAAATGATAAATTTTCCAAAGAAGGAATAAAATATGTTGTTCTTTTTGTTCTCTTATTCTTCATAACGTGATTGTAATTTATCAATTGTTTTATCAACATTTTCACTTTTCCTAACATAGAAGAGGAAACAAAGACTGAAGTATACCAAGGTATTTTACTCTTCTATTTTAGTTTTAAATTTACTTGTAAGTTTTGTTATTACATAAGGATCCACTTTTACATCACATGCATGAGATTGAGGATGAAAAATAAGGAAAAATAATTGGGCATATTAAATTACAAAAATATTTTGGTATATGACTTTGATGATGGAAATCATTCCTTCAAGCCTATGTTGAAAAATTTCAAAACAACAATATTTTTTATGAGTATTCTTTCTATATGGATTCATTTTCTATGAAAAAAATAAAGAGAGAAGAGAAAATAAATACAAGTAAATGTTGTTTTCATAGAAGGAAACTCTCCACACAAGAACTATTCTCCCAAAAATACATGAAGAGTAGTAGTAAAAATTGAACCTAATCTCACAAAATAAATGAGTAACATGATAAATTATACACAAGAACCTATGCTAAAATCTATCAAGAAGGATAATAGGAAAACCTCCACACAAGAACCTACTTATGAATCAATGCATAAAAACAAACAAGAAGAGGGGCTCCACACAAGAACTTTTCCTTCAAAAGAAGAAATCATAATTTTAAAGAAGGATAATGGAATGCATGAGGACATGCATGAGATTAGGCATGGGGAGATGATGAGCCCAAAAATGGCCCATTTTATACAAGATTTGACATTATTTTTCCTTGCATATATAAAGTGGATCTAAGTGTAATTTTTGAAGTTACACTTTATTTAGGATACAATACAAAGTATATATCATGTTTATTTCATTATAATTCATTTTTATCTTTCAGTTAGCTATTTCCAATTATTATTGGAAAAAATATGTTAATTTGTGCATATGTAGTCCATACTTTTCTATAATTGTTAAATAAGGAATTTTGAGCACTAAGCATTGTTAGTGCAAAATCACAAGACCTCCGAATGGCCAAAGATGTGAAGTGGTTAAAATGGGGCATTCGGTGTGATTGCATAACATTGGATCACCTCTCAAGTCCGGGACTTGGAGTTCCTCCAAACTACTTGTTCCTAAACTACACCGCCACGAGCTACTCTAATGCAGAAAAACTAAACTATCCTAATCTAACCACTCCAATGAACCGAGAGAAAGAGAGGGTGAAAGAAAAGCCTACACTAAAGTGGTGATACACCAGAGAAGGAAAGGGGTGAGAGGCTCTGTTGAGGGAGGATGAAACAAGGGAGAAAGGAAGATGGGAAGGTCGGATAGAAGTGACACAAACCCGCATCCCAATCCATGATAAAAAAATCCATGAAACACAACGCCTTGCACCTACAAATGTGAAATAAATGCACAAAAATAGATTTGGAAGGGAGAGACACGAAGAGACAACTGCAAAGGGTTGAAGAAACACCACAAAAACACATTTTATTGCTCTATATGGGTGCACAGACCATTACGTTTTTTCTTAGAGGCACAAAAATGCTTGTCAGGTGTAGGAGAAGGTTTTCAACTCAAAATGGAGTCAGGAAACAAATTTTGATAGAGTTTCCCTACGCCCAAAATAATCTCCCCTTTTCAAATGAGAAGTGTTATAATATATAGAAAGAATAAGAGAGAGAAGAGGGAAAAGTTGAATCTTGTTTCAACTACCACGGGATATGCATTGACTCCTTCCTTGATGACTTAACAACTATCATTCAAAGCCCATTTTAAATCCACCCCAAATCTATTGATTCAGGCTCCCTCTATCTGTCCGGCGTATTGAAGAATAACGACTAATCGAATTGAATTAGATCTGGTAGTTAGAGAAATACAACTCTGTATTAATGGCCTGGAAGACATTTTCCCATTTTGCACCCACCAACACCTGCAAAAAATGATATTTTATGTTTCCAAGGCATGGAGGGCATCGAGAAATTTCCAAAAATCTTCTCCCTCCCAAATCTGAGTTCTCAGTCAAAATATATGGTCATTTGAATTTTTGGGTCGCGGTGCATAATATTTAAATGAGTCTGTATGTACTGGGTCCACGTGGCAGCTTTGCACTCGTTTGAGATTTGACTCCTTCCTTTGCTCTTGGAATAGTGCCCATGTGACACATGGTGGCATCCGCAGTTTCCTATTTCCTTTGTATTCTTCCTGAGTCTTTTTCATGGGCGGAGGCACTGTATCTAACCTAAGACACGTGGAGGCTTTGCGCATGTTTAGAAACCCCAGACTTTACCTTTGGAGTAGCACGGATACGACACATGGAGACCTCCATGGGCCTTTGGACTTTTCAACGGTCGCCCTCACCTTTTCGAGCTCTGGGACACGTGGCGAGCTGGTGCTTGTTTGAGATTTTCTTTTAGACTGCACCTTTGAAATGGTGTCGTGTTGACACTTGGCACCTTCCGCTACTGGCCTGCCTCTTCTTTGACTATTCAAATTGCTACTTTGTCCCCCTTTTTTAAATCCTGGGACACGTGGTGAGCCCGTGCTTGTTTGATTCTCTGCCTAGGGTCTCACTTTTTAATGTGCATTATTTAGACACTTGGCACCTTCCGCCTACATTCATTACTTAGTCATTTTGGGCCCATTCTCCTTTTGACCTCTTTCAATACCATTGGCAACATGGAGGGCTGGTGCAAGTTTGAGTCTCCGCCTTGGGCTCCTATTTTGGAATTGCGTTGAGCTAACACTTGGCCCCTTCCACCGAGTCGAAGACTTTTCAACAGTTGGTACAACTTTTGGAGCTTTGGACGCATGGAGGCTTGGTGCTTGTTTGAGTCTACCCCTTTGGTTTTAACTTTTAGAGGTGTGCCATTTGGACACGTGGAGGCTTCTGTTGGATCTCTATACTTAGTCATTTTTTGGGCCTGTTCTGAATAATTTTCGAAGTCCGAAGACTTCGAATCTTCGTCATTTCTTTTCCTTCTCGTTATAGGCTCTTCTAACATTGCTCCTCCTTCCTCGACCCTATTGTTCCATTTCCGAGCCTGCCATGATCTGTTTAATGGATTTAAGGCATGGATTTGCTCGACAGAGCCGTTTTTTGAATTTCTCTTGTGCAGGTCGTTTGATCTTTCGCAAGCCCCGCCACTTCCATTGTAGAGTCTCCTATAACCTGTTTGTAGGATTCAAATGTGATTTCTCTGGTTCTTTCTATGTGGGGTTGTGGCTGATCCAATATTTTTCTAGGGGGAAATATGGATAACAAGCACTAGCTATAACTAGACTTAGAGGATCTTCAAAATATCTCATATCAACTCTAGAGATTGTTATTTGAGCATTGCATTAGCTCTAGAGGTTCCTTCACTAGCTCTGGAAAATTTCAGCAATTCTATGAGTGACTCCTTAGTACAAGTTCGGGAAAAGTTAAAAACAACTATAAAGAATTTACTCAAAACCAAATCTAATTTTATATTCAGTTTCCTCTCGAAACATTATACAAGTTCAAAAAATTATATTGATTCAAGTTTTTACTTAAAATTTATAGCTATTTTATTTTATCTTTGGTGTATACTATTTTGGCTTTAGAGTAACATCATTTTGGCTTCAAATTATATCATTCGACTTGAATTATACCATTATAGCTTTAGAGTCTACCAATTTGGCTTCAAAGTCTACTAGTTTGGCTTTGGAGTTGAACATTATAGCTTTAGAGTTGAACATTATAGATTCATAATCAAACATTATATCTTTAAAGTTGGAAATTAGAGCTCCAGAGATGAATACTAGAGTTACAAAGATGAGCATAACTCCAAGGGTGGTTTGAGAAAGCATTGCTATCTATTTTTGGAAGTCATTCTAAAAATAGATATTTCTATAAGTGTTTTATTATTTGTAAAATAAGGAAGAATCAATATTCATTTTGATTCTCAACAATAAAATAAGAGATTCGATTGTTAATTAGAGTTAGATAAGCTCTCTCCATATTTTGTGGAGATTGATGCTTTTGGATAGATTGAAATATTAGTTGATGAGAATTAATAGAGATGTATACCTTAAAGTAAGGATTGGGTTGGAAGCATGAAATTATAAATGCAACCATCCACACCAAAGAATGTAATATATATATATTTTTTATCAATTCATTTTGAGGTTCTGTTCCATCCTTTTGTAAATAAATCTTGATTTAAATCCTCTTCCGACGAATGATCTGGCCACGCATTCCAAGGAAGATGGATCTATTTTCTTATATTTTTTTTTATATTTTGTAATTATATTTTTTTGTCTTTTTCTTTGTACCATGTACTTATTCTTTTGGTGTACAGTTTTTTGTAAACCTATAGGTGTTTTCTATATTTATCCTTTCTTTTTAATTCAACAATTTCCTTTCATGCAAGTGTGTTTTAATTTCATGCAAGTGTGACATTTAATTTCCTACAATTGTGTTTCAATTCATGAAATTGTGTTTTAATTCCTATAAATATGTTTCAAATTTGTGCAAGTGTGCTTTTCAATTTCTACAAGTGTGGATTTGGTAGAAGGGACAGCTTTGCGAGATATCTCTATCTCCTATTGCATATTTATTTAAGACACTAGCCTTGGATTGACATTCTTTAATGAAGAGGATTAAAGACCCTCATTAGATCATGTAACAAAGATAGAAGGATAGGCCTTAAGCTCAAATATGGTTTGAGAAATATTAAGTTCACTAAATGTTTACACCCTAAAAAAATAAATAAATGTTTCATATTAGATTATTTTCTCATTTATTTAAAGGTGTAAGGGTAGTATAGTTTGTATACTATGATCAATTAATAAAAATTAATGAAAAATATAATATATCTCCTAAAGTAAATTATAAAATATAACAATATAAATGCTTTTAGAAAACACAAGAGGAAAAGTGAACTTAGTTGATGATAGAAGAAAAGGTGTGGTATGGAAGTGTAGTTTAACCCAAAAGTTGGAAATGACCTATACATGATTAATCTTTGGGATTGTGTCTACATATTAATTTGGTATGCAATTATACAACCCATCCTAAAGTGTGGTATGGTTTTTTCATGGGTTATACGAGTTTTGGACTAGGTCTAATAGCATTCCATAACTTTGTATGGCCATTGACATCCTATAAATATGTTTTTCTATTTGATGTTAGGTTCAAAAATATGTGAAACATTCTGTAGTGACTTGCAATATATGAAAAGCATAGATCCTCAGTGAAGGTAGGAGAAAACATCATACTGATTTTTTCTAGTGTATGTATAATTGTGTATGAAAATCTAGAAGCCAACCTCTTATCTTGATTTTATGTCTTTTGACACAAATATAGTGGTCATAACTATAGATAAATTAGAATGTACCATTTTTTATTGTGATGTGATTTCAAATTCTAGATTTAAAACCTTTGTCCCTTATAAAATTTGGAAATCCTTACGTTTGTTTTAACCTTCTTGTGACTTAGCTATAAACATCTTAAAAGCTTGTAGATGGGGAAGCTAATCACTTGAACTTGTTTTAAGTGCTTCAAACCTGAATTGTGGTTGTTCTTAGAGATGTGTTCTTGTTATAGGAATATTTAAGAGATCCGTACGTTCTTGAGGAATATATTTTTCAATAGATGCTCTTGAAAGATCCATGTTACTCAAACATGGGCATTAAACTTACTTATGTATGATTTTTTGGTTAAATTCCCCAACAATATTGATATATAGGATGTCAAAGAAACCATTAAAATATATAAAATTAGAAAAAGATTCATTTTATGGAAAAATGTGGGACCCTTTGGCTTGGGAGAAAACCATGAGATGGTTTAGTCCAATCTATACAATCCCAAAAAAGAAATTCAAGGGATTTTGCAAGATTCTTTGTGAGATACTTGTGGAGATTATATTGTTGTGAATTAATGTGATTAGATCCATGAACAACCGAGAAATATGTATGGATAATCAAGTCACGAAAGGAATATAATGATATGAAACTTGGGTTTGGAATGTTCATACAAGTCATTCTTAAGGTATAAAAGCCAAAGTCATCATCACCAAGTGATAAACTACTAAATTTAGGTGTCCAAAAAAAATTAAGTGTTCAATTTTTTGGGTAAAATAATCTAAAGTTACATTAAGTTTGACCTACTCTATTTTTGGTGAGAAAATTTTTCGGATGGAAAAATTATGTGTCTCCACCAATGTTCATGGGCTACACCCCTCTGGATTGAATGGTATAGCTCCCATTATTGAATGCAACTAATCCTAATCCTATCTAAAATTTTGTGGGTATCGAAATTGGTCGGGATCTTACAAAAACACTCCATTAAACCTTTGGAAAGGTGTGTGTACGAGGTAAAAGGGAGGAAATTAAAACAATGAGGGGAAAGGAGGGAAAGTAGGAAAGGAAGATAACTACCATGGGTAGATTACATAGCTCACACCCAATAACCGAGTAGTTCAACATTTAATATAGAGGAAAGTGATAATGAAGCTAGCGGGATCGATGAATTAAAACATAAATTCTTCAGGTTCATCTACCAAAGATACAAAGCTCTTGCATCACTACGCTTACAAAGTGCATAAATGAGAGAAGTGGAAGAAACATAATATTCTTATAAAAATCATGTTTATTTCGTCAACTATGAGAGGAAACCATGCATACAAAGCTACACACATTCATACATCTTGGAAAGTAGAAACTCTATTCCTTGATTGACATTTACACATGTTGTACAAAGCAAGGGAAAAGAAGAAAGCATGTAGCAGAAATGTAGCTTTATTTCATGTATATGGATGACACAAATTCCAACAACATATCACAATCCACTATTGCTACAAAGTGATAATTCTTCAAAATTTGGAATCCCTTGGAATGGAGAAGCCATCCCAATTTATACAATTTGAATTGTCCTTTCACCTCCCTCATATGAATCTTCATTTCCATATTCCACTTGTGACCTTTCATTTTCCATGAATTAATTATTTCTCTTATAATTTTGAGAAAATACTTTTACAATTTGAAAGTATGTCACTTAAGTGAATAGGACAAAATACAATGATGAATCCCAACAAAGAATTAGAAAGGAGAGAGAAGAAAGAGGGAGAAAGAGAGAAGGAAGGAAAAGTTGCTACATCCAATGAAGAAACCTCCTACTATGATGAACCCTACTGAATCATGCCTCCTGATGGTGGATCTCTGGAATGAATTTAAACTCTTCTTTGTGGGGCTTGAATTTGTCTTTCTCTTTCCAGTTCAGTTGCATGTTCCTCTTCAAGATCCAAAAATCTTATGGTTATGACATACTGGGAAAATATTTGTCTGTTATACCAAATAGCCTCTCTTAAATCAAAATAAATATCTTCTTAAATGTGGAATAAAGGTTTTGGTCTTTCAACCGGAGGATTTCTTGGAATGGCCATGGGTTTTCCTATTACATTGTACGATGTTCCAACTTGCTTCCAAGCAAAAATTGGATGTCTCAAGACCTATCACGAAGGATGCACAAAATATTTTGAGATATGAAATCACCTTGAAACTATTAAATGGTGGAAAAAATAAGTGATATGAGTTTTTGCAGAGGTTACAACAAGTTTCTGCAACTAGAGCTGAAAAATGCTATTTTTAGAAAGCATGACCCGGGGCTGCTATTTTGGGCAGTGTCACTTATTTTATCTTGTTTCCTTCACTAAAGTGCTTCTTTAACATTCAAAACCTTCCAAAGGTGTCTTTGGGGTAAATTTGAAGTACTTTCCATTTTGGGAAAAAAAAATTCTTTTTGCTTTTTTGAACTTTTTGTCCACGTGCCCTAGTTTTTTGTTATAAGATTTTCAATGCCTATTCTTCTGAAGGAGTTTTCCATTTCTAGAAAATTACTAAACATGGAAAGTGAGAACCAATGACACTTTCTATTTTTATAATATGAAAATTATTGTGTCTAATCACCAAGAAAATTTTGGATTCTTTTTGGGTTTTCTCTTCTGATGTTCTGTTCAAATTTTTAGGTCGATTATTTTGCGGTTTGGCGGAAAATGAAGAAAGAGAGTTCTAGGGATGAAATATTTGAATGATTACTAAAAAAATCAAGAAAAAATTAATATATATTTTTTATTCTCCAAGGCCTCTAGGTGAGTTAAATCTACCCAAAATTTTATAGATATTGGACTCACAGTTTGGAAGATATGAGTTTTTTCTCGTATTTGTGCTCTAGTGTTTCGATGACTCTTAATCATAGAGTTTGCCTTTAAAAACTTTGTTTATTTACTAAATAAATGTAGGATGATTGATTAATGGTGGATAGTATTATTAAGAAGGTCTCATAGAAATGGAAAGGGAATATTTGAGGGAGAATCCAACAGGTGAAGGAAAATTGTGCATGCGTTAAGGAAGAAGCTTGAAGCAATAGCGACAGGTTATAATTTTTACATGTTTTTGAGTTTTGGAATGGGTTGAAATTTTGTGAACCATTTGCACCAAGTTCTTGGTGCAAAAAAATTCACCCTATCCTCATTGGGCCATGTGGCGAGCACGGTTTTCATTGAGGATGAGAGAGGAGACTAAAATTTGCACCTTCAAGTTGTTGGGGGCATATAGGTGACCAAGAGATTAAATGGGAGGGTGGGGAGTTTTTGTCTCAAGTGTCCCAAATATTTGGTGCACATGGGACACAAAAATTCACCCTCACCCTGGTTTGACAAGTGTGTGAGAGTGATTACACGAGAGAAGGGGCTAGGAAATGAAGCTTGGGGGCTTATTTTGCAAGATGGAGTTGAACTATGGTCATGTGGAGGGTCCAAGGAAAAAATAGGTTAGGGGAACATTTTATTGCACCTTTTACACAAAATATTTGGTGAAATTGGTGAAAAAAGTGTTCCACTCTCCTATTGGTTGGATTTCCAACCCAAAAATGGCTAATCTGGGATTTCCAACCCAAAAATGACTAAGCTTTGGACATTTACCTTGGGGAGCTTCTTGTCGGGGTCATATCTGGAGCTTTCAATAGTGCTTTTGGTGAAATTTTATATGATATTTACTAGAAATGGAATTATAAATATAATGGTGAGGATTTCATATCCTTATTCATCCATTTGATCCCTTAAACATAGGATTTTGTTTTTTCTCCAAGGTTGTGCATGAGAAAAATCGGATGGGGGCATAGTGCACCAAGGTGTTGTGAAGAATATTATTCCAAAATATTCTAGATATATGAATTAAATTTATGGTGATATATTTTTGAATATTCACTTCTTCCGAGCTCTTGGAATCACTTCCTAAAGCTCAGTAGCTTTTTTGGCCATGTGCATTGCTTAGGCCTCCAAGACCCACTTTTGTTGAACTTGCTCCAAAACTTGTGAATCTTCCCAAAACCTTCCAAAATTGATTGCACAATGTTCCTATACCTATGATACACCTCCATGATGGATTTTTTCCTTTCTTTCTACTTCAGGGGTGTGCCCAGCTCCAAGAAGATCATAAAATGATCTTTCACAAGCTTGCCCAAAACACCTTTGATGGATCTTGCCTTGAAAACACTTGGAATGATTGGGTATCCATAAATAACCTATAGAAACACTGATCGAAGGATTAGGGTGATAGGAAGGAGGGATAAATATGACCTTTGAGCAAAATTTTTGGTAGGGTATGGTTGTCATACTTGAAAATTGAGAATTTTCGTATTTTGCACATTTACATGACAACATCGGCCTAGCTTAGGGACAAGTTGTGGATTTAGCATAGTGAGTACATGTCATAAGAAATATATAATCTCAATTGAAATTCATGGTCCAAAACCTTATCCATTGTGATATGGAGTCATCAAAAATATATACTACACAACTTTCTTTATTGAGCACACACACACAAACACATAAACCGAAGGGAAACACATGAAATGGGGAAAAAAGACACAAGAGAAAAACGGAAACTATGTTACAGGGAGGGATATTTACAGATGTGGAGAGATAATATACACATACCTAGGAATGGGTTATGATAAGTACATGCCATCATGAAACAATGGATTGAAGTCTGACCTTTGAAGTACAAAAATTGTTATTTGATCAAACCATGCTTTTGTGATGGCTTTGCATGGCTTGAGAAGGAGAAATCGACGATAATTCCAGCTTCCTACTCATACCAAATAGAGAAAATTATTGCATCTAATGAACACTTTTTCACTTTCTCAAAACTCTTGTACTTTGATGTTTCTTCTTGATGCTTGGCGATCATGAGACATCATTCTTCCATGTCTTCACGAGTGGGAAAATAGTTTTCCTCTTTGAATTTCCACTTTAACTCATATCCTACATCAGCAAAGCACTTGGGGGGAGAGATAACATACTGATTTTATTTCCTTTTAAAAACTTATTTTTATGTCCCATTTTTTTCTCTGAGTAGATGCTTTCTAGAGTAGGTGCCACATCATTGACACGGAGGTCCTCATCATCTTCGAGGGCTTAGTGCAATATGGAAACAGTTTCGAGACACATTGGAGCTTGGGGTGGGAGAAATATGATTGTGAATATTTTTAAAATAATCATGCACCTTTTCACTTTGTTTTTTGGAACAATTTTCTTCGATGCAATCCTGTTTAACATTTTCATTACTATCTTCCTCCATGGTAGGGATGTTGTCTTCAAAATCAATAATATTCAAAGAATATTCCAGAACCTTCCTTATTTTATGATCATAAACATATTCACACTATGTGAAAGAAAAATGCATGCTTCCACATTCACTCTTTCCAACCGAGGCATTGGGGAAGACATCAAGTTCATCCATTGACTCTGTCTCGGTATCAAACATTGGTGTATCAAAAAGAGAAGCATAAATTGATTCATACTTATCTTGCATCTCCATATCCCGAGTCAAGAGTTCAAGACTAAGCTGAGGATATTTAGTTTCTTCTGCGGCCTTCAAGATTTATTGCACCATTGGTTCTTCTAAGTTTTCCATAGATTTATATTCATATCCATTAAAATATTCTTTATGTTGTACCTCTCAGGGATGGTTTAAAATCTGATCCATACAAGCCCATGATTCATTTGAAACATCCTCGTTCACCTCTTCCATGCTTTTTGTTTCCCAAGATTCACTCTCTTGTAAGCATGGGCATACTTGACTCATCGCACCTTCTCACAAGGAGAAGAGGTCCAAGATTCGTGGGAAGGGAACTCCTTCAAGATCAAAATCCATATCATCCTCTTCTTGGTAGGAAGTAGAGAACCATGTTGGGGAAGTGGTATGAGAAGAATTTTCAGCTACATCTTGATCATTCATTATTGAATCTTCTTACTTATATGCACAATGGAATACTTCATACTCACTGTGATGATCATTTTTCTCCTTAGGTGAAAAGAGGTTGTGCTCAAGTTGTTCATTCTCCTCAAATTTAGAAAGGAAGTGGGAATCTTCCTTTTGAGAATCCATAATTGAATTGGGAAGGGAATTTGATTCTTCAATTTTTTCCATTTCTTCATTCAACATTTCTACATCACTTAAAGGATCAAAATAGGAAGGTAGATTGTCCATAACCATTTTGAATTCATCCTCTTTAGTCTGGGATTCATGATGGATATCTTGCACTTCTTCGCATATATTTGTTCCATCATTAATTGAAAAATCAAAATTCGAAAGGATATTTTCCATGATTACCTTAGAGTGGTCATTTTTTCTTCTTCATCATTGGTAGAATCTTAAGAAAGTGTTGAATCATTCATTATGTAACAAGAATATTCCTCTATTGAACATATTATTCCTTCCATGGGTTGTACCTTGAGCCAAAAGGAATTGATGAATGATGGTTCCACCTCCATGTCTCTTTCATCATCTTCAAAGGTGTTTCCTTGATTTTTGTGGAGGGTTCAAGGATGAGATATTCTTCGAAGCATCTAGAATATTTTGGGGATGAACACCTTGTAGTGCGATAATAATCAATATCTTCTTGAGTCTCTTCATCCTTGATAACACGAAGTGATTCAAGGTGTTCATAACTTTTTTGTAGAGATAAAGCATACCTCCAAATTTCATGATAGGTCTCGGGTCGAATTTCCTTCTATTATGCTTTATGGAGTCTTTCCATATTATTTTTTTTTTGAAATGGCCATTTCTTCGTCACCTTATGTAAGGAAGTCATCTAGAGAGCAGAAAAAAAAAGATAATTTTCTTAATTTGGTGGTGAGTTGTGTAAGGTTGCAAAAGTATTCTTTACTGGATCTTGCTTCATATTCCATAGTGCTGATTTGATCTTCATTGGAAGGATCAAGGATAGGATTTTCTTCAGTAGCATTCAATAACCTTTCAAGGATGAATACCCTATAATATGAATTATCTTTAGAAACTTTATCCATAAGAAAAATATCCTCTTCTTCCTCTTTGTTATGGGATGTTTTAGGTTATTCGTACATCTCTTGCAAAGCTTCAACATATTTCAGCATTTCGAGGTTATATTTGGGTCCTGGAATTTCCTTGCATAGTTCTCATGATTCTTTCTATATGCTTAAGTTTGAATAATCCCATTTTATCATTCCTATATGCAAGTAAATCGTCCCAAGGAGGGTGATTAAAGACATGGCTATGAATTTTTCATTCAATTGTGCATAGGTAGAGTATTACCTTCATATTTTTGTTCTTGTTGGGATTCACGCAACATATTGTATATTATTTGTTTGCATCTTTCAACCATTCCTTATATTATCCTTCATCGGTAAGTTCTATTTTCTTTCCTTTTTCTAACTGAAAATTATGGCTTGAAGTATGAATCGTTTTATCATTCTCAAATTTTCCTTTTTGCAAAGACTGGTCCAGAACCATGGTTGGTCAACAATCTTCTTTTCTCGATCAAAATCTTCTTATTATTCTTCATTGTCACTCATTGGTACTTCACTCTAATCCATAAATTTCTTCATTTTGTTGTAGGAAACATATGTCACATGGTTTTTTATTTGATGGATTTTCCTTTAAAAATGTTCTTCTTTGAAATCTGATTTTTTTTTGTTTGATATATGTACTTTTTTTTTGTATTTTTGTATTTTTTTGGGAAGATATCCTTTTTGGGTGTAGTACGGAAAATATCTCCCCAAGAGAGTTTCTAAAATATATTGGAGAGAAAAAAATTTCAGATGGAAAAATTAGGTGTCTCCACCAATGTTCATAGGGCTACGCCCTCTGCATTGAATGATACAACTCCCATTATTGAATGCATTTAATCCTAATCTTATCTAAAATGATGTGGGTGGCCAAATTGGTTAGGGATCACACAAAAAAATCCATTGAACTTGTGGAAATGTGCGTGTACAGGTATAACGAGAAAAATTACGGATGATGAGGAAATGAGGGAAAGTAGGCAAAGAATATTACTATTGTGAGTATATTGCATAGCTCACACCCAAGAATCGGAGTAGTTCAACAATAAATATAGAGGAAAGTGACAATGAAGCTAGCGGGATCGATGAATCAAAAATAAAAGTATTCAAGTTCATCTAACAAAGATACAAATATGTTGCATCACTACGCTTACAAAGTGCATAAACGAGAGAAGTGGAAGAAACATAAGATGCTTATAACAATCATGTTTATTTCATCAATGATGAGAGGAAACCATGCATAAAAATTTGCACACATTCATACATCTTGGAAGGAAGAAACTTTATTCCTTGATTGGCATTTACACATGTTGCACAAAAGCAAGGGAAAAGAAGAAAATTGTAGATTTATTTCATGTATATGGATGACACAAATTCCAATAACATATCACAATCCACTATTGCTACAAAGTGATAATTCTTCAAAATCCGAATCCCTTGGAATGGAGAAGCCATCCCAATTTATACAATTTTAATTGTCCTTTCACCTCCCTCATATGACTCTTCATTTCTATATTCCACTTTTTACATTTCATTTTCCATGAATTAAGTATTTCTCTTATAATTTTGAGAAAATACATTTACAATTTGAAAGTAGGTAACTTAAGTGAAAGGAAAAAATACAATGATGAAGCCCAATGAGGAATTAAAAAGGAGAGAGAATAAAGAGGGGGAAAGAGAAAAGGAAAAGTTGTTGTATCCGATGAAGAAACCTCCTGCTATGATGAACCATATTGAATCATTTATACTAATGGTGGATCTCTAGAATGAATTTAAATTCTTCTTTGCGGGGCCTAAATTTGTCTTTCTCTTTCCAGTTCAGTGAGCACGTTCCTCTTCAAGATCCAAAAATATTGTGGCTATGACATACTACGAAAAGTTTTTTTCTGTAATTCCAAACAACCTCTCTTAAATTGGAAGCAATGTCATCTTGAATGTGGAATAAAGGTTCCAGTATTTCAACTGGAATATTTCCTAGAACTATCATGGGTTTTCCCTGTTACATCGTATGGTGTTCCAACTTGCTTCTGAGCACAAATTAGGTGTCTCAAGACCTCTTGCGAACGATGAATGGAATCATTTGAGATATGAAATCAATTTGAAACCATGAGAGGGTGGAAAAATTTAGTGATATGAGTTTTTGCAGAGGTGACAATAAGTTTCTGCAATTGGAGTTGAAAACTGCTATTTTTAGAAATCAGGACCCGAGGCTGCTATTTCGGGAAGTGTCACTTTTTTATTTTTTTCCTTCACCACAATGATAATTTCACATTATGAACCTACCACAGGTGTCTTAGGGGTCAATTTTAATCACTTTCCATTTTTGGAAAGTTTATTTTTCACTTTTTTGTCTGCGTGCTAGAATTTTTGATTTTGTATGATTTTCAATGCTGTTCTTCTAGAGGAGTTTGTCGTTTCTAGAAACTTACTAAAAATGGAAACTTTAAAATAGAAACAATTTTTATTTTTAAAATATGAAAATTATGGTGTCGGATCTCCAAGAAAATTGTGGATTCTTTCTAGGTTTTCTCTTCTTATGTTCTATTCAAATTTTTAGGTCAGTTCGATGTACGGTTTGGTGGCAAATGAAGAAAGAACATTCTAGGGATGAAATATTATAATGATTGTTGTAAAAAATATAGAACACATTTGGGATTTTTTTTTTTTTTTAATTCTCCAAGGCACTTGGGTTATGTAAATTTTCCAAAAAAATTTTAGAGATCGATGCCCGGTTTGGAAGATATGAGTTTTTTCTCGTTTTTGTGCCTTATTGTTTTTGACGGCTCTTGATCATGGAGTTTTCCTAAAAAAACTTTGTTATTTTGATGAAAAAATGTAAGATGATTGAAGAATGGCGGAGAGGATTTGCAGAAGGTGTGGCGTAATGGAAATGTAATATTTGAGTGAGAATCCGACAGTGAAGGAAAATTGTGTGTGTGTGTGAAGGAAAAAATTGGAAACAATGCGACAGCTTAGAATTTTTACATGTTTTTGAGTTTTGGAATGGGTCACACTTTTGTACACAACTTTCACCAAGTTTGTAGTACAATTTTTTCAAAAAATATCACCCTATCCTCATTGGGCCACGTGGCGGAGCACGATTTTCCATTGAGGATGAGAGAGGGGTTGAAATTTACACCTTAAGCAGTTGTCGGGGCACATGGGTGACCAAGAGATTAAATGGGAGGGCTGGGAGTTTTTTCCCAACCATCCAAAATATTTGGTGCACATGGGACATAAAAATTTACCCTCACCCTGGCTTGACAAGTGGTAGAGTGTGATTGCATGGAGTGGGGGTTGGGAAATGAAGCTTGAGGGGGCTTATCTTGCAAGAAGGAGTTGAAATGCGGTAATGTTGAGGGTCCAGGGGCCAAAATAGGTTAGGAGATAATTTATTAGACTCTTGCACTAAATATTTTTCAATTTGGTTCAAAAAGTGTCCCACTCTCCCATTGGTTGGATTTCCAACCCAAAAATGGCTAACTGTTAGAGATTTACCTTAGGGAGTGTCTTGTCGGGGTCATATCTGGAGCTTCCAGTGGAGGTTTTTGGTGAAATTTTATATGATATTGATTGGAAATGGCCTTAAAAATATTTTTTCAGGGTTTTAGAGTCTAATTCATCCATTTATACCTTAGAAATAGGATTTTTGTTCTAGCTCCAAGGTTGTGCATGAGAAAAACTAGATGGGGACATAGTGTGCCAAGGTGTTGTGAAGAATATTATTCCAAAATATTGTATATATATGAATTAACTTTTTAAAAATATCTCATTTGATCATTAAATCCTTCCGGAGCTCCCAGAATTGCTTCTCAAAGCTTAGTAGCTTTTTTGGCCTTGTGCATTGTTTAGGCTTCCAAGACCCACATTTGTTGAACTTACTCCAAAACTTTTGAATCTTAGAAAAACCTTCCAAATTTTATTTCACAATGTTCCTAGCCCTCGATACACATCCATGATGGATTTGGTCCTTTTTTCTGCTCCGAGGGTGTACGTCGGCTCCGAGAAGATCAGAAAATGATCTTTCCCAAGCTTTCCCAAAACATGTTTTGATGGATCTTTCCTTGAAAACACTTGGAATGACTGAGTATTCATAAATCACCTATAGAAACATTGAACTAGGGATTAGGGTTATAGGAAGGAGGGATCAACATAACCTTTGAGTAAAATTTTTGGGTAGGGTATGGTTGTCATGCTTAAAAATTGAGAATTTTCCTATTGCACATTTACATGACAACATCTTTCAAGTATATAAAGAGGTAAACCTCAAAATTATTAGGAAATAAGGGATAAAATATGTAGAACAATCCCACTTAGAATCATGATAGTAGAAAATAATATGTAGAAATTTATTACGATCTAAAATAAAATAACAGAATATAAAAGAACACAACATAGAGACAGATTTAATGTGGTTCACCCAATTTGGGCTACATCAACCAGAAATCACTTGCTCTAATTTTATTACAAGCCAACTCTTTCTCTCAATACAATAACCAAAAAATTTTGTAGTTATGCTCAACAAACTCTCCTGAATTCACACTTGAACTCACATCCATCTACAATACAAATGTCTCACCTATGAAAACACATCAATAGGAAATTGCTTAAGCAATTTTACAATACCATGGGTGTCAAAACCATGTGCCAAACCACCCCATAAATCTATGGGTCAAAATTCCTGCCCATATGAGAAGAGCATGTTTCCCAAGATATCGAGCACATTTTTCAAGGACAAATAATTTTAGTGTACAATATTCAACACTTCCACACATGAAAACATGTTCGACAACATAACAATATCCCACTTGGAGACTGTTTTCCTCTGCGTAAGCTTTTCAACCCTTCATTGTCATCTGTGAAGGCCAAACAAAGTTGAACAAAACTTCATTTTCTCCTTGTGACCACCTTGGTCATCATGTTTGTAGGATTCTAATTGGTATGAATGTTCTCCAACTTTAACTTTTATTCCTCCAAATTTTTCCTAATGAAATGGTACCTTAACTATGTATGTTTTTTCCTAAAGTGGAAAGACGAGTTATTAGCTAGGTGTATAAAACTCTAATTATCACTATACAAATTCCTTTCCTCTTCCTTATGCCCCAACTCCTCAAGAATTTGTTGTAACCAAATAATTTCTTTGCTTGCCTATGTGGCAACAACATACTCGATCTTCGTGGTTGATAAAGCCACAAGCTTCGTAGTCATGAAATCCATATCACTATTGTGCCACCTACGGTGAAAATATAACATGTTGTGATCCTCTTTTTGTCTACATATCCATCCATATCTAAACCTACATAACCAAACAAATTGGTGTTTGATCCACTATAGCACAAAACTATTCCCATGGTCTCTCTCAACTACCGAAGGATCCACTTTACTACATGTCGGTGATCTTTACTAGGATCACTCATAAATCTAATCACTTTGCTCCCCTTTGCATGAGCAATACCAAGCCTAGTGCACACCATGACATACATTAAATTATCAACAGTTGATGAGTAAGGTACCTTGTACATCTAGTTTCTCTCTTTCTTTGTCTTGGGACACAACTTCTTCGATAACTTTAAATGACCTTCCAAAGGAGTCCAAATTGGTTTAGCATCCTACATATTAAACCTCTCCAAGACCTTCTTAATGTACTCTTCTTCAGATAAAGTATGCTTCCACTCCTTATCCCTTGATATCCTCGTACCAAGGATTTGTTTTACTGTCCCCAAATCCTTCATATCAAAAGATTCACTTAGCCGCTTCTTGAGTACTTTTATTTCTTACAACCAACATGTCATCCACATATAGACACATGATAATATAACTATCATCCTAGAATTTATTTATATACATGCAAGGATTGGAAT
This sequence comes from Taxus wallichiana var. yunnanensis, assembly GCA_018340775.1. Classification (NCBI taxonomy): domain Eukaryota; kingdom Viridiplantae; phylum Streptophyta; class Pinopsida; order Cupressales; family Taxaceae; genus Taxus; species Taxus wallichiana. The sequence goes on from CM031244.1 coordinate 522,554, forward strand.
GGCATATAATATAATCTTTCTCCATCATGAAGCTATCAAATTTCTTATACCATTGACACGGAGATTGTTTTTAAGACATACAAGATCTTCATCAGGTTTGCACACCATCTCCTCTTTAATTTTTACCTCATATACCTATGGTTGCTTCATATATAGACCCTCCTCCAAATCACCATGGAGAAATATTTACATCTAGCTACTCTAAGTGAAAGTCTTCTACTACCACTATTCCAAGAGCAATTCTAATAAAAGTCATTTTTAATATAGGAGAAAAAATATAATCAAAATATATACTTTTTTTGTGCAAACCCTTGACCACCAACCGAGCCTTGTATCTTTTTCCTCCTTCCTCTTTAACTTTTCATACCCACTTGTTCTACAATTCTATTTTTCCTTTGGGTAGCTTCAACAAATCCCAAGTCTGGTTCTCCATGAGAGACCGATGCTCGTCATTCAAGGCTTGTTCCCACTTATTCCCGGTATATACATGCATTGTTTCATCAAATATCTCTCGGATCTCTCTTTGTCGGTGAGCAATAAATGATAAAGAGAAGGAGAAAAACGTTCACATGCTCTTATTTCCTTAGAAGGCCTCCTCAATATAGGAGTTTGGGGTTCTTGTTGAGTAGGTTCCTAAAATGATTCATGTGTCACTTTCCCATCTAGAAGATCCTCTACTACTACATATTCTTTTCTGGATTATTCCTTGTTTTCCTGTAACTATTTCTTATACATAACTTTCTCATTAAAGACCACATCCCTAGATCAAATTATTTTCTCATCCTTAATACTCCAACATTTATATCCAAAGGCATCACCATCATAACCAATGAAAGTACATTTTTATGATTTAGCCTCTATCTTGGTCCTATCATCCTTGTCTATATGAAAAAAACCTCACATCCAAAGACTCTAAGAAATGAGTGATCAAATTTCTTACCATACCAAGCCTCCTCATGTATGCCTCCATCCAAGGAACTTGAGGGTCCTCTATTTATGAAGTACATATATGTGCTCACCGCTTCTACTAAAAGAGAAAGAGGCAGTCCCGCATGTAACCTCATGCTCCTAGTATGTTCCATTATTGTCTTTTTCCATCCTTTCTATCACCCCAGTCTACTGTGGAGTTATTGGAACCGTCTTTTTCTGTGGATTCCCTTCTTAGAATAATAATCATCAAACTTGGTATTGCAATACTCCCATCCATTATCTAACCTGATACATTTTACTTTAATACTTGTTTCATTCTCAAAAAGGCTTTTCATTTAACAAAAGTGTCAAATACATCTTATTTGTTTCTAATATAATATACCCAAACTTTCCTTGTTGCATCATCAATAAAATTAACATAATAATTTGAACTCCCAAGAGATGATACTTGAGCTGCCCCCACACATCAGAATGTACCATCTCCAACTTACTCTCTTTATTCATAGGTATAACCTTGAGAAAATTTAGTTGATTTTGTTTCTTATATACATAGTTATCACAGAAATCTAAACCTATTTATTTAAATCAAGGAAAATTTGTCTTTATGATCTACATGCCTTAATGACTCATATGACCAAGCCTATAGTACCAAAATATTGTATCTACATCTGAAGCCACAAGATTAGAACCATTAGTATAACTAGTGGTTAAATACAAGGTTCCAACCATCTTACCTATTGCCACCAAAAGAGCACCTTTAGTAACCTTCTAAGACTCTATTGTAAATATCACAAAGATAACCATCATTTCCTAACCACCCCACCAATACCAAGTTTCTTCTTAATGTAGGCACATGTCTAACATCCTTAAATAACCATGTATTCCCATTCTACATCTTAACTGAATAGAACCTTTTCCAACTATACTTTGCAAGGCTCGTCATCACCAAGAAAAACATGCCCAAAATTTCCTTGAACATAATCAACAAAATAATGCCTATGTGGAGTAGCATGGAAATACACCCCTATATATAAAACCCAAGATTCAACAATATTATGGAAAGAAATAATTAAATCATCCCGATGACATTACATGTTGCCACATTTGTCTCCTTATTTTCTTCATGTTGTTTCTTCTTATCCCGAAGCTCCAAAATCCTTCTTTGCATGCCTAGTCTTTCCACAATGCCAGCATACCATCTTGTTTTTGGATTTTGAACTTTCCCAATCTTTTGATTTTCCACAACTTCCTCTATTCTTTTGTCTCCCTCTATTTTTCACCATCAAAGCATTATCTCGACGTAGAAGATTCCTCATATTTTTTTCTTCCCATTTCCTCACTTAAAATCACCCCTACAACATCCTCAAACTTCAACTTTGATTTATTTGGAACCAAGTTGCTTAACTCCATTACCAAGCTATTCCAACTCTCAGGTAAATATCACAAAATTAATAAATCCCTAACTTCTTCATCAAATTCTATTGAATCAAGCTATCATATTCACAATTGTATTGACATCATTTAAATTTTCTCGTACTAAACCATTCTCGGACATCCTCATATTAAGCAATTTTTTCATTAAAAATTATTTTGTTAAAGGCATAGGGTTTTTCATATAAATTCCCTAATGCATCAATAAGTTCTTTTGTAGTCTTTTCCTTTGAAACATTAAATAATACGAAAGATGCAAGACATAGCCAGATTTTCCTAAGTGCCTTCCTATCTATCAAATACCATTCCACATCCATCATGCTCGAAGGTTTGTTCACTTTTTTAGATAATGGAATAAAAAAATCCTTTTGATAAAGGTGATCTTCCATCTGCATCTTCCAAAGACTAAAATTATTCTCATTGAATTTATCACCCTTTGATATCCCATCACCTGTCATAGCTCCCACTCAAGCTAATAATTTCCTGTAATTCAACACTTCAGCAAACTAAATGAGGCTCGATACCAATTGTTAGGAAATAAAGTATAAAATATGCGGAACAATCCCACACAGAATCGCAATAGTAGAAACTAATATGTAGAAAGATATTAAAGATCTAAAATAAAAGTGCAGAAAATAAAATAACACAACACAGAGACAATATTTAACATGGTTCACCCAACTTTGGATACTTCTACTAAGAATAACTTACTCATATTTTATTTCAAGCCACCTCTTTCTCTAAATACAATACCCAGATCTATTTGGAGCTATGCTTAACAAACTCTCTAGAATTAACAATTGAACTCACACCCATCTACAATACAAATGTCTCAACTATCAAAATTGCATCAATAGGTAACTACTTAAGTAGTTTTACAATACGGTGCGTATCAAAACCATGGGCCAAAACCACCCCATAAGCCTATGGGTAAAAAATTCCACCCATATGAGAAGAGCTCATTTCCCGATATCGTGCACATTTTCGAGGCCAAATTTTTTTAGTGTATAGTCTTCTACACTTCCACACATGAAAACAAGCTCCACAACATAACAAGCATAGGCATGTTTCTTTAGTCATGCCAAGAAGAAATAACCTTTCTTATGGAAAATAACACACCCAATCGGTTGAACAATATTCGAAGAAGGTACAATACCGAAACAATTACCTAAGGAGTTCAACACATATGGGGACTTTGAGTGAAGTTTGTTCATAGACCTTTAAATTCACAAGGGGTTACTTTGTAGAGATTTCCAAAAACACACACAATCATGGGATATTAAATATTACCACTTATTTTCTATATTTACCACTATATACTATCATTATTGGGGGCTTCACTTAGTAACCCCTATTCATATTGATATAATAGTGATAAAAATGTAAATAAAAATTGCCACATATATGATCACACTTGTTATATACATCTTAGCATGGTGACTCCTTGTGTCAAAATGTTCAAACCAATGTGAAAAAAGCATGTGCATAAACAAAAATATCTTATAAAGAAAATAAAACACATATTATGGGTCAAAGGAAAACCAAAAATATCATTTATATGATTTTCCCACAATTTGATACCATGGCTTTCCTAGTGGTGTTTAACCCGGTTATGAAGAGTTGGATTAGATGGGATACAACCAACATAGTAAATAACAAGGTTATGATATTCATACCATCAAAAATACCATTAACATCGTCTAAAACTATGTTAACATCTACATAAAATTGAAAGTTATTAAAGTTACTTCTTCATAATTTTTTTTTAAATTTCTAAATTTATGTGGGTGTCATTCTCAATAGTACCACCTATAACAATAGTTACATTTGGAAAGACCAGGGTCATATTTAAAGTCATTATCCCACCCAATCTTGAACTCTCGGCATGAGGTCTTATCTAAACTCTATGCCCTCAACCCCACCCTCTCTATATGGAAGATCAAGTTAGATAAAGTGGATCAATATCTAGCATCCATTGTATTGATATGATATGATCAATCATCAATCTTATCACATATATAATGGATGATATACCCTTATATATTATGTATATATGTATGGGTCATAGTGTATCCAAACCATAGATTCGTTTAGATATATCTAGGGTTCTCAACTAACCCTATCTATATGTGGGTGTCTATTCAATTTCTATTTCTATACAAACCGGCACATCCAAACAAAATAATTAAGACACACTTAAATACAAATGACCTACAAATAAAAAACAATCATGTAATCATAAGACAACTAACTTTTATTGCATTCCACATTTTTAATGTACATCTTAAAAAACTATAATAAATATAAAATAAACCATCAAATTGAGGAACTCAAAGAGGAAAATGATGAAATCATACAATATCTCCCTAAGTGTTTATGGCCAAATTATATAATCAAAACTTACAAAAAAACTTGCAAGCATTATAAATTACCTATACTTTGTATATAAGAGAGGGAAGAACAACCTCACATATAATTCAAAAATAAAAATAACATGGAAGAAGGAAATTGGGAAAGTGCACAGAGATGGGGGATCAAAAATTAGGTAAATTTTGATTTAAAGTGAAATGCGAGTGTGTTTTACGAAAGCACCATCACATTTTGAAATACTAGGATTGGTAATTACCAAGCCTAAAACGTGAGCATGTTATAACGTGAGAAAATTATAATGTGAGAACATTATTTCTATTTATTAATCTTTATACTTTATTATTTCTTATACTTTGCATTTATTTTAGTCAATATAATAAATTAGGGTCATTGTGCACCTTATAGAGCTAGTCACACAACTCCATAAGTCATTATTTAGAAGATAGTTTTTCATATTCTAATTTGGTCAGTACATAGGTATTTTTCAAGATTTTAGCATTCATCCTAAAGCTTTTAGGGTTTAAATTCTATAATTGATATCTATTTTGGGAAATAATATAGTCATTTTTAGGTTTTGGGGCCTTCTTGATTGGTTATTGACATGTTGTCATCCAAAATCTATAACATGAAAAATTGAAACTTTGAGCATGACAACTAAGCCTATGATTGAAAATCATGTTTCCCTATCATTGTGAATCCTTCCTCTAGTCATCCTATCCTCATTTCAACCCTTACCACTCCTTATAATAAATTCTTAAAAAGGTTTCCAAGTTTGTTTCAGTGTGTAGGGATGATCACCCAAGATGATTGATGAATTCATTATGACTCGATGAAAGACTACTTCCTTTGGAGGCCTAAAAATATATTTTTGGCCAATCTGCTGCTAGTAAATATCCTCCAAGAGAACTTAGGGAAAATACAAATAATCTGAGGGTGATGTCATAAAGTATTGAAGATGTCTAAGGGAGTTTAGGAAGTAAAATGTGATTCAGGGATAACTTGTATAAATTGGGTCTTCTTGGTGTAGGGAATGAATGTCCTAATGGTGAAAGCTAAAACCTTCAGATGATTCTCGGGAGTTCCAAAAGGATTTTGGAGGCAAAAAATTGAAGGATTAAATAATGAACATAATTGTGAAAATGAATCTTTTTATTTTCCATTTGAGGAAGAATACCTTCTCAATGGTGAATGTATGAGTATGAAAGTACTCAAGTATTTCGAGGATGATACCACTCATGAAGAAAAAAGGTGATATTCAATGAGATTTGGGAATGTGAGTTCCAAGTGTTCAACCATTTCCTCGAGACCCAATGTGAATAATTTCCAAATGAGTATGAAATTTATTTTCCCTTTTGGTGGAGAAGATTGTATCAATAATGAACGGGATGAAATGAAGGTGCTTGAATCTCCCATGTGTACCTCCATCATAGAGAGTATTGTTATAACCCATGAGAATGATGATCATTCCATTTTTCCCCAAATTTGTGTCCACTCTCTGTTCAAGAGAGTGAAATTCTATGTAAGCCACGTCATAACATGCAATGGGTCAAACATGAGTTGGTGAGTATGAAAGAAAATAATTTGGGGAAGTTGTCAAACACGAATAAAAGGAGTTATATGATGATGTTGAATATTTCAAAATACCTACCAAGATCCATCTCACAAAAGAAATTGTCATAGAGAACATGAAAAATCAAGAGTAGTTTCTCATTGGAGAGCATGAGGCTAGTTCTGAACAAGGTGAGCCCGAAATGGTCAAAACTCAATCTTGTGGTAGTGTGAGGATGAAGATGATCAAAATCTCCTTCTTCTGTGAGATATGAAGTATTCTAGAGCATCGAATAAGTGTTTAGAAACACTGTTATGAAATTTACATTGTGATGGGAACATGATGATCTCTTCTGATAACAAGGTAGGAGTTAGGATATGAGGATCACTTTCTTACTTCTTTAGGATTTAAAAATTCACTTATGTGACCAAGATTCAATTATATGATGCTAAAACATTTACTTCTTGTCTTTAACTTATTAAAATGTGTCCTCACTTTATAGATAGAGAATTTCTTTGTAAATGAAGTTCTTTTCCTATGACCACCTATTGAATTGAAATTATGTGACTACATATGCTTCCTCCTTTGAGGTGTGAACACACTACAAGGTGTTGTATGAGTTTTTAAGACATGATGACCTTAAAATTACTACATGAGCTTCACATTTCACTCTTGAACATGATGACACCCTTTTTCACTTCATGACTCACCTCCTTGATCAAGATACTACTTGAGTGGAAACATGCCTACAACATCTGAACACCCTTTTGATAAATTTTCTCCTCATGGAAGTAGAAATTTAAGGTGAATCACATGTTTGTAACCTCTATAATTTAATAAGCTCATTATTAATCATTGATTAATTGTTTAGAAACACTCTCATGAGGTATGCATTGCTTGAAAGTATTAGGTGATTTCTACCATCAAATTTGGTGTCCTTAGATCAAAATGGATATTCGCAAAACATAGAGGATTCTTCAGTATTTCCATTTCCTACTTGTTTTCCTCCTAAATCCTTACAGAGCTCCTGAAATCAGCCGGAGAAGTCAAGGTTCATAGTTTGACTTCTCATTCCTTGCACCTGAAAACCCCGCTTTTGAACATACTATCCCTGAATGATCAAAAAATTCCTAAATATTCTTAAAATTCTTCTAACACATTCAATGACATAAAATACCACGTACATATACTTAAGATCTTTTTAGAACCCTCTCGAGATGATTACATAGGCTCTGAAATGGCCAAAATTGGCCTTTCTAGGCTTGTTAGATAATTAGTCATTTACTACACTTCACTTAATGGAATAATGTACCTTGTTACACCTTTTTAAAAAAACTCATACATTTTCACCCAATCCATTAGGAGTAACTTCAAGGACAAAGTGATCATAACATAGGAATTAGGTTGGCCTGAAGAGGGATTTAGGTAGATTTGGGAGCAAGATTTCACATTGTGGCTTGGTTGTCATGGTTTAAGTTTTGCATTTTTGGGTTATTCAATTCACATGACAACATATCCATGTGAATATCATCCTCTTACCCTTTCTAAGTTCAAAATAATCCTTGAATGGAATTAGATTTAGGTAAGTGCACCAAGTTGGGGGCCAAAAGGGGGTCTTAAGTGGATGCATTTTTCTAAAAAATAAAAAACTTCAACTTGTATGAGTTTTTTGAAATAGTTACACTCAAAATTGGAAGATGTTGTGTAAACATGAATCGTAGAATTTTGAGTCTAGTTTCTAAGCTACTAAATTTTATTAAAAATGGATAAGTTTAAGTGGGTCAAATAACTAAAATACAAACAAGTGCTCCTATTTTTGTTAAAAAACATAACAAAGTAATTTCATGCCCCCACCATTTTTGAGCACCATTTAGTAGTTTTGAAAACCCTTTAGTAGAAAGATAGCTAGGAGCATCTAGTTTGTGCTAGAATTTTTTAAAGATTTTTTTAGAAAATATTTATTTTTATTTTTATTTTTATAATATAAAGATTTTATGTTTTGAAAATTAATAGAGCTCCAACCGTGCCCCCGCTAAATACCTACAAAATATCAAAAATTAGATTTTTTTTTAATATGTATAGAATTAGGCCTAGTTTGTGCTAGTATAATTTTTTTTCAATTTCGATGACCCAAAAAAAGATACATGATGAAATATAAACATATTTAAACTTCAAAAAATAGCTATAAAAAGCATACTTAGAAAATAAATAATATGGAAACCTTATATTAGTCAAAAATTTGAAAAATTATATTTTTAGAAAGAAGAAACTCTGCTCTATGTCGTGGTATAATATTTTTTAAACGAATTGATTTTTTATGTTGATTTATCATGGAGGAAGTGGCATTTTTACATTTTCTTACAAAAACACGTTATTTGTTGTGTTTGTGTAGGTCCATGCCTCAAGCTTGGGGATCCAAATTAGATCCCAAGCCTTGAGGCATGGCTTGGAAAAAGTAAAAACACAAAACGTGTATGCGTTCTTTATAGTATAAACATTGTAATAATAAGTTTTTCATTTATTATTATTTATATTTTATTATTTCTTATAATTTAAATTTATTTTAGTAAATATAAGAAATTAGGGTCACTCTGCACCTTATGGAACTAGTCTCACAACTCCATTAGTCACGATTTAGGAGATATTTTTTATAGTATAATCTAGTCAATACATAGGTAATTTTTAGGATTTCAACATTCAGCCTAAATATTTTAGCATTTAAATTCTACAATTGAAACCCTAAACCCTAAACCCGAGGCCCTAAACCTAAACCCTAAACTCTAAACCCTAAACCATGATCCCTAAACCCTAAAACCTAAACCATAAACCTTAAACCCTAAATCCTAAGCCCTAAACCCTAATCCTTAAATATTCAACCCTTACCCATGAGCCCTAAACCCTAAACCTTGAGCCTTAAGCCCTAAACCCTAAACCTTAAACCATGAACCATGAGCCTTAAATGTTAAACCTTAAACCCTAAACCCTAACCCATAAACCCTAAACCCTAAACACTGAATCCTAAACCCTAAATCCTGAGCCCTAAGCCCTAAACCATAAGCCCTAAATCCTAAACACTAAACCCTAAACCCTAAACCTTGAACTTTGTGACCTAAACCCTTAACCCTCAACCATGAGACCTAAACCCTAAACTATAAACCCTAAACCCTAAAACCAAAATAATAAATCCTAAACCCTAAACCCTATATCCTAAACCCTAAAACCTAAACCCGAGCCACTAAGCCCTAAGCCCTAAACCATAAACACTAAATCCAGAGCCTCGAGCTCTAACCCCTAAACCTTAAACCAATAACTCTGAACCCCGAACCTTAAGCCATAAACCATGAACCATGAACCCTAAACTCTACACCCTAATCCATAAACCATAAATCCTAAAACTTAAGCCTTGAACCCTACACCCTAATCCTTGAGCCCTAAACCCTAAACCTTAAACCCTGAGCCCTGAGCCCTAAACCCTAAATCCAGAGCCCTAAGATCTAACCCCTAAACTTTAAACCCATAACTTCAAACCCTAAACCCTGAGCCATAAACCCTAAACCATGCACCCTAACCCCTAAACCATAAACCCTGAGCAATGATCCCTAAACCATAAACCATAAACCTTAAGCTCTAAATGTTAAATCCTAAAGGTCCCAAACCCTGAACCATGAACCATGAGCCCTAAATGCTAAACCCTAAACCGTAAGCCCTAAACCCTAAAAACTAAATCATAAACCCTAAACCCTGACCCCTAAACCCTAAACTCTAAACCCTAAGCACTAAATCCTAAACTCGAGCCCTAAACCCTAAACCTTAAACCCTAAACCCTAAGCCCTAAACACTAAACCCTAAACCCTAAACCTTGAACTCTGTGACCTAAACCCTTAACCCTGAGACCTAAACCCTAAATTATAAACCCTAAACCCTAAAACAATAATAATTAACCTTGACCCTAAACACTAAATCTGAAACCCTAAACCCTAAACCTTGAACCTTGAGCCCTAAGTAGTAAACCCTAAACACTAAATCTAGAACCCCAAGCTCTAACCCCTAAACCTCATATATTTCCAGTAGGTCTTATGCGTGAGCTCATCTTTTTGAATATCTTAGGACCATATTTCCTAGTCTTGTGCCTAGAACCATCATTAAGTCTTCTTTTACAATTATCTTGTTTATGAGAGGTGGGAATTTCCCTCCTTCAAACTTTTAACAAATGAAAGACATCAAATTTTGATGAATCTCTTTGAATTTTTTTCCTATGAAGTCAATGAACCCTTTTCAGTTGAATACTCTCTATCAATACTAATAAGAATGGGTAAGACACAAAACATTACAATGAGTGAAATAGTTTACATGCAATGGGAAAAAGAAGATAGCTATATTGGGTAACATTTATTTGTACCAAATTGTTCTTGGATATCTGTAATTTCCCTCCTTTAAAATATCAGTAGATGAAAGGCATCAAATTGTGATGACTCCCTTGAATGTTCTACCTACGAAGTAGATGAACCCTTTTTAGTTGAATACTCTCTATCAATACTTATAAGAATGGGTAAGACATAAAACATTACAATGAGTGAATGGGTGAGCCTAATCCATGAGCCTTAAACCCTGAGCCCTAAACCCTAACCCCTAAACCCTAAACCCCGAGCCTTAAACCCTAAACCCTGAACCCTTTTCCCTAAACCTTGAACCCTAACCTTTAAACCATAAACCCTAATTCGTAAACCCTAAACCCTCAACCCTCAACCCTAAACATTAAACCCATAGCCCTAAACCTAAACCCCGATTGTCAAACCCTAAACCCTAAACCCTAAACCCTAAACTCTAAGCCATAAATCCTAAACACTAAACCCTCAATCCTAAAACCTAAAACCTAAACCCTAAACCCTAAACCTTGAGCCTTAAACCCTAAATCGTAATCCCTGAACCCTAGGCCCTAAGCCCTAAGGCCTAAGCCAAAACCCTAAACCCCAACCTGTGGATAATTTTAGTGGAAAATATTTGTAATATGGAAAAAATTTCATTTTAGGAAAATTTGAAAAGGTGATTTTTTGAGCAGGTCAGTGTCTTGTTCACCTAAAATTTACAATATATATTTTTTGGGTCAGCTTCACCTACATTTGAAAACATCTCCTATAAAAACCTAGGTGATTCACCTGGGTAGTATACTACCACCATACTACCACCAGTACTTACCAACACCGTGAACTTGCATACTCTAAGCACCAAAGCACAATACATATTTGATTATTGTTAGTAGTTTAGAGTTGGGTGACAGATGATATTTGTTGACGCGCGACAAATGTTTTTGAATTTTTAGACGTGCAATAAATGGGTTAGTTGTTGACATGTGACATGAATATTTTTGGCGCATACGACTCATTGAATTTGTTGACGCATGACAAGGAGGTATTGTAGATGCATGACTTAGTGAATTTGCTTTGACACGTGACTCAGTTTCTGTAATGTGTGACTTGTTTTCCTCTGACGTGTGACTCATTTTCCTCGACGCACGACTCGGTTTCCTCTGATGTGTGACTTAGTGTTATATCTGACACGTGACACAATTTTCTTTGATGCGTAACTTGGTTCTTTTACTAATGCACGACTGTGTTTAGAATAATGGAAGGTGTTAGACCTCATAATGCGAAGACCTAAAAGTATCTAAGAAATCTTAAAATTCCTGGTTAGCATTTTGGAAACTCTGCTGATACAGATAGCGCAATCGCCAACAACCATATAACTCGCCACTAGAAAGAATCAAAATACCAACCGTGTGGAAGGTAATATCGAGGTGGGCATGCATTCTGCATAGTATCAACCAAATGACACCTATGATGATACCATGCTAGATCTTTAAGATATACCTGTTGAGATGCTAGATCCTAAAAATATTCTTCCTATTGGGGTGCAATGAGGAGTGCATCAAGATATCACACATACAAATACTAAACAAAATGGAACACATAAATCAAATTCAAATTTTAGTTCATGAAAGAGGAAACCAGGTCATTGTGATAATGCTCAAAATTCTACTCAAAAAAGTAAAACATTGAAAACAAACAAGAATATGTGGACCATTAGGAGGAAATACAACTTTGATTGGGTTGCCAAATTTCCATTTATCAAACCTATACAACCATCTAATTCAAAAGAGATCCCATCTGAATGTACATGTACAATATGTATGTGGAAATTGGGAAAGCAACAAAAATGCAAATGAAGCTGACACTATAGAAAAACACTATGGAAAACAATATTTGACCGTAATAAGGGCGGATGACTAGAAAATAAAAATACACAAGTGGAAAATGAAAAAGAATGCATGCATATTAAATACACAAGGATTATGAAGCGAGCGAAACAACGTAGACATCTCATGGAAAATGGATGAAAGGAATGATAACCAAATCGTACCAAGCCAAGAACACATATGCTAATCAAACACCACGATCTATAAGATGAAAGCAATTCACCATAATAACTTTACATAAAACCTTTGCAAAAAAATGAGAAACAATATCATATATTATTATGGAACTCAATGAAATACAATGAGAATGGGCCTTGCTTATATAGGCAAGGAATAACAATCTAAGAACCAGTCAAGGTCGTAGATCAAGCCATAAATCATGGAAATAACTAGTCAAGTCCATAGATTTATGAGAGAACTAGACATCAAGGATCTCATCAATACCATAGATCAAGGAAAGAACTATACCTAACAACTAGATAATATCTCCTAATATCTAAATAAATAAAAAGAAATATCCACACACATAAGTGGGTGAGGATAAATACAATAATGTACCTAGGTGAACATGAGCTAAGGTAAATACCTACTCTAATAATATCTCCTAATATTAAATAAGATAAAAGAAATATCCACACACATAAGTGGGTGAGGATAAATACAATAAAGGTAAATAAAGTACCTAGGTGAACATGAGCTAAGGTATACCTACTCCAACACCCCCCCTCAAGTGAAGCTAGGGGTCAAAATAGAAGTGGCATGTCAACAATATGAGTCTCGACAACTAGGCCTGATGAGTTACTCATGTACAATAATTGGGAAAAAAAGGAACACCGTAAGATACCCAAAACCAAGAATAACAAAGTAAAGAGAGAAAAACCCGCTCCAAGGCATCCCAAGAAACTTTTCTCAAAAACTCGTATGAATGCTTTGAAGAAGTTTGGTGTGCACCGTGGTCCGAATCCACTACTTGATCACAAAAATAAAAACAACCGACACTTTGGGTTTCACTAGAATAGCTCCATACAAGAAGACCATCACAACAAAGTGATCTCGAAAGTGCAAAAAAAACACCAAACATAATTCGATCAATCACAAAATAGGTGTGCCACGATCCAAGAACAAAAACCAAAGCAACAAGGAAAGGATACAAAATCCAGAGTGTCACGATCTAAGAAAAGCCAAGGTAACAAGGCAAGGACACAAAACCCGAAGAAGCAGGATCAGCACCACACCCTCCCATACTACTGAATGGGTGGAGTGGCGCTAAAAATCTATATGAGTTGTCAAAACAACTACTCGAACACTGACAAACTAACACTAGAATGCACTAGAATATATCCCCCACAAGAGATATCATCAACATGCCAAAATTGTTGAAAATACAGATACAAAATCTCGCAACAAATAAGAGAGATAAACTACACCTGCTAAAGAAAAATGCTCAAAACAAGAAGCATCACAATGTAGAAGGTATAGAAAGTGGAGCAAGAGGCTGAATGGTGGAGGAGCCACGCTTGTAGAGTCCTCTCAATGAATGTCTATGTCACCACCACGAGTGATCAAATATCCACCCCAAATCAACACGGATGGATGAAGAAGATGCCTGCATATGACTTGGTGTAAAATGCATAATGGGTGCATGCAAAAGAACATCAAAATGTGTGCCAGGTTGATCATGTCTAACAACTGAAATCTCATGTTTCTCAAGCCTAAGTGAAGGTGTAGAACTCATGTGTTGCTCATGGTCCTCAGAAAGAGTCGAGCAAACAAAAAAATGAGCTCTATCAATATGTGATCCCAATAACGTATCTTCTCAAAAACCAATGTCATGACGAGAATTCCACTTAACATGTGGAATAGAGGAAACAATACCCTGTGAATGTCTTCCAATGACTCCACTAGTGAGACCCATAGAATGAAGCATGCGAGAACTAAATGCAGTGGTATGCTTCTTAAAAAGCTATGCAGCTGAGCAGAAGTAGGATACACAACATGTGGTACTGTAATAGGCATAGATGTGGAAGAGCATGCAATAACAAGCCTCATAGGTGTATGAGCATCAAGAGTAGGAACAAACTCAAAGACTAATAGATCAATGTCAGTGGGTTCAGGAGTAATAGTTGTAAGTGGACTAGGAGCATGGATATGGTTGTCCACAATATGATGGTGATGTTGTAGGCTAGCAAGTTTGTTCTGCATGAAGTGTATTATTGTATCATTATCGTGAATGAGTGATTGTAGAAGAGAATTTCACTTCTTGAGCGATATATTTTCTTCCACAAATTTTAAAATATCCTCTTGAAGTCCACACACTTTATAGAAAAACATATCATTCTTAGAATCCATGATAGATACAAAATGCAACTCCTAGAAGTTTAGGACGTTGGGCTCAGCCGAAATTGCGTCCACAATTGATTACAACACTCCTCCATATTTAGAACTTTATAATTATAGTGAAAGTATCAAAATAAATATTTCCAATGGAAAGAGCATGAAAAAATAAGCACTTTTGCAAAAAGGGCACTCAAAACCGAGTTACCGATCAAAAGTTACAAGCATTTTAATTTTTTGCTCTGTTATTTATTTTAGTTGCACTGAAACAAAATAAATTGTTGTTGCCTTCACCACACAAATAAAATTAAAGGGGGCTGAAGTTAATCACCTATTAGTAGGAATCAAAAGCTTTAAGCCCTCATATGACCATACCATATGACTAAGGGCTAATGATTTTAATGGGTGTTTGTGCACGACATTCGTGGACCCTTGTCAAAAAAGGAAATATTCGAAAACCTTTCTACACGCAAACCGAGATAGATACTCCACAACAAAAAAAAAACAGTACAAATCTCGAGAAATCCAACAATAAAATCACATTTTTATTTTCTTGGATTGAATCTCGAGGCGCACCTATGTGCTTCTCTGCAAGAATTAAAAAAACCACCAAAACGACTACCTCCGAACCGGCGAGTTTACAAATCAATCTTAGAGTTTTCATGCCTTCCGCAGATCCAATGAAAGCCTCTATTTTGCGAGAAACAAAATACGACCAAATCCCAAATATATGAATACACAAATAATTTATTTGCAAAATAAAACTTACAAACGGATGTCAACAACAATCTCCAGCTCTGATACCATGAAAGGAACGATAACTAGATCGTACCAAGCCAAGAACACAGATGCTAATCAAACACCACGATCTATAAGATGAAAGTAATTCGCCAGAATAACTTTACATAAAACCTTTGCAAACAAATGAGAAACAATATCATATATTATTATGGAACTCAATGAAATACAATGAGAATGGGCCTTGCTTATATAGGCAAGGAATAACAATCTAAGAACTAGTCAAGGTCGTAGATCAAGCCATAAATCATGGAAAGAACTAGTCAAGTCCATAGATTTATGAGAGAACTAGACATCAAGGATCTAGTCAATACCATAGATCAAGGAAAGAACTATACCTAACAACTAGATAATATCTCCTAATATCTAAATAAGTAAAAAGAAATATCCACACACATAAGTGGGTGAGGATAAATACAATAATGTACCTAGGTGAATATGAGCTAAGGTAAATACATACTCTAACAATATCTCCTAATATTAAATAAGATAAAAGAAATATCCACACACATAAGTGGGTGAGGATAAATACAATAAAGGTAAATAAAGTACCTAAGTGAACATCAGCTAAGGTAAATACCTAATCTAACAAGGAGGAATGATCACATCGCAAATTGGTAAGATGAATCAAAAAAATGTACATGCAAAACTCATACAGTTCTCTACTTTATTTCACATACTAAAGAAAGGAAGAACGATTTTGGATTTCCTTAATTTCAAAGTTTTTATCAATATAATGGAATGCAAAATGTACCTTAGTCTCATTGGTCCAGAAAGTAGTGCATGTGAAATGGAAAAATGCCTTTCGATGATAGAGAAGGAATATTTAAAAGAGATTTTACAAAAAATAGTTTATCTCTCTTTCAATTGATGAAGTGACAGCAGTCGACAACACTGCATGGGTATGTATCCATGTCTATACTTTAGAAAATCATATAAGGACACCTCTGATGTTGGGTGTTATGAAAATGGTTGAAAACTGTAATGCCGAAAAATTACATAAAATAGTTGTTTCTCATTTGAAAGATATTACTGGAATAACTGATTATGAAATTGCTACGAAGTTGGTATACATCGATTAGATGGTGCATCAGTCATGCAGGGTCACTGAATAGGGTTGTGTGCTAGATTAAAAACAAAAGTGGCCCCATATATGCTACCAATTCACTGTATGGCTCATAAAATGAATTTAGCATATAAAATGGTAAGAAACTATGAAAATGTTGCTAAAGTAGAAGACCTTATAAGATAAATTCATGCCTATATGGAAAGCAACCCAAAGTGATTTCTTGAGTTCCATAAATTCACAATTGGAATTACAGATGGCAAAAAACTTATGAAGGATGTTAAGATGAGATGGATCTCTTTGTATGAACCTGCATGCAAAGTTTTTGAGGAGTATCCTTCGTTGGTTGGTTTCATGCAAAAGTGTCGTCATGAAGTTGATAGGGCGAGGGACTTGTTCTATTTAACTGATTTGGAGACATTTCTTACATTGGTTGGTATTCTTCCAATGTTACCGAGATCAATACACGATGAAGCATGCATAGGGAGATTAATATATATTGTGGATTTTATACGGATGAGGAAAATGGTATGTCAAAGTCTTGATGTCTTGTATTGTTCTAAGATAGTTTTGATACACCTATTTTCAAGAATTGGAAAGCTTTATTAGATCTTAAAAATCCCAGTAACTATTTGATATTTAATATGCCCGATCACCTCCACATCAATGTTAATGAGAGGGACATACCATTGCACATTTTACAAAAACATCAAGCTATTGCAAGATCACAATGAGAAGATGTTCCTGTGACATGTAATCTCTTTGAGTCTATTATAGTTGAAACAAGAATAAAGCTTAAAAAAAATTTAGAATCTTATCATCAAAATTAGAGAACTTTTCTCCAAAGATAAAATTATTGAAGCAATGGGTGTGATGAATCCTAATTTTTAGAATACTGAAGGTGGTCATGCAGAATTTGTAAGAAAGCATTTCCATAAATCCATGGGTACAATAATGGAACATTTCACAAAGACTTCAGAGTTCAAGGGTATGGAAATCAAAGGTATACTAAATGTTGATTTATTAAAGTTTCAATCAATAAATTTTTCAACAACAATGAGGAACCAATATAAAAATTTAGACGAACCTTCTGAAAGTGGTGCTATTACAAGGTGTGGCGAGGAATCTATCAAATTTCTATCTTAAAAGAAGACATCAATGAATATTTCAGATTATATGAGTTATGCCAAACAATGATTTTGGGGTTTGTGGAGGATGAAAGGGTTTTCAGTGCTTTATCATTTATAAAATCAAAACTGAGAAATAGGTTGGATAAAAATATGGAAATTTGCATGAGGTGTTATGTATCTCTACTCCATGGAAACCTTTCCTTTCAACAGAGAAATTGCACATTGGAATTCCCTTTCCGAAAGAAGAGGTGTGAATAATACAACTACAAGTACAATTGTTCCCAACGATGAGAGTGGAATTGGCACATCGTCACACTCTACAAAAGAGAACATCAAGTTTGAAGAAGCTATTGATAATGGATTGTTTCAACTTTAAATAGGTATCTCCTTGACCTTACTTTTATTGTTTTTCACCTTACATTTTAACTGTGGTTATTTATTCAATTTCATATTAACTCTACAGATGTAAATATTGACTGAGGAGGCTTTTTATCAAAAAAAATTAAGCTCTTGTTATCATTAAAGATGTTATAGGTATATATATTTACATTTATTTAAATACAATTATTTCATTTTTTTGAAAATGTGGGTTGACATCCATCCGAGGAAGCTCGCACTTCTCGGGACTGAAAATGTTAGGAAACTCACCCATCTATCTACTAATCCATTTCTCGTGTTGAGTTTTCTTAAATCAAAGATCTAGCACACTACGAAGGATGATTTCTCATTTTCCTTCCATATGATTTTTCATAGCCATCTAAAACACAAGAGGTAACTTAAACCCTATCATATGACATTTCTTGATTTTTTACAATTATGTTTAATTTATTTTTATATTTGCGAAATGCTTTGATATATTGTTTAAAATTTGTGGGATAAAATCACACAATCAAATTTTACAAAGAGAGGAAGATTTTTCCATATTAAGATGTTTATTTCATAACACATTCCAAATTTTATACAATTCATCATCCACGATCGTGCTTGAAGCTAAATCTACATCCACATAAAATTCATCATCATCCACATCTAATGTCATCATATCACTATCATAATCCTGACACTCCAATTATTATTAAAACAATTATTTATCTATTTTAAATGTGCGAAACGTCTTTTTCCTAACATATTCCAATTTTTTAAAAACAATTATCCATTATCATCATTCATCATCATCTATATCCATTCTAATGTCATCATATCATTACAAGTAGAGAGAAGAATATTTTGAGAACTTTTAAATGTCTCTATCGTACTACATTCCAAATTTTCTTAAAATAATTATCCATTATCATCATCTAGATTCCATGATCGTGCTTGAAGCTAAATCTACATCCACATACAATTCATGATAATCCATATCTATGATTCTATTCTAATGTCATCATCCACATCTAATGCAATCATCATTACAAGTAGAGAAGATTCTGAGAAGGTTTAAATTTTAAGAAACCTGATACAGAGTTTGAATTTTACAAGTAGAGAGAAGAAGATTTAACTCTTAGTATTAAGATGCATGTGTCATACCATATTCTATATTTTCTTAAAACAAATAATTAACCATTATCATAACACCATCACATTCAAATGAAACATAAACACCATATACAATCTAGAAATTCTATACATAATATATAGGAAGATATAAAATTAAAGATTATAAAGTATTTCAAATTTTCAAACGCCATCACATTCAAGTTTCAAATTTCAAATCCAGATAATAAATTTCAAATTCCATGACCATCACATTCAATGTTTCAAATTTTCAAATATAGATTATAAAGTATTTCAAACCCTCAATCAAGTTTCCACCCTCAATCATGAAATTTTTCAACCCTCAATTTTTGTACCCCCTTCCCCAATGGCTTCCACTCCTGTACTCCTTTCCCCAATGGCTTCTCCACATGTACCCATTTCCCCAATGGCTTGAATAATCCCGAACTAATGAGATCTTCTGCAGCACTATCTAGATTCTTTACAATTCTTTGTTCTTCCTTTGTTACATCTCCATGGGATAGAAAACTTGGATCTACAGCTTCCTTGGTTTTGAATAAAATTTCAAGGTTGAAGCCATGCTCTTTAATTATCTGCTTTAGTGTATTGTTTTGTTTGTTAACCAAAATAATATTTTCCTTCAAATTCTTCATTGCATGGATAAAATTTTCTTCAGCTTTCCAAGTGAACTTGGAAAACCTTTGCTTGACTCTTCAAATTTTCATATTTCAACTGCAAAAAAAAGTGATCTCAATTAAACATATTACTAAAATAAGAAAAGGTCAAATTAACAAAAAATATTGTTTCGAAGTGATAATACTTACAACTGCTCTATCTCTTTCGACATTTGTAATCGCTACCAGATCCTTATCCTTAGACCATTTATTAAAATATGTCTAGGCTTCAACACTAATATTTTCCAATTTTTTTAATGCTTTATCCAAAATGTTGTCTTTATAGTTGTTGTTATACGTGATAGTCCCACTTCTTACTTGGGTAAGTAAGGAATCCATCTTCGTAGGTTGATTCTAGACTGCAGCGTATAAACTATCCCTTTGCCAATAATTTTCAAAATGACTTATTATCTCATTGATTAGTACTTTTTCCCTTTTCTCCCATTCTATGAGCTGACTGATATGAGGTACAATAAACTCATCGACATGGGATTGACAATCATAACCAATTAAGTTCTCTAAAGGAAATGGTAGAAATTGTTCACCATTTGTATCTGAAGAAGATGATCTCGCTGGAGAGGTATGGGGATTTTGGGTTGATCATCAGCTGCTACTTGTTTCTGCCTTTGTGTGGCCTGATCCTATTTGTCATAAAATAAATAAATATTCAAATAAATAAATCTAAAGTTCAAAATGAAATGAAATTTGAATAAATTATGTTGAAATAGAAGTATACATGTTGGCCTTGAATCATCTCACATGTATTGAAAAATATTGTTGGGTCATTGCTATCAATGCCCAAGTAATCTTCATCTAAAGTTATATTATTTAAAATTGATATGCCCGTTGCGTTGGGAAAGCCACCGAGAGAGGGTTGGAATTCAAACGAGGAGGCAATGTTTAGTGTCCCACTAGGGGCTAGAGGAATTGGCATGCATTTACCAATGTTCTTTTTCCCGATCCTCTGGTTGGCATTTTGAATATTATTAGAGGAGGAGGGGTGTGCCACCGTTGTCTGTACAGAAGGCGAAGGACTGCAATGTGCTGAAAATTTCAAGAAAAATCATATGAAAAATTGTTAAACTATGCAAAAACTACGAAATTATATGAAGTACTATTCAAAACTTGTACTAAAGAAATAAAATAATACCTTGTTATTGAGGGGTAGATTTTGGGGTGCTTGAGGTGGCTGTGTTGGAGTAGTAATTGGTGGTTTTTGAGTTGTCTATTGCTGGGATTGTTGAGGTGGTTGTTGAGAAGAGACAATTACATGCGACTGAATTGAGTGAGTTGGTGAAGACGATTGACTTTGAGAAGTACGCGTATAGTCCAAAGTCCCTGCAATGTCAGCAACAGTCGATTGTATGTTAATTCAATATGGTAAAATTTAAATGGTAAATTGAAAATACAAAATGAGAATTTGTAAATAATAAATGTTAAGGTATTACTTCTCTGGCATTTAACGAATTCAAACGGTTGGTGGTTTAGAGATGAGTGAACTTCCATTTCAGATTGTGAATCTGCCGATACCTCAATGTGTTGTTGGCCTCTTCCTCTTGATGCCACCTTTTTTCGAGGAAGGGCCTCCAAAAATATTCTCTACAAATAGTAAATATTTAATCAGATTCAAGATGAACATCCTGTTAGTCTAATGTCGAAATACAAACTTTATAGTTTATACCGTTGTTCTTGAAATGGAATTGACAAATTTGTCAACGCCTCATCCATGCAAGTAGGAATTGGTTTGTCTTTTAAATTTAGAAGAGCCTCGTAATAAAGGCCAAGGAGATAGTTTGTGGAGTGAATGAATGGTTTTTTCGAAAGCGTTGCATTTGTAATGTCAATTTTTATTTTTTTGATAAAAATGTGCACCAATCAAATTTTTATTTCGATAGTTACAAGAATGTATGCAATATCCCAGTTTGGTATATCTATTTGGCAACCCTACAAAACTATTCTAGCTTGAAAGAAGGAAATCATAGTGGCAAGAAAGTGGTGTGCAATTCCTTGCATATCCACACCATGTTTGGATTTATTGACATGAGCTGCAAATTCCAAAAAAATGTTGGAATTAATATCAATTTGAATTATATCAAAATTAGAAACTAAATACCAAATGAAAATTGAAAACAGTTTACACTTACAATCAACATGGAACCCGAAAGTCAATTCCAGGTACTTCTTATCATCTTTGATGAGTGTTTCCTTCATTGTAACAATGGGTAAATTTTTGAATGGGAGGCTTGTTAACCGATGAATATTAGTTGGGTCGATACTGAATTGAAACATTCAACCATTGTCCATAGTAACAGTAAATAGACCATCCTCTGTATTATACGAGGATAGAAGGTAGTTCATAATGTCATGGTCTATTTCGAAATGGGGCATCCTAACGAGCCCACCAAAGTCACATGCATCGAGAAAATCCTTGTATTCCAAATTCATTTGTAAAATTTTCTGGATGTGGGGGCACAAAAGGTTCCTATAGAGTATCTTTCCCTTGGATAGGGCTTATGGGTTGACTAGATTTTCCTCTTTATTTTTGTCTTGGGCTTGGGCTGCACTTGTAGTTTCCATTGTAGTTGTCCTTAAGCTTGATTGTGCACTCACGAATTCTCAGTAAACAAGAAAATTTGGGAGCCAAAAAGTGTAAATGTGAAAATGACCGGTGGCAGGGTATTTATAGGACAAAATTAGGTTTTCGAAGCCTAAGAAACACGACAGAAAGTTTCTTGACACACGACATGAAACCTTCCTGTCGCGCGTCAACAAATTTTCTTAACACGCAATAGGAAGGTTTCATGTCGTGTGTTAAGAAACTTTGTTGATGCGTGATAGGAAGGTTTCCTGTCGCGCATCAAAAATATTGTTGACATAGAATAAGAAGGTTTCATGTCATGTGTCAACTATGTGTCAGTGTCTACAGTCTCTTTGCCTCAAAAAGATAGCGGGTGAAAATTCTATTCTAAAAAATGGAAAATTTACCTTTTAGTGAAACCAGTTCGTGGGATATTCACTGTATTTTCCACCTCCGATTACCAAGAGTTATCTTAAAATGAACCCTTCCTAAACCCTCAAACATAAACCCCTAACCCTAAACCCTACAAACTAAACCCTAACCCATAAATCCTAAACCCTCAATTCTCAACCATAAACCTTAAGCCCTCAACCCCGATCCGTAAACCCTAAACCATGAACCTTGACCCATAAACCCTAAACCCTCAATCCTTATCCCTAAACCCCGAACCCCGAACCTTAAGTCATAAACCCTAAACCATAAACCCTAAACCCTGAACCTTGAGCCCTAAACCCTAAACCCTAAATCCTAAACCCTCAACCCTTAACCCTGAGCCATAAACCCTAAACTCTAAACCCTAAACCATAAACACTAAACCATGAACCCTATGCCATGATCCTTATTTACCCTAAACCCTAAAATATGAACTACGAGCCTTGAACACTAAACCTTAAACCCTAAAATCTAAACCTTGAGTCGTAAACCTTGATCCCTAAATCCCAAACCTTGAGCCCTATACCTTAAACCCTAAATCATAAACCCTCACCCAAAGGAAAGTCCTAATAAGATCATTCAGTGTGTAGGGAATAGTGTCTAAGGTGATTGATCGACTCATTTAGTTTTGATGAGAGACTACTTCCTCTGAAGGCCTAAAAGGTATTTTTGGCCATTATGTAGCTAATTGAACACCATTCAGAACAAGCTAAAATTAGCTAGTCATGTCACCAAGGTATCAAGGACCATCATGTGTGAAGTATTAAGGCTTCATTTGTCTCCATAAGATACATATGAGAAAAAACATGTATGAGAATCATGAATTTGATTCCATAAAAGGATGATTTTAGAGCTAGGAAATGTGAGGGAATGATCTTTATATAGAGCACTATGTTTCTAATAATGAACAATCATCTGAGTTCACTTGATGGCAATTCACTTGGTACTATTCATAAAAACTCATTCAACACCTAGTAGTGTTATCACACCTTAAGGAGGAGGCACATTACAATCACCTCATTTTGGCCATAGGACAGGATTCCCATTTAGGAACAATCCTCTATCTACAAAGTGAGAATCTCTTTTTAGTAAGAAGTAGAAAAGCATCACAGAGTTGATTCATGGTCACTAAAGTGAATTATGGACCAAATTTAAAAATTGGTACCAATTCAAGTAGTGGTAGGGCCAAAATCTAATTTAGAAGGTTAAAAAACCTAAAAATGACTATATGCTTTCCCAAAACAAAGACCGACTACAATATATATGCCCTAAAGTTTTAGGTCCTTTGCTGAAATCCTGAAAATGAGTAAGTACTTGACCAAATTAGATTTTGAAAAACTATCTTCTAGATTATAACTATTGGAGCTACGGGACCACTTCCATCAGTGCAGAGTGACCCTAATTTCTTATATTTACTAAAATAAATTTAAAGTATAAGAAATAATAAAATAAATCTTATAAGGAAAAGCATGTACACATTTTGACTTCTTTAAAACGCGTCAATTATAGGTTCGGTAATTACTAAACCAAAAAAAAAAAATGTGAGCACATTTTAGCAAAACGTGTATGCGTTTCATTTGTTTTCGGGTTTTTGTCCACTTTTTATCCCCCAACTTCGTGCACTTACATTTTAGGATGCTCATACACTTCTTATTCATATCCCTCTCATGATAACATGCAACTTCTTGATCTTTCACACATGATGGTCCTACATGCCTTGGTAGCCTGAATAAATCATTTTTATTTGTTTCTCAAAGATATTTGGACAAAATGGAAGAGTCATGATATGATGATCATCAAATCACTCCTTGAGCCTCCCATTTCACCTTTGGACATGATGATCTCTTCTTAATCTCACAATTCACCTCCCTGACCAAGGATCCACCCGAGTAGAAGCATGTTTATGATGTCCTGGACACACTCTTTCTCAATTTCTCCTCGTGTAGATAGGTTTCCTACTCATGATAGAAGGATTGATCCCAAAATTAAACTTAGAGGAATGTCTAAGAATAAATTCTATGTTCTTGACATCCACACCGTACTAAAAACTACAATTCCACCTCAATCATGAGAAACATGATTTTCTATCGTGGGCTTATTTTTCATGCTCAAAGTTTCAATTTTTCATGTTATACATTTTTCATGACAATAGGCCCCTCACTTTTGTGCACGAGGAGAGTGTTCTTATATTTGGTTCTTGTGATAGATAACCTAAAAGTATCATTTCGTGTGATAAAAATACGTAATGATTTAAATAAGGTTGAGTGGATTATTTTGTTGATCTCTCCTAGCCTCCACTTTGATTTTCTTCATATGTTGTTGATGGGTGCTATAATATTAAATATCATGTCTAAGAAATTTAAGCCATGTGAAATTTGTCTCACATATAGGAGGGTGGGGGAAATAATGGAGAGAAGAGCTAGAGGTGATCCCACGGATGGAATATTTTTAGAAACATTTGGAGAAATGGGAGGGGGAGAAACTACATATGTCATAATAGGTGTCACGGGAGTAGAGGATCTAATCAAGGGAGCACGTTTTGGATCAAGAATTAGGTTTATAATCAAAGTAGTATGGTTATAGATAATAAGAAAATACAAAGTGAGTCATGTTCACCATTTGAGTGGCTAGAGATGGTTAACCTGCATCTTCAAGATCATAAACATGTTTTCAAATCCTTGGAATAGTTAACCTATATGATCCAGTGATTCTTCATTGGTTAGTTTTCTTTGTCCTTCAACTCATCACTCAACCTATAGCTAAATTACATACTTTACTTATAGTCCTCATGAACATGATTCTTCACTTAACCAAGTCATATATTTTTTTAAATACGATAAGCATGTCACTCCGTATGTATCAGGTGTGGCCCATATTCAAATCTCAACTTGTAGTTTAGTATTCATAGTAATGTATTCTTATCTTTATAGATGAATTAAGAAATCATAATTCTAACTTTGAATGAGCAAAATTCTTAGGAAATCTCTAGAAAGAATCTATTATGAGCTCTGGACTACAGACATTGGGTCAAATGAGTAATTCTTAGCTCCAAATGACCAACACTACTCTAAGATTCGGGCCATTTATATTCCTAGCTCCAGATGACAAACATTTTGACCAAGCTCCAGATGAGCTACACTATGAGCTCCAAGAAGAAAAGCATTGTGGCTAAGCTCTATACCAACTCTAAAACAAGCTCCAAATGGTGAGATTTATAACTAGCTCGGCTCCAAACGGCAGACGATGAATGTTTGACATCAATGACAATCAATTCTACCATAAAATTATCTTGTTATTTTTGCTAGCTTCCTTTGACATCAATGAAAATTATTCCAACAACTTGTATGTGTTTTGATTTGTTATGTGTTATAAGGCATTTCATAAGTCCATATATTCGAGCAACTATTGTTACCTTTGGGATTTGTGAGGTTTATAAAATATAATTTTGACACATCTAAAACTCATACAAATGTCAATAACCAATCAAGAAGGCCCCAAAACCTAAACAATAACTATATTCTTTCCCAAAAAGAGATATCAATTGTTGAATATAAACCCTAAAAGATTTAGGTTGAATGTTGAAATCTGAAAAATACCTATGAATTGACCAAATTAGAATATGAAAAAATATTTTCTAAATAATGACTTGTGGTGCTTTGACACTAGTTTCATAAGTCTGCAAAGTGATTAACTCGAAAGTGGAACTAAAGTAATGAAATTATAGTCACTAGTTAATCTAATTAGGAGGACTAAAACATTGTATAAATGAAATAAAACAATATGGAATAATAGTAAATAATTATACTAAGTGAAATGAAACCCTAAATATGCAAGAAAAGGAAGAGGGTAGCTTAGCTAATTTGAAAAACTGTTGTAGGTTGTCATTGGGTATGAGACTAAAATATGGAAGTGCAGACGACCACTCTGAAGTCCCGAGAATGTCGGATCTAGAAGATATGAACTAACTGGGGCACCTCATAAGGTACTGGGGTGCCCTGGTCTACAGGTTAGGTGCCCTAGTCTTTGTGAATTCCCAAAATTTGAATTCTTTATGGTCATAAAGTTATCCAAAGTAATGTCTTTCTGTTGCACTATATTTTTTCAGGTTACGTCAGGTGAGTTAAATAATTACATGATGACCTGCAAGAAGAATGGAAGTATCAAACCCTAAGAAAAACAAAGATGCATAATGAATGGGTTGGAATGACCTCAGCTGCCAAACTAGTGGTGTTATCGCTAAGTGTTGCACTACATTTTGGAACCAGATGTATTTTTGGTGAGTGTGTGTATGGCGTGCCCTTGGTGCTCTTGTTCTAGTCACACTTTGTCAAGTAGTGAGTAATAGTAACTATAGAAAATGTAGTAGCATGTGTGCATGGAATAGAATAGAATCCCCCCCTATGTTGTGTGTGTTGAAGCAGATCTCCTAGCCTTTATGCATGACATTATGTGGATGTAAGTGATGCAATGGATGCAACTCTAGCTAGAGTTATAGTAGTATGTGATGCTAGGACCCTCATTATGGTCTTATAACTTTATATTTATAGGGTTCTTAAGCTTAATTTCGTAATTAACCCTAACATGTTTGAATGGGAAAAGGATAAGGATGAAAAATAGCTAGAAAGGCCCCAAAAGAAGTGGGAAAGAGGACCATGGATCGGGGCACCCAAGGTGGGACTAGGGTGCCCCAAAGATCAAGCTTGGGTGCCCTGATTTTGGGCTAGAATGATGGGTCACTTGCGAAATGGATGGATAAGTGCAAGAAAATATGCGGGAATGATGAAATAAAATATAAAATAAAGGTGGTTAAAACATGGGATTAATTTGTACTTTATTTACTTGAGAACCTTCTAAATAGTAGTATAAGACTAGGCTAAATAATGCCTAAAGTGCATGATTTTGTGTCTACATTTTTCCCACTTTATGTTGGTGAGCGAGAACGCTCAGTAACATAAAGTAAATAGAGATGCATACCTAATATCCATGTAGAGTGTAGAAGAAGACGTGTCAATGAACTAGACTCAAGCATGGAATGACAAAAAAAAAAAATGTGGAGGAGTGTGGATTCTAAAGATGAAAAATGCACATAAAAAGTGATGAGAGTGAACCTAGGGTGGAACATATGTGTAGTTGTTGTTGTGTGTAGTGTACCTACATGGTTAGTAAAGGCAAGTGTCTCATGTAGTGGTGTGTTTTCATTGTCATTGTTGTTGTTTTTTCCCCTAATTTGACTGCTTGTTTCTCATACGGCGGACCTGCAAGGAGAAAACAATCAAGTAGTCAAATATGTATGTATGTAAAAACATTGTGTAAAATATGCATGTGTAAAATGCGTGAAAGGAAAAATGTAAATAAAACATGTGCACCACAGATCCATGTTGAGAAAAGGGTGTAGAAGGATATCTTGTACTGTCCCAAGTTTTTTGGGCGATCTCATGCCACCCTGGATAAAGAAGCATAAGGAGGAAATGCGTTTTATCCTCTAACCTTTAACCACTTCTATTGAAATGTGTGAAGATATATTTGTACCGTCCTAGTTTTTTGGTGATCCGATGCCACTGGACGGAGTAGTGTAGAGAGGCACACCCATTGTAAACCCCAATCCTATAACTGCTCTCCATGGAATTGATGAAGGACACCATGTCCTATAGAGGCCGTTGTGTATGGAGTTTGTAGACTAGTCTAAACTCACTCGTTGTATGTGAACTAGTGTAAATACGTTGTGTTAGTAGAAACTCTCAATGATGCCCCCCTCTTTGGGGGTGCATGCAACGTTGCTGAAAAAGGAGAATGTGGCCTCAAAAGGACCAACCGCACTCGACCTTTAGAACTTTTCCCTATAGGGGGAAAGGGAAAATGCTTGGTAGATACCAAGGCACACACAAAAGCAGATGGATAGCCAAAACAAGTGTTACTCCAAAAACATATGTATGTAAGAAGATAAGTGTAAAATACGCAGACAATGTAGTAACAAACAAGTAGTCATGGAAACATGTAATCTTGCAAAACAAGTGTTACACATGGAACACCCGTTATCATGTTAGATCGATAACCAATATGTCAAAACATGTATGGATAAGTAGTATAAGATGTTAAGTACAAAATGAAACAATAACACCTGGATAAGATGAATGTGGATTCCCTTAACGACCAATATAGGAAGTGTAGAAGGTGAGCATCCATGCCACATGTAGAATCCTATATCTATGATCACATTAAACAAAAGGCATGAACGTACATGGGAAGATGATAATAACATATAAGAAAGCATTCTAACATATGTAATAAAGTGAGCATGCAAAACACTAGCAATAAAAAGTAAATTCCCCCAAGACAATGTAGTATACTGTGGATGGATGGAATGGAATGCAAGATGGAATAATAGGAGCAATGTGCCCCCCATGTGGATGGAAGTGTATGCAACAAGGTTCATTTTATTTGTCCCCTCAGTAGTCAAGAATGAACCGTAAATGAGAGTGTGTCATCGGGAAATGGTCGAGTAGTGTTGGTTGTATCTAGCGCACTGTGATGAGTGTGTATATGTAATGGTGATGAAATGTGACATGTGGAAAGATGTGCATGAACCCTATAGCCGAAGTGTATATCATGACTTTTTGAATGGAGGAGTGATGATTTATCCCTAAGTATATATCACTATAGAATGAGTGGATGGGGATGAGACATGGAAATATGTGTGTGGACCCTATAGCCTAAGCGTATACCACGACTTGTTGAATGTATGAGTGATGATTTATCCCTAAGCGTATATCACTATAAGATGAAAGGATGAAGATGGGTGACAATGTAGCCTAAATCGTATGTCATTATGGGATGAATAAGAAGGGAGTGGTGATGTACCCTAAGGTATATACCACTACAAGGTGATAAGAAGGGGGGTGGTGATTTAGCCTAAAGTGTATACCACTACAAGATGAGAATGTAGGTGACAATTTAACCTAAGGTGTATGTCACTAACGCTGGAAATGTCTTGTGAGAAATATATTGTAGGAGGGAATGTCGCATGATGAATGTAAGGTCCATTTGATTGGTAAACCATCGACATTTGAGTATGGAGCGAGGAATTAAATTGCATCATATGGTAGTGATTGTAGGGTGTAGAAGAAAATGTAACATAAACGACTAAGTGATGAATATGGGACATAAATGCGTGGTGAGGGTAGTGCCATATAGGATGTGTAGCGTGTGTAGGATATGTAATGTGTAAAATGAAATAATAGGTGTATATAAAAATGGAATACGTAAGGATGATAAGTAGGACTAGATACATGTGTAATGGAATCTAGTGTAGCGTGTAGAATATATAGGATGTATGAATGCGTCGGGGGAATTATGAACTAGAGAAAATGTAGTGTGTGTAAATGATGTAAGATGTGGTGGTAGGTGTAGAGAGAAAATATAATATGTAGTAAGAAAATGTAAATATAGACCCATATATAATGTAACCTAGCGTAAATGTAGAATGTAGGATAGAGATGCAAAACTAGACGTCGACGATATGACAACTAGTGTAACGTGTATGATATAGATGATGTATAAATGACTAAGAGATGAGGAATGTATAGGATAATGTAGGGTATAGAATAAGTGTAGAATGGATTATGTAGGATGCGTGATGCATGTGATATAATAAATGTGTAGAACCTAGAGTGTAGTGTGTGGAGTTCAATGTAATGATAATCCCTCAACAGTCATGTGTGAACCGAAGCACAAGAGTGTGTCATCAAGTAATGATGGTGCTATGATGCGTAATGAATATGCCTATGTGAAAATGTGAAGAGGGTAGATGCTAGGTGAGGGGGATGTGTGATTGTTATGCCCCCCAAGTATGCATGTGATGAATGTCTCATCAAGAGACACTAAGCGAGATCAACATATGGAATAATTTCCTTAAAAAAAGTGATGGGATGTGAGAGAGGGGTGTGACTATCACATGGTCATCATCATAGTAAACGTCATCTACATCCCAATTATAAACATATGTAGGATATATGGTGGATGTTGGAATTATGCTTAACTTTATGCGGTGATTTATGTGTATGACGTGGTGACATTGTAGATATCTTTAATGGAGAAGAAGTGAGCTCATACTTAAGACGAGGTGGTTGAGATCGACTTGGTAATAGAATGATTTATGAATAAGTGGATGTGATCTACAAAAACCTTGAGAAGTGATGCGTTGTTTTGATTTGATAATGTTGTAGAGGATGGGGTAGGAGGAGGTGGTGAAATAATTGTAGTAGGTGGTTAACATGGTGATACCGTAGGTGATTGCTTAGGTGGATCATGACAATATGAAGGAGTAACCTTAGGAACCCATGCGGATGTAACCTTGGTAATAGGATGTTTTATATTAAATGAAATAAGACCTTGATGCTTAAGACTTTCGATTATGCAATGCAAAGTATGGAAATAATTTTCATGATGTCCATTAATGCGATGATAATTGCAGTATGGTTGACCGTGATATTTTGTTAACCGA
This sequence comes from Taxus wallichiana var. yunnanensis, assembly GCA_018340775.1. NCBI lineage: Eukaryota > Viridiplantae > Streptophyta > Pinopsida > Cupressales > Taxaceae > Taxus > Taxus wallichiana. The sequence goes on from CM031244.1 coordinate 554,093, forward strand.
TAAGGAAAAAAGTAATGAGTAGGTGATAGGGTTATTAATTTATGACTCAAGAGCTGACTAAGAATGTCATGTGGCGTATTATGTTGAAATATGATAGGCTCGGGTAATTGCATGTCTTGGGGTTTGGCTAGATGACATGTAGTGGTCATAGATTGCAAATAATATGGAGAAGGATCACAAACATGCAATTGAGAAGCATCCTTAAGCTGTTGAATTTCAGATCTAAGGGATTTAATGGTTGATTCCATAGATTGTATAGATGATGTATGTGATTGTGAGGCATCCTTAAGTTGTTGCATTTCAGATGTAAGGGATGTGATGGTTGATTCCATAGATGACATAGAGGATGTATGCGATTGTGAAGCATCCTTAAGCTGTAGATTTTTGGATCTAAGGGATGTAATGGCCGCTAATTTATCATGTAAGGCTTGAATTGAGTCTAATAGTGGTTGATTAGATGGAGGCTCATTAAGACTAGGGTCAAAAAAGAAACAATGAAGCATAACACTTAATTCGTGTGGTGGCGTATTGTCATCAAAATATGTGGTGTTTAGGGATTTTTGGAAAATAGCCTGGCAAGTGGGATATCTCTTAAGTAAATAAGATAAAGAGGCTTGACCCATGATAGAAGAAGAATAAGGATCCTAAGCATGAAAGACATCGGGTTCACCAAAATGATTAACTGAAAATGGAACTAAACTAATGAAAGTATAGTCACTAGTTAATCTAATTAGGAGGACTAAAACGTTGTATAAATGAACTAAAATAGTATGGAATAATAGTAAATAATTATACCAAGTGAAATGAAAACATGAATATGCAATAAAAGGAAGAGATATAGCTTACGATTGGGAGAAAATGTTGCGAGTTGTTGTAGGTCCGAGAATAAAATCTGGAAGTGCGTACCACCACTCAAAAGTCTTGCGAAGGCCGGATCTGGAAGATTTGAGCTAATTGAGGTGCTTGGGAAGGTACTGGGGTGCCCTGGTCTTTAGGTTAGGCTCCCTGGTCTTTCTAAATTCCCAAAATTTGAATTTTGTATGGTCGTAAAGTGATCTCGAAGTAATGCATGTTTGTCACCTTTGGATTTTCTCGGGTTGCGTTAGGTGAGTTGAATAATTAGATGATGGCCTGTAAGAAGAAAGGAAGTATTAAACCCTAAGAAAAATAAAGATGTAAAATGAATGGGTCGGACTGACCTCACCACCAAACTAGTGGTCTTATCACTGAGTGTTGCACTACATTTCGGACCCAAATGTAGTTTTAGTGAGTGTGTGCATGTCATGCCCTAGGTGCTCTTATGTCACCAGTCGCACTTTGTGAAGTAGTGAGCAATAGTAACTATAGAAAATGTAGTAGCATGTGTGCATGGAATAGAATAGAATCCCTCCCCCTATGTTGTGTGTGTTGATGCAAATCTCCTAGCCTTGATGCATGACACTATGTGGATGCAAGTGATGCAATAGATGCAACTCTAGTTAAAGTGATAGTAGTATGTGATGCTAGAACCCTCATTATGGTCTTATAACTTTATATTTATAGGGTTCTCAAGCTTAATTTCGTAATTAACCCCGGACATGGCTGATGGGAAAAGGATAAGGATGAAAAATGGCTAGAAAGGCCCTAAAAAGAAGCGGGAAAGAGGAACATGGATTAGGGCACCCAAGGTGGGACCAGAGCACCCCGAGGTGCCCCAGGATAAGCCTGAGCACCCTAATTTCATGATAGAATGACAGGGCAATTGCAAAATGGATGGATAAGTGCAAGAAAATATGTGGGAATGATGAAATAAAATATAAAATAAAGGTGGCCAAAAGGTGGGATTAATTAGTACTTTATTCACTTGAGAACCTTCTAAATAGTAGTATAAGACCGGGCTAAATAATGCCTAAAGTGCATGATTTTGTGTCTACACGAGTGAACCTACTTTGTTATATTTATTAAAATAAATTTATAGTATAAGATTTTCATTTATTAATATTAATAAGTGCAAATCTTATATGTAAACATTTTTTTGTAGAGATATAGCTCTCAAAAGCACATATATAACATTACTAACAAGAACGCGGGCACATTATAACACGCTCGCGTTTACCTTCTATGTATTTGAAATCCCCAATCCATATGTTTGGATTTTCCTAGGATATCCAAACTTAAGGTTTGACCGTATAATCCATGAATAAATCTGTGTTTACAAAAATATCAATCTCATGTGTACACCTTGTTTCTCATGTGTTATAAAATAATATTCCAAAAAATTATATTGTGATGTCAAACTCGGTTTTACCTTTGTGACAATATACTTCTTTCTAAAATTTGATTAGTTTAAGACTTTCATCCTTAATTTCTTTTACTAGTGCCTTCTTTTCTTGCCAAAACGTATATATACTTTTTTTTTACGCAATTTATTATTTTTTCGTCTAATTTTTTTCTTAAAAAGATGTGATCTAAACTTCATTATACACGCATTAAAAAAAAACCAAAAATTGACTATTTTTCTTAAAATTATGGGAATGTACACACAAAGATTTCATTTTTGGGATGTGTTCACTTTGAAAATTAGTAAAATTTTATATATTTGTCCAAAAATTATGAAAACTTAGTGGAACCTTATACATGGTTATCTTTTTGGCATAAAAATAGACACACTTTGTGTGCACACCACATTTGAATTTCTTAATCTCCACCGTTGTAAAAAAATATATGCATGCCAAATTATTAGTTGAAGTTCGGGTTTTGCTGATTTTCAAGGAACTTTTGGTCCCCCATTCTATGCACTTACCCAATTAATTAATATGCTTTTATAGGGCGAGAAAAATTAAATTAAAGTGCCAAAGTATCATATGCACACTTTCCACTTGCACCAAGTTTCAATATAGAAATCATGTCATACCTATATCTTCATTTGCTAGTTAAGGTCAAAAGTGTCTCTCTCTCACACACAGAGGATAATTTATAAATAAATGTTTAAGAGGGTCGAATGTGGATGGAATTAAGTATAATTAGTTATAACTAGTTTTAAAAAGCTACAAACAAAAAAAGACAGAAATTTAGCTGCACAAAGACTATATAGCCAAGATACTATGTTTTTGCTTTACTCAAACCGACATCAAATTTAAGGTTTAAATTACCTTATTAAGGCGTACATCATATTTTAAGTTGTGATAAACATTAAGAGACCCCACCACCACCCTCGGTTACAGTATTTTTGCGTAGTATAAGTCAAAATTGAAACATGTTCCGTATGACATTTGAGTCATATGATGCGCCTCAGCTATTGGATTATTCGGATTTTTATGGTTTTTGCAGGAAATGTATTCATCAAGGTCAATTTTGGTGTGTGTTATCCCCAAACTCACAGATTTCAGAAAAACATTAAACAATATAAATGTGTATGGGAATCGTTGAAGAAGATAACTAGAGGCTGTGAAAATCTTGTTCAAAATTGTATTTGTATCTTTATTGGCACAAGCTACGACATTGGGACATGTGTGAATTTTTCGTTTATTGATATTCTTATCACAAAATTTATTGATATTTTAATGTTTTTATTCATGTATTTTTAAAAATATATGTACATTTAATGATGGAATTTTTAAAATACAAAAAAATTATATTTGATGCATATGTTTAATTTTTTATATTTTTGGTTAGTAAATTATTGGCAAAAAAATTGATTTTCATTTTTTTATACAAATAAGTATTATTGTAGGCAATTTGAAACAAAATATGGAAAAATTTGTTACTCAAAATTTATAGTGTAGAGTTATATGTTATACAATTTCTGCATTTTGTTTTAGGTGAGAGGCTTTCAAAAGTAATTTTTGTTGCATCTATAATCACATTGTCTTCAATTTACTTTTATTTCCTTGAAAAATTCTAATAAATTGAATTATGAAATAAAACAATCATTAATATGTGTAATGCACATAACAAACAATTAAAAGAAGAAGACACATTTATTAGAGAAGATATCTATTTGTAAAAACAGAAGGGGAAATGACCGCATAACTGCCATAATTCAATAGTTCTAGGCTTTGACTCGGGAATATGTGCTCTCAACTCAAAATTTCTCTCATTCGCATTTTCTTTGTTCTTTGCTAATTTGCAACTCAAACTTCTTGCGTTCGGGTTCAAGTGTCATCCATTATACTCACAACATACCATTACAAGTTCATCTTCAACATACAAATGTTTGCATCTAATTTGAGCTCATATGCTCGTGTCATTAAAATAGATGGGTTCGGCTTCATGTACCCATGCCACCACTTTGTTACTGGTATATGAACCCAATTACATTCATCATTTAAATACAACTTAGGTGCCTTTATTAACACCTATAGTCTTTCTTAGTGCTCGACCTCTTCACAATGCCATTACCATCTCTATTTGCAGCGATCACCTTTACGCACACCATTATCTACTTCTATAAGGGCTTCTACATTTTAGGGCTTCCTATAATTTCAAGCAATTCTTCTTGAATTTTCAAAACTACCTCTAACTAAATGACCGTGAAGTGCCCTAAATATTTCTTAAACATGTCGAGGTATGAAGTGGAGGAATAGTGATGGTTTTTCTTTGGATCATTCTATGATTCAAAAAATGTTATTTTGTCTTAAAATATCCGCTTTAAAGTTTGTGCATTGGTTCTACATATATGCCATGAATTGTAGGGGCAACAATATTGTTTGGGGTGGTGTTATTGTGCCACAACATTAATATGTGTTGCACCACATCTTTATTTAATTTAGATAACTACATATACGTTCTAAATTCATGGAAATTGAAATACTTTTTCTTAGTATGGTTACACACATTTATGAACTCATCTTGGTTGGAGTATATATTAGGATTTCTTTCTTTAACAAAAAATAAGAGACGAGAACATGATAAATAAATATATATAGTGACCAAACCTTTTATTTATCATGTTCTCTTCTCTTATTTTTCTTTAAAAGAAAGAAATCCTAACATATAGATACACATATAAGAAAACATAATAAGAAGAAAATTAGTTAATAAGAAAACATAATAAGGAGAAAATTAATTCAAATATATTATATAATTTAGTTAGAGACACACCAGTCTTATTATCAAGTCTATAATCATTATCAAAGGGAACATGATATTTTGATCTAGTAAGGTGTATAAAATAAATTGGACCTAACTAGAAATAAATATTCAACATGGATATACAATGAATATGTAAGGAACCTCACATATGGTTAGCAATATTAACCAATCAATTGAATTATTCATAATAAAACTATGAATTTAAAAGAACAAATAATTTGAAAAAATTATTAGCATCCTTGCATTGTAATACATGTTAAATTGATAATTCTATAATAGAGTATGGTCATCCATCAAAGTATAGTGTATATTTTTGTCATATTTTGCTTTTGCAAGTGACCTCATAAAAAGAAATGCAAAATGTGAAAGCATGGATGGAATGCAAAGTGTTTAATACAAAATGCCTCTAAGATCCAAAGAAATTAAAAGCATTAGTTTCTTAATATTTTTGTTTTGAATTAAAAAAATATGTTATTTATTATCTTCCTTTAAATGTACTCTTGTGGCATATTCTTAGTTCATGAAATTTGAGCATGTATCTAAAATAAAAATAATGTGCAAGCCCAAATTTGAGATGGTTGATTAGGATTGCAAATAAATTCATTTATGATCAATATCAATAAGTCTATGATTTTTTCTTTCTTATTCATTTTAAACCAACTAGGCTATGCATATCGGCCTTCCACAAGCATCTATAGATGATGTTTCTAGTTTATAATAATGTATTGTCTTGACTAACTATCATATATGAATTTTTGGTATATTTTTACACTATGAGACATTCTACATTGAGTTGTGGCAAGTTTGTAACGCTTCCTAAATAAACAATTAATTTTGATCTTAAATTTAACATCGATTCACCATCATTTAGGGGGAAAAATTCTTTCTTCTTCATGAGAAGTCAATTGAAAATAATAATAATAATAATAATAATTTGGCCATATGATGGAGTTTGGGGTCTCCCATTTTTTTAATACCGAAATATTTTTTAACCCTAACATATAATTGACACCATTTATCACTAGATAACACTTTTTTAACATAAATTTATATATTTTTTAGAGAAGGTAAATAAAGTTTGGTTTTGAAGGGACCAAAAAACCCTTTATAAAGAGAGAAGCAAGGTCACAAATGCTAACCAAAAGAAAGCAAAGGGATCCATGTCAAACAAGTTTGACAAGAAGGCATCTCCAAAACAAGGCCATACCAAGTAAGGGACTTTAACAATTTAATATGTCATTTTTAAAGTAGTACAAAAACAAATGCCATGGCAAGGATTAAAAATAGATCATCACAAAAAAATGCCAAAAGTTCACCAAAGGTATGCCTTCATTTCGCCCTTGTGGTAAGCGCCTTTCTTGTGAGTCCCGGTACTCGAACCACTATCTTTTGATCCTATAAATTATATGATCACCCTTTTAGGCCTTTTTTTGATGTTGTCTTTGACCTCGATGTCCATAGTATGTTCGTTGTCCGATCTACTCAACACGAGCCGCATGTTCTGCCGACCTCCCTCAACCTTAAAGCAACTTGATCTTGTAAGATTGGGATCATGTAATGTCCCCTTTTTCAAATAAAAATTAATTAATTAAGGTTGGTACCCTTTAATCCATTCCCCTTGGATTAAAGGAAAATAAATTAGGGGAAATTCGATTTGCACATGTGGATTTAAAAATTAAAATATATCTTTATTTGTGCAAGTCAAAAAATAAGAATAGAAGGAAGAAATCGATTTACCTTAGGCAAATTAATGATCTTTGGAGGTAAATTAATTAATAAAAGCAAGTCACATTTTTTGGAGAATGGCTTATTATTTCTATGGGCACATTTATCTATAATTTCAGCATGGGTTGATTCCTTTTGGGGATCAAGTTTAATATTAAATTCTCCTTTGTATTTTGATTTTAAAATCTTTCCTTAAGGACTTAACTTTTACCTTGGAGTTGACTTTTAGGCTATTTCAAATTGAAGGCTCTCATCTCTAGACTTTGGCACCAAAAATGGAGAAGGAAATTTGGAGATTGAGCAAGGAAAATCTATAAAAGAAGATGATGGATGCCTCTTTTTGCATGTTGACAATTATTATAACTTATCTTCATGCTTGAAGAGGGATGAATGCCCACTAGCGATCAATAACAAAAGGTGTTCATCAACACCACCCATTGTGAAGTGTGTGTTCCTTCGTGAGCTATGAATTAAAGAGGCTTGCTTTAATTTAACTGCCCATGTGAAGTCACCATTATTGTGAGAGTGAGAGCTTGCTTGTGAAGGGTTTTTGAGCTATCTTTTTGATAAATAAATTTAGAAATTACTATTGGTTTCTTATGGTGTAAAATGACTTGTTTGGAGGAGGTTTGTGGCACTTTTGAGTGGTCTTTAAAAAGAATTTAAATCTGAATTGTTCTTGCTAATTTTTCTAATACAAATGCTCTTTATTTGATGATATTTTGGGTTCTTAACATCATTGGAATTTACTCTAAGGAAATATACTTGTCGAGGAGTTTTATATCACTTTCTGGAGGGTTTTGAAGGATTTATAATATGTTGTTATATAATAATTATTGTAGATCTGAAAGTGGTAATTTTGAGTGTTGGGAAGTTAAGGATAAGGCTGGAAATTATTTAATATTTTCCCTTAACCCTAGTGATTGGTTTTGTAGTTTGGTGGGAATATTTGAGTGGGTTTTATGTTCATAAAAATTTAGTTTGATATATCATTTGAAAGCTCATAATTTCTTCTTCATTGTGCAATTTATTTCATGCAAAAATTCCAAGTATTGCATGAGATATTAATTTTTGAAGATTACAACTATTTTCAGCATCTATAATTTATTTTACTATTGTTGCAATTAAATTGGTTAAAGAAGTGTTTACTCCACTAGTTAGCCCATCTAAACCCTTACTTTGGCTCACTCCAACCCCATTTGAGTTGTATTGAAGTCGACATTGGGTTAGTTGAGGTGAACCTAGAAGGGTTTCTCTTCTAAGTTTGCTTCTTTGCAAGTAGTTTAATAAATTTTAATTAATATCCCAAAAGGGGATATTACACTGGTATCAAAGCTTTCCTTCCTCTTTTTGTGTGGTTATTTTTGTGGATGCAGGGAAAGAAATAATTTCAGTTTTGCAAAAAGGATGAATAAGGGAAATATGGATGATGGGGATTTCACAGAGGATCATGTAAGGTTCCTACAAGAGCTCATGCAAGGTTGTGGGTTAGAGCTTCAAAAAACCATGAGTGAACAAATGACCAAGCTCATCATGGAAGCGTTGGGAAATGGAAAACACCAAACTCCAATGGAGAAGGGATTTCCCGTAGTGGGGAAAGGAATTCAACACAACCCCCTCCTAAGTTCTTCAAGAGCACCTTCCTTCCTGAGGAGAATCATAGAGAATTTGAAACACCATCGATGGTAGAGGCCATTGAGGCATGTAACAAGGAGTACAATACCTTGCATCCGGCCACACAGTCCATACTTAATTTTGATGAGTTTTGTGCTTTGGAGATGGGAAACAAGACCAAGAGAACCCATAAGCAACCCCATATGGATTTTCAACAAATATTGGGCAAGTTCTCTCTCCCAAGCTTTGATAGAACTAACAAGAAAATGGTAAGAGCTTGGTTTCAAAAGATGGAGACCTATTTCTCCCTCAATCCCATGTAAGAAGAAAATGCCCTCAAATTTGTTACTCTTCACCTTGAAGGCATGGCACATGAGTGGTGGTTCCATGGTATGCACACCTAAGGACATGACTTTATCCACACAATGGAATAATTTAGCCAAAGGATCATGGAGAGGTTTGATAGGAAGGATCCAGAGATTCATTTTCGAGAGTTGGCTCAACTGAAACAATTGAGTAGTGTTGAGGAGTATGTGGCGGATTTTCAAAGGATTGCAGTAATGGTGTCGGATGTTAGTGAGAAAAGGTTGATAGTCCTCTTTACTGAAGGTTTGATGGAACCTCTAAAAGGTTTGGTAAGAGCTTTTAACCCTATGTCTTTGCAAGATTGTATTACTAAATCTCTAGATTTAGAATGTGCAGCTTATAGAGGGGATTATGGGCCAAAAGGGCAGCGTTCTAATGTTTCACAACCACTGTCCAAAATTGGATTTGAAGGACAACCAAGGTCTGATTTACAACAGCCCACAAAAGTGCAAGGAGGGAAGCCCCTTGGGTCATCAAAAGAGGCCCCAAAGAGGCCCAATCAACCCTATGTGCCACCACATAGAAATCAGCCCCAAAATAATTCACAAAAGGATGAAAGGGATGAGCTAAGAAGAAGAGGTTTGTGTTTTGATTGCAAGGCCCCATGGGTAAGATGTCATAACTGTAAAGGTAAAGGGAAAATCTATTTCATTGAGGTAGTAGATTCAGATTTTGATTTAGTTTCAGATTTTGATGATGCTAATGATGTGGTAAATAAGATTGGTGATGAGCATGTGCAAGAGAAATAAGAAGAAGAAGAATTTGGAGGTACATTGGCAGCCCTTTCCGGCACTCCTAAGTATCTTCCTTTTCAGGTGGAAGGTATGTTATGTAAGCAAAAGGTAATTATTCTAATTGATAGTGGAGCCACCCACAATTTTACTAGTGTAAGGTTGGTGACAAGGCTTGGCTTATGTGATGAGGTCTTTCAAGGATTTAGTGTTACCATAGCTGATGGGTTTATTTTATCATGCACTAGAAGGATTTCCAAGCTTTCCATTTCCATAGGAGACTATGAGCTTATTGATGATTTCTATATGATTAACATGGAAGATATGGATCTTGTGTTAGGAGTGCAATGGTTGCATTCTTTGGGGGATTTTACCCTCAATTATAAGGACTTGTTGTTTAAATTCATAATGGGAGACAAGAACATCATTTTCCAAGGTATGACAAGACACTCTACTCTTTGTAATCATCCTCCAAGGAAAGTGGAAATCTATTCCATGTCTTTTATATCAACTGATTGGAAGGATTTAATCACTCTTGAATATGCAGAAAATCATTTTTCTAATGATGTGAATGAAGGGTTGATTGTTGATGAAAGGTACAAGGTGGTAGAAGGTCTCATACTCTACAAATGGAGGGTGTATTTGACCCCAAAATCAGAAGTAAAAAATATGATTTTAAAATATGCGGATGACGCTCCTACGAGTGGACACTAAGGATATTTCAAGACCTACAAATTGGTAAGGTAAATGTTTACTTAGAAAGGTATTAAAGGAGATGTCCTTAAGCATGTTAGAGAATGTGTTTTTATCTAAAGAATAAGAATGAGCATGGTTTTCCATCTTGTCTTTTGCAGCCCCTACCTATTCCTTCTCAAAAATGGGAAAGTGTGTCCATGGATTTTGTTACCGGGTTGCCAAATGTTAATGGTAAGACTTTCATGTATGTAGTAGTGGATAGACTTACTAAGTATGCTCATTTTTATCCACTTCCTACTAAATTTGATGGCCCTATGATTGCTGATTTGTATTTCAAAGAAATTTTTAAACTACATGGTGTGCCTAAGAATATTGTGAGTGATAGGGACAACAGATTTATGAGTCTCTTTTGGCAAGAATTATTTCGGTTAGTTGGGACTGAACTCACTCCAAGTACTAGCTATCACCCACAAACAGATGGGCAAACTGAAATAGTGAATAAATGGGTTGAGGGATACTTGAGATATTATGTTTCAGAGAACCATTTGCTTGAGTAAAATGGTTGCATCTAGCTGAGTTTTGGTATAATACTACACATCATATGTCCATTGGAATGTCTCCTTTTAAGGCTTTGTATGGTTATGATGCTAATTCTTTTATGGATGTAATGATGACAGATAGTAGAGTGCCTAGTGCACAAGAGTTGGTGCAACAAAGTGTGGACATTATGAAGGCTCTTAAAGAAAATTTGCACCAAGCCCAAAAATAGACAAAAATTGTATGCAGATAAGCATAGGAGTGAGAGAGATTTTGAAGTGGATGATTGGGTGTTTCTTAGATTACATCCCTATAGGAAATCTACACTCAAGCAAAGTGGCAAGGAAAAGTTGAAGCCACGTTTTTATGGGCCCTACAAGGTTACTAAAAGAATTGGTAAGATGGCCTATGAATTGGACCTACCCGGAAATGGTAAGATTCATAATGTTTTTCATGTTTCTTGCATTAAAAAGGCACTTGGGCAAAATGTTGTTCCTTCTTTAGAGTTACCCCCTTTAGATGAAGAAGGAAAATTGATTTTAATTCTGGAATCCATCATTGATACAAGGGAAAGGAATTTAATGAGACGTGTTATCAAGGAGTATTTGGTGAAGTGGAAAGATTTACCAATGCAGGATGCCACATGGGAAAATGCTTTAGTTTTAGAGCATCCAAATTTACAATTGCTTGAGGGAAAGCAATTTCGAAAGGCAAGACTTTAATGTTCCCTTTTTCAAATAAAAATTAATTTATTAAGGTTGATACCCTTTAATCCATTCCCCTTGGATTAAAGGAAAATAAATTAGGGGAAATTCGATTTGCACATGTGGATTTAAAAATTAAAATATTTATTTATTTGTACAAGTCAAAAATAAGAATAGAAGGAAGAAATCGATTTACCTTGGGACAATTAATGATCATTGGAGGTAAATTAATTAATAAAGGCAAGTCGCATTTTTTGGAGGATGGTTTATTATTTCTATGGGCACATTTATCTATAATTTTGGCATGGGTCGATTCCTTTTGGGCATCAAGTTTAATATTAAATTCTCCTTTGTATTTTATTTTCAAATCTTGCCTTGGGAATTAACTTTTGCATTGGAGTTTGACTTTCAGGCTATTTCAAATTAAAGGCTCTCATCTCTAGACTTTGGCGCCAAAAATGGAGAAGGAACTTTAGAGATTGAGTAAGGAAAAGCTATAAAAGAAGATGATTAAAAATAAAAAGGTGTTCATTAACACCACCCATTGTGGAAGTGTGTGTTCCTTCTTGAGCTATGAATTGTGAGTCTTTCTTTTTAATTTCCCATGTGAAGTTGTCATTATTATGAGAGTAAGAGCTTGCTTGTGAAGGGTTTTTTTGAGCTATCTTATTTTATAAATAAATATAGAAATTGTTGTTGGTTTCTTATGGTGTAAAACGACTTGCTTGGAGGAGGTTTTAGGCACTTTTGAGTGGTCTTTGGAAAGAATCTAAATCTAAACAGTTCTTGCTAATTTTTCTAATACAAATGCTCTTTATTTGATGATATTTTGGGCTGCTAACATCACAGGAATTTACTCTAAGGAAATTGACTGGTTTGGGGAGTTTTATATCACTTTACGGAGGATTTTTGAAGGATTTATAATATGTTGTTATAGAATAATTATTACAGATCTGAAAGTGGTAATTTTGAGTGTTGGGAAGTTAAGGATAAGATCAGTAAATTATTTAATATTTTCCCCTTAACCCTAGCAATTGGTTTTGCAGTTTGGTGGGAAGATTTGAGTGCATTTTATGTTTAGAAAAATTTAGTTTGATATTTCATAATTTCTTTTTCATTGTGCAATTTATTTCATGAAAAAAATTCCAAGTATTGCATGAGATATTATTGTTTGAAGTTTGCAATTATTTTCAAAGCATCTTTAATTTATTTTACTAGTGCTACAATTAAATTGGTTAAAGAAGTGTTTACTCCAACTAGTTAGCCCATCTAAACCCTTAATTTGGCTCACTCCACCCCATTTGGGTTGTGTTAAAGCGAGACACTAGGTTAGTTGAGGTGAACCAAGAAGGGTTTCTCTTCTAGGTTTACTTCTTTGCAAGTAGTTTAATAAATTTTAATTAATATCCCAAAAGGGGATATTAAAGATCCTTTGTTCTTGCATTACAATCTAAGCATTCAGACCCCCAATCCTCTTATTCGGACCTTAATTTTGTGGTGACAATCCATGACTTCCTGGAAAAGGTTTTTGTTAACAAGAAGAATGGTGTCCGCCGTGGATTCTGCCCTTAGCAATCTGGCTTCCCAATCCACAAGATTTCTCTCTCTTTCTTTACTACTAAAACATTCACCCCTTTCTTGAACACCCTATTTCAAGTTGTAGAGAACATCCACTATTCCATCCGAATTATCCTTCCCACCCCCTTTCTTAAGATGTTCCATGACCACAACAAGAGTTTCATTATCATATTTTGTTTCACTTTGGTGGCCACGGGTTTGGAGAGGATTAGGGGTTTTCCATTTTGAAAGATGCAGACAACCCTATAAAGAATTAGGGCATGGTTTCCTCCGAGAAGATAAGTGCCGGGGTTCCTTTCCAATACTCACCCTCATCCCCATTTAGTCACAAATTCCTTCATTAATAAGATCGGACCTTAATGGAGGGGCACGTCCACTTTATCATTTTTAACGTTAGAGATAGAAGCAAAAAGGATCTGAAAAGGAAAAAGGGAAAACTTATGGCCTGGTTTCTTCTTAGATAGTTTAGAATGGATAAGTGATAAGAGAATATCTTCCTGAATTTTCCTTCTAACGTGAGATACTTCACAACCACCAGAAAAACATATGTTCAATGATCAGGAAGACAACTATGTGCTATGCCATCATCATACATCAAGATTCTCTCACTAGGGAAAAAATGTGGCAATTTTATGTTTTCACCTAGTTTTATCTTTAATTTTTTTTGAGACCCTCCAGAGATAACCCAATAACATCAACAATGGTTTCCTCTGTAACACTAATTTCAACCCCCCTCAAATTAAAACACCCCTCCACCCAGGCATTTCCAAAATCCATAGAGAGCTGAGGGTCATTACCTTTGAGATGTTGGATATAATTCAAAAATCCCCTCTTCGAGACAATATCCAAAGGGTAACATCATTTTCGAGGTGAAGGAAAGAAGTTAGTTTCATCCTAACTTTGTCTCCACTCATCCAAAGTCGAGCACTATGCCCTACATTTGAATAAGCCAATTTGGAACCACAACCCCCAAACAAAGAGATTAAACACAAAAATGCATAGTATGTTTCCTTGCTTGATAGATAAAGGACCTTCTTATGATTCCAAGCGTGTGAAACTTGGGTATCATCATTACATATCCTCCAAGATCTTATCATTATTAACCAAATTTAAAATACTTGACCAAGGTATGAGTTCCCCCACCACGTCAACATTTCTATCATAGTGTTACCATAATTAGCAAGACAATCCACATGTTTATTGCCCGACCTGTAAATGTGATGGAGTAAATGTGATGGATTTCCACGCTTTCAAATGATGTCAACAACACCTTGGCTTCAATGATTATATTGTTTAATCTCCATCCATAGTTGCCTGTTTTTTAAGGGCATTAATCACACATAGCGAATCTCCTTCAATGATGAGGGATTTGATGTTCATACAGTGGGCGAATTAAAGGTTGGGAATGCCTAGGCAATAGTTTGAGTGGACGCCCTCCTCACAAATTTAGTTAGTATATTTTTTCCATAAAGTAAATAAATAAAATATGTCTATATTCTTTTATTTTTAAATTTACATCATGGTCATACTAAAATAATAATAAAAATATATTAATAAATTATCACATAAGGATGAAAAATATTTCGTGGATGGAAAACATTAATCATAGTGGATGCTCATAATGCAAAAATTCAATATTTTATACAAGGCTTCTTACAAGTCTGATTTAGCCATATCAAGTAGGTGACAATAACTCTATCCTGAAATAAAGCACCATTTCTTTGCAAAGAAACAAAAACATTTATGTAGCTCCTATGGTTTTGTGAAGAGTCATATTTGGACCAGGCCTACGAATTCCTCCATAACAAAATAGTAGAATTTTCCCCAAAAAATTAAGAATAGAAAAAATAATACTTTTTTCCTTCAATTATACTCACCTCTACTAGATACAACAATGACATTATAAACAAAACATTAACCTTTTTCTAGAACAAACTACACACCTACATAATCTAGAGCTATATCAAAGAATGGGTAACAATACCAACAAAATCATATGTGCTTATAAATATGTGATATTTTCTTTTACTTGCAAAAATATTACAAAACTTTTTTATGTGTATGCGTGAAATTGATGTTACTATACAATAATATCTATAAATGGGTTTATCAATACTAAATCTTCAGATAAATTATTTTAAAGTTAAGTTCTAAAATTAACTGAAAAAGGAAATTTTTAGATTCAGGCGCCCCTAGCTAATCATTGCGCCTAGTGCATCACCTACTTTGCCTAAGGCTTAATCCCCCTCTGTGTTCATAGATGTACATTGTTTTATACCCCAAAGCACACCCTCACATCCGCATGATTATTTGAGTGATTGCCTGTGGGGGCCCGTATAAGCTCTCATACATCTCCTAAAGTGATCACGGACAAGCTCGGGCCCTGCGCAAGCTCTTTAACATAAATTTATTATCATAGTATGTATTTTCTAATTTTTACATTGATCCTTTTACTATCATAGAGTGATTTATTTATCTCTTATGAATTTTATTTTCTTTCCTTCTTGAACACCATACTTTAATTTAGAATTTTAAATAAAACACACACAAAGTAATAAAATTTCATAAATGTTTACAACTACCTAAAAGTGTCATATCTTGTTATTATCAAATTTCAATGCCAAATTGAAGTCGATGTTATTTCTATTCCTTCCAAAAATATAAAATCAATAGGTTTGAAGACACAAAAAGAAGTCACCTGAAAACTCAAGGCATTATGTGACTTTTAGTCAAATTGCCACCCTTCATTTTTAAGATAATATATTTTAATTCTAGTTATAATTCATGATTGTTGGAGGCATCTTCAAAGTTAGAACTAGCTTACAACTATCCTACTATTTCACTTTGTTCATTCACTCTTAAAACAACATTTTGCCATTTAAAGACCTTGTTAATAATAGTAAATACAAAAAACTAAAAAAAAAAAAAAAAAAACCTTTAAAATTGATCTTTCTTTTAACATATTTTAAATAATATATTTAATATTTGTGCACTAATCGATTCTTTAATATTTTCCAAAGTTACGTGACCTAACATTACAGTGTTTTTCACACTAAAGTGAAGCTAAATTATCCTATGTCAATCATAAAGTTATGATAAGATAAAAAAATGTACACGATTGACTAAGCTTAGATGGGCCAGGGAGGGACCCTTCAAATTTCATTAATTGATCGCAGTAACGGCGAGTCGGCACGCATTTACTTTTCCCCTAAAGTGGGGTGCGTTAGTGTTTTTAACTTTCCCTTAATAAGGGCAGGTTAGTTGTTCCTCTGACTCGATTATCCATCATGATTCCATGAATTGGAATGGAATTTCTGTGTTCCTCTGTGAAGAAGGAAAATCAAAATCAAAATAGCAGTGCATTTCTGATATGTGGAAAACAAGGGACTCTCTACTAATCCTGTTGTTTCTTGCATTACTAGCAATTATTTGTGTTATTCAATCATCATATAATCACGATGATGCAGTTGCATGGAGAGTTCGGAAAGGCCTTTTAAGCACAAATCCATGGCACATGGGTACCAACCTGGTATGCATGCAAATGCTAACTGTATTGGGTTGGTTTTTGAATGATAATGATTCAGTCTTTGACAAATTTCCTCTCTTTTTAACAGAAAAACAATTGAGATTCATTTTTTCCTTGCAATTCCTAATTTGGCAACCATGAAAACAGTAAGCATCACTGGAAGGTTGCTAGAAAACTGAAAACACTCTTGTTTTAGCACCCATTTTGATTCTATTCACCAGAAGTTGAAACATGCAATTTCAAATTAATTGAAACATGCTTACTCATAATTGTATAGTCGCTATATGTTTCCTCCAAAGCATGTGCAGAGATGCCGACAACGCCCAATTATATACACTACACATTAAAAAAAAATGGAAGTTAATAATACATCAGTAACAAGAAACCCTTTTTTTTTTTGTGTGGGGGAGGAGTATGCCTGGTCATGGCTATCCTTTTGAGTGCTAGATTTATTGAGGAGCCAACTTTATGATCCTTTTGAACTGTGTATTGCTTAAGCCCAACAGAGACTTGTCCCATGGAGTGGGGCTTGCTTTCAAATTAGTTAATAGATGAATTTTCTGAAATATATCTTTGTCAATAAGAAATCAATAAATTTAAGTTTGGGAATAGTGGTCGTTTTCTGAATTTGAACCCCTAACCTGATAGTACAGAATGATGGAGACATTACCGATTCCTATATGTAATACTAAAAAGAATGGAAATCTACCCATCATGAAGATAGATAATTTAAATGGTTACAAACCAAGACTCTTTATAGAGATATCCTTAAAGGATAACCAGCACCTTCCCCTAGAAAAATACAGCCAAAAAATAATATAAAGGTAAGAGATTCTACTTTTTCATAGTTAATGAGTTTAAAATAAATCTTTGGGATAGTTATGATGGAACTTTTATCTCAACGTTTTGGTTCGCTACTCTTCAAAATAAATCTTTGGGATAGTGATGGTGGAACTTTTATCTCAACTTTTGGGTCGCTGCTCATAAACCATCATTAGAAGAAATTTCAAAATCATTAACCAAAGAAAGAAATTTCTTAGCTCACTAATCTAAGGTTGGAAGTATAGTTTATCTTGAACTGCATGCTTGTTTGATGAAAATTTAAAATGGCAACCCAATAAGTTTTTAGCATATTGTTCATCTTTTTGTGGCCTTAAATTCTGTAATCATGAAATCAGTGTTGCCCTCTGGTTTGGCTACAAATTTTCTATGATTAGAAGGTAGATATGGAGTTTGAAATACCAATACCAATAATTGCCAAGTGTTATGCAGAAGCTGGAGACAATCTTACAAAAGGCTTCTATGGTTAATAAGACAGTTATAATAACTACATTGAATGAGGCATGGGCAACACCAAACTCTATGATTGACCTTTTCCTGGAGAGCTTTCGTGTTGGGGAAGAAACTGGTGTGCTTTTGAATCATCTTGTTATAGTTGCTTTGGATCAAAAGGCTTATGATCGCTGTATGTCCATCCATTCTCACTGCTTTGTTCTCAAGACGGAGGGAGTTGACTTCTCTATGGAGAAGCTTTTTATGTCACATGATTATCTGAAGATGATGTGGAGGAGAATCGATTTTCTCAGGACTGTTCTTGAGATGGGATACAACTTCATTTTTACGGTATGGATGGTTTAATAAGTCATCATTATGTTAAAGATTTATTTTTTCATTTCACTTTATGTTAGGTATCGATAGAACTTTGTGCTTTGATTTAATAAGTCATCATTTTCATCATTAGACTGCAATTTTTCGATATCTCAAACAATTTTAATAATTTATCTTAAATTTTTTATTTTAAATATTACATTTAAAAAAATTAACATAATTTTTTTAAAATTTAAGATTTTTAAAATTTAATTTTCTATTTATTAAGGTTTTGTCGTTCTGATATTTGTAAATGTTAATTTATATTATAATTTTTAAAAATTAAATCTTTTTAATATTAATAAACTTTATTTTATAAATCACAATTTAGTATTCACAAATTACAAAAATTACAAAAATCAAAATTTATATTTATAATAAAACCCTAACACCACAATAATTTTAACATGAAAGTTAATTGATTACAAGTAGTGATTCACAAAACCACCGTGCTTCATTATTATGGCTCATTATATGTCAAGCCTTTTGTAAAAATAATTGTTATCATTGTGGATTGGTTGACATTTATCATGAATCATTTTGTGTACAGGATGCGAGATATAATGTGGTTCGAAACCCATTCCTTCATTTTACAAAGATCTGATTTTCAAATTGCTTGTGATCGTTTTAATGGCAACCCTACGATTTAGAGAACACTGCAAATGGAGGATTCAACTATGTAAAATCCAATAACCGGACAATAGAATTCTACAAATATTGGTACTCATCCCAAGAGATGTATCCTAGAAAGCATGACCAAGAAGTGTTGAATCGTATCAAACATGAAAATGCCACTAGGAAAATAGGAATGACAATGAGATTCTTGGATACAAGTTATTTTGGTGGCTTTTGTGAAGCACACAAGGATTTTAACAAGGTTTGCACCATGCATTCCAACCGTTGTATTGGATTGACCAACAAGCTTCATGATTTAAGACTAATGGTGTCGATGGAAACATTTCCAGGTCTTTAACCATCCAACGAGAAAATGGTGGATACACCATTATGGAGAGCTCCAAAGAAATGCACATTGTAATGGAAGATTGAAATAAATTCCATAAAATTAGATAAC